>JAMXBD010001066.1:0-496634 GCA_024138025.1 Combretum micranthum | reverse complement strand
TATTTTGCTTGCAACCAATGATAGGGGTTTGCTATATGAAGTGAAACAATTCCTCTCGAAAAACTTTGATATGAAAGATATGGGTGAAGCATCTTATGTTATTGGCATTAAGATCCATAGGGAAAGATCTCGAGGCATTTTAGGTTTGTCTCAAGAGACCTATATCAACAAAGTTTTAGAGAGATTTCTAATGAAGGATTGTTCACCAAGTGTAGCACCCATTGTGAAGGGTGACAAATTCAGCTTAAGTCAATGCCCTAAAAATGAGCTTGAAAGGGAACAAATGAAAAACATCCCATATGCTTCAGCCGTTGGAAGCCTAATGTATGCTCAGGTCTGTACTAGACCTGACATTGCATTTGTTGTTGGGATGCTAGGGAGATATCAAAGTAACCCAGGTGTTGACCACTGGAGAGCTGCAAAGAAGGTGATGAGATACCTTCAAGGGACAAAGGATTACATGCTTATGTATAGACGGACTGACAATTTGGAGGTTGTTGGATACTCCGATGCAGACTTTGCTGGCTGTGTTGATTCACGTAAATCAACATCTGGTTATATTTTCATGCTTGCCGGTGGAGCTGTGTCTTGGAGGAGTGCGAAGCAAACCTTGACTGCTACTTCCACTATGGAAGCCGAGTTCGTATCTTGCTTTGAGGCTACCTCACATGGTGTATGGTTGAAGAGTTTTATGTCTGGGCTTAGAATTATAGATTCTGTTTCCAGGCCATTGAGATTGTACTGTGATAACTCAGCTGCTGTATTTATGGCTAAGAACAACAAAAGTGTTTGTCGAAATAAGCATATCGACATTAAATACTTAGCCATAAGAGAACGTGTTAAGGAAAAGAAAGTGGTCATCGAGCACATTAGTACTGAGTTGATGATAGCTGATCCTTTAACTAAAGGCATGCCACCAAAGAATTTTAAGGATCAAGTAATAAGAATGGGACTTGGTTCCATAATGTAATTTTTTTTGTACCTGCATTTGATGTTTAATGAAACTCTTATTCAGTTAATGTTTTCTCATTTGGTTTTGTGTACACATTTGTTTATTCATTTATCTTGAGAAAATATCACTAAAGATTGGACCTTGAATAAACATAGGGTTTATTCGTTAAGTAGTATGGGCTTGAGAGGCATAATGCATTGTAATACATGGAAGATAATACTCGTTATTAGAGAACCTATCGCTATGATTCATGTATTTTGTTTCTCATTAAGGTGAATGATGGAATGTATGGACCAAGTGGGAGAATGTTAGTTTTTCTCCAAAAATCTCGGAAACAACCGAGTAAGTTGGCCAAAATGTGGTCCAACAGATTCTCATCATTTCAGGAAGTGGGAAGTGGTATTGTATCTCAACTACCCACGTTTTTAGCCCCTCAATGCACGTTCAGTTTTTTGGCTCTTTGATGGACAGAGCATATAAGGGAATAGTGCATCTTCGGTTGGTCCCTAACACCTCTCTTCTTAACTAAGGTTTATCTTAACTCATTAATTAAAGCCAATTACTATTTATTAAGCCTATGTTACTTTAACTTAGGTAAATTGATTAAAGTTAATCATTTAGTTCAATTACTAAGTCAAAGTGATTAAACTTAAGCGATCAAATTCATTTTAACTCATTTAAGTTCATTTAGGTCAAGTTGAACCTAAGTTAACTAACTAAGTTTATTTTATACTCAAGAACTATGTGAACTTTAATGAATTATTAATCCACAAATTATGTTAACTCATTCTAAATTATACAAATAAACTAACATAATATATCATCTATCATTATCTATTTTATTTTATTTATATTTCTTTCTTCTTTCTTTTTATTTTTTTTTTCTTTCCTTTTCTTTTTTCTTTATGAACAATACCAGGAGATAGATCACGCCCGTGATAGGATCGTGATCGTTGTCACCATCCTCATCATGCCTGTCATGGGGTATGTGATCTCCATCGTTTGTCTCATTATGGCCGTAATGGGGGCATGATGGTCAATACAGTCCTTGTCACACCTGTGATAAGGAGAAAAATGTGATTAAAAGAGATCACGCTCCTCGTCACGGCCATGATCAAGCCATTGCCTTTAAAAATAATTTGCTTCGAGGAGATCACGGGCCGTGTAACGACTGTGATGAATAGGGGAATCATGTTGCAAATTTCCTTTCGTGTGTTTTTCAAATTTTACTAACTTGCAAACATTCAACTTCAAATCAAACATCCTATTATTAGCATATACATCTATAAACATAACTTATAACATTTTTAGTTACATTCTATATCATATTATCACAATTCATTTCATGAAACACTTAGTCTACATAATATGCTCTGAAATGACCCAAAGTTGATTTATAATTAATACATGTAAATTGATTGTTACATGTGTGTCTGTGTATGTGTAGAGTGAATTGTGGTGTTTGATATAGTTATATGCATTAGGAAGTAATAACTAAATATGAGTCTATCGTAAATGTATTTAAAATGGTAGTTTATTCATGCTATTCAATTATTATGTTAATACAAGTGGTTGTTATAGTAATTAATGTTTGATGAATTAAGTGTGTTTTGAGCTAAAATCGTAACCCATAAGCTTACCAGATTTTTGGCCCACTTAAGCCCCAATTAAGGCCCAAATCCTTTCCTAAATCTCCCCAAAAGTCAATATAGATTAGGATAAACATTAAAGCCTAATTACATATTTTAGACAATTCAAAATAGAGCCAAAGGGAAAGAAAATTCGTAACTCCTCCAAAGCCAAAAATTTCAACACCCAAATTAAGTTTTCTTGGACCCAACACACTAAGAATCCTTCCTCAAGCCTTATATATACATTGAGATAAGTTTTTTTGATGTTTGAGATGTCTTATTTTCCTCTTAATCCATGAAAGACGCATGTGTAGTATAATACAAGTAGTTGATATGCTAAATTCATGTTGAGATGTTGTAGAGTGGTTAGGAAAGCTTTAGAATGCTTGACATATTATAGATAGGTTGTAGTAGGCTCTCATGTGGTTTGGAATGAGTTGGAAGAGTTAAAATATAAAAATTTTTATGTTTGGAAAACAGAGGAAATCTGTAATACGAATTGCAGTATACGTTGCCTCGTAGCCGCCGACACACATGCCGGCGTTAGAGTTTTTATTTCTGATCTTTTGAAAATTATACTTCTTAACGCCGCCTTATACGCCGCCGGCGTATGATCCTACACTGCCGACGTTAAGGTTTGCATTGCCGGCATGAACTTTGTAAATTTCAAAATTTTCTAACTTTTTCCAACATCTTCCAATACATGTTATAAGACTTTTTGATCAAAGATTTGCTATATATATATGTTATGGGATGACTTTAGATGGTTTTTACATAAGGTTCAATAATTTTCCTAAGTTCTAATCTAGTGAATATAAGCTTGACTTAGGATAGTAATGTGATATAGTTGATTTATGTGGAACAGAGATAACTACTCAGTTGGAGCTTCCCGTCAATTCCCAAATCAAATCAGGTACACAATACTTTGATTGATTGTTGCTTAGGATAGGCATATACCAATTTGACCTTAATCAAAGATTAATGAAAGATATTGAAATTGGTTGTGCTTTACATCATTGAATCTAGAACTGCGGAGCGATAACCTTGTCATGATGCAATGGCACGGTAATTTAGGCACTTAACCCAATCCTATGTCATGATGCAATGATGCAAATCCATGATGTAATGGTGGTTTCTTTTATTAGTTAAGTGGGTAGCTAATAGGGTTAACTGTATCAACATATTCTCTACTTAGGCTCGAAAGGAATAATATGTTTTAATTCATGGGTATGGGACCGTTGAACTAATTGATGTTATAGACTGTGATAAGTGGAGTGTATAAATGAGTGTGAACCCTAAATGATGCTATTAATATTCTTTATCGGTTAAATATAGGAGATATAGATATCCAGTCTATCTATATCAACCCTCTGAGCAGCTATTGTTACTCAGGACCCCTAGAATTCCTAAGCTTGAATCGGAGTTTGAATACTCTAGTGTTGTTCTATTTACTTAACTAAAGATAATGAAGTTGTGGTGATTTATTGCATGGCATTTAGTTAAGTGAACATGGCATATGTATTAGTTTGCACTATTGTGTACTGGGCTTTTAGCTCATGCTATTATCTTGTAGGTGACTTTGATGATGAGCCCTATGATGATATGGGCTATGGGACTGACTGTGACGATTCTATGGATGACCATGAGAGAGAGACCTAGTTATGCTTAGAATTCCTTTTGATGTAATTTTGTGAAGTGTTTAGGCTTATTTGTTAAGCCTTGGAATGTATTTTGATTTGAATTGTATTTGTAATATAGCTGGGTTTAAAGTAAGATTCCTATGTTTATGTGATCCTTGGGAAGCTGTAATGTATATATATGATGTATGTCTTGTATATAGGTGATGACCCACTACTTATGTAGTGGTAGTATTTCTTAGTTCAAATCATGTGAATGTTATATCTGTTTTAAACAGACAGTCATTACAAACACCTCTTTTTAAGACGACCTTACATATAATGCTTGAATATTGTTCCTAATATTTAGATATTATGTGTGGTCGAGAGATTTGGCATACTTAATATTTGGGTTTAGTGGGCCGGGTCTTTACAAATGGTATCAAAGCTTTAGTTTGTATGATTGCCTGCTTAAATGAGATTGCTAAGTGTAATTTGACTGTGAGTGTAATGTGATTTATTCGGAATAGATTTAAATTGACTTGAGTGACATGATTGTTTCAATTATTACCTTGATTGTTTGCTTGATTGTTAATTGAATGACGTTTCATTAGGATTGCATATTTAATAAAGGCCATGCATATATTGTATGTTGATCATAGATGGACAGAACTTAAAGATAGACTAGACAACAGTTAGAAAGAGAGGACATGCCACCTCCTCCATTATCATCAACTGTTCAAGCTTCTATTTCATCATTTATTCTAGCTTCTACTACTACTCCATCTCCTGCTTCTGCTTCTATACCTTAAGCTCCACAACCACCTCCGATGCCTCAAATACCTTCTTTTCCACCTATGCCACCAATGCCAGAGATGACACAAATGCCAATGGGAGATCCGAATTCTATATGTGCAATATTTAGAGATATGTTTGCTATGATGCAACAGTATCAAAAAATGATGTACCAACACCAGCAACAGTTTGTATAGCAATATACTCCTCAAGCGATGGGATGTGGAGCAAATGTGCAAGCCAATGAGAGAAATGACCAAGTTAAGTTACATGATTTTGTCAAGATTGTGCCAAAGTTTGATGGAACAGTTTCAAATCCTACTACTACTGAGCATTGGGTCGAAGAACTAGAAAAAGCCTTTGCAGCTAGTGAAGTTCTAGAGAATAGAAAGGTTGACTTAGTGGTTTATATGCTCAAGAAGGATGCAAATAATTGGTGGAGATTGACAAGTCAAGACATGGTGAGACCGATTTCATGGTTTAGATTCAAGGAAGCTTTCTTTCTATAATATTTTCCCAATACGGTTCGAGAACAGATGATTTCAGATTGGCTGAGTCTCAGGTAAGGCAATAGAATAGTTGAAGAGTACTATGCAGAGTTTTGTAGATTGCTCAAATTTGCTGGAGGCATATACAATGATGAAAGGATGAAAGTTCAAAAGTTTCAAGATGGATTGAATATGGAAATCAAGGGAGAAGTTAAAATGTTTCAACTTCCGACCTTATCAAATGCTGCGGATAAGGTGAAGCTTGTAGAATAGATTCAGAACAAGAACAAGACCCAAAGTGATAGGTGCGTTACATTTTTAGGAAAAAGACTTGCGCCTTTCACTCCTTACAAGAAGTATGATAACTATGGCAAAGGGAAGAAACCATTTCTGGGTAAGAAATTGAATGTGGGATCTTCTACTAAGACTTCTACTCCCTCCAACAGATTTGAGAAGAGATGTCTAAGATGTTTTCGGCCTCATGATCAAATTCAATGTAAGTGGACTCCGGGAGCGTGTTTTGCTTGTGGGAAAGTAGGACATAAAGCTTCAAAGTGTAAGGATCCGGTGCTACAACCTATTTTTTGTGCCTATTGCAAACAAAGAGGGCATCATGTAGCTAATTGTACAACCAAACCAAGGAATGATGGTCCTAACCCCAGGAAAGGAATGACAGCAGCTAGGATCTTTGCCTTATATCAATGTGAGAAAACTCCATCGGTAGATACTCTAGCAGGTACTATAATGATTGTAAATCATCCAGCATATGCATTAATAGACACTGGTGCAACACATGCGTGTTTGGCTGAAAAGTTTGTGAATGAGTGTGGTTTGAAATTTGAAGTGTTGACTAATAGAATAATGGGTATTAATACTACTTTGGGTGTGAAGTCTAGACAGCCTTGTATTTGTAGAAAAGTTAATGTAAGAATTGCTAATAGTGATATGCCAATTGATATGATGGTTTTGCTTATGGTTGATTTTGATGCGGTTTTGGGTATGAATTGGTTAAATATGTATAAAGTAATCATAGATTGTAATAAGGCGGAGATGAGTTTTGATCTGGAGAGTGGGAAGGTTATTCATGTCTTGGAGAGGAAGAGACCTAAGAGTATGTATACAATGGAGTTATGGGAGAAGACTTTAGAAACAGTTGTAAATGGTGAAGAGCTTGATATTGGTATGGTACCCGTGGTGAGAGACTTTATAGATGTTTTCCCTAAAGAATTACTTAGGTTACCACCAGATAGGGAAATTGAATTTAGTATTAAGTGATTCCGGAAACCACTCCTATTTCAAATGCTCCTTATAGAATGGCTCCTGCAGAATTGAAAGAATTGAAAGCTTAGTTGGAGGAATTACAAAAGATTGGTTTTATACGACCTAGTATTTCCCCATGGGGTGCTCATGTTCTCTTTGTGAAGAAGAAAGATGGAAGTCTACGAATGTGTATCGATTATAAGGAGTTGAATCAAGTTACAATTAAAAATAAGTATCATTTGCCCCGTATTGATGACTTGTTTGATCAATTAAAAGGAGCGACAATTTTCTCAAAGATGGATTTGAGGTCAGATTACTATCAACTTCGAATTAAACCAGAAGATGTACCAAAAACGGCTTTTCGCACTCAATATGGACATTTTGAATTCTTAGTTATTCCATTTGGTTTAACAAATACCCTGCCGCCTTTATGGATCTTATGAACAGGGTATTCAAGGATTACTTAGATTGGTTTGTGATTGTATTTATCGATGATATCCTAGTGTATTCAAGAAGTGAAGAGGAACATGAAAAGCATTTAAGTTTAGTTCTTCAAAGGTTAAAGGAAAGGAAGTTATATGCCAAGTTTAGCAAATGTGAGTTTTGGTTGAAAGAAGTTGCATTCTTAGGACATATTATCACAAAGGATGGGATATCTGTTGATCCTTAAAAAATTAAGGCAGTATTGGAATGACCAACACCCACCAATGTTACTGAAGTGAGAAGTTTCTTGGGTTTAGTAGGTTATCATCGAAGATTCGTTCAAGGATTCTCAAAGATTGCCACTTCGTTGACAAAGCTAATTCGGAAGCATATGAGATTTGAGTGGGATGATCAATGTGAGAGAAGTTTTCAAGAATTGAAGAAGAGATTAATGTCTGCACCTATCTTAGCTTTACCCGTTAATGGGAAAGAATTCACCATCTATAGTGATTGTTCCATACAAGGTCTTGGATGTGTTCTGATGCAAGACAACCGAGTGATTGCCTATGCATCTAGACAATTGAAATTGCATGAAAAGAATTATCCTGTGCATGATTTAAAGCTGGCAGCAGTGGTTTTAGCTTTGAAATTGTTGAGACATTATTTTTTTGGAGAGAAGTGTAAAATATTTACGTATCACAAAAGTCTAAAGCATATCTTTACTCAGAAAGAATTGAATATGCGTCAAAGAAGATGGCTTCACTTGATCAAGGATTATGATGTAGAGATTCTATATCATTTGGGAAAAGCCAATGTGGTAGCCAATACTTTAAGTAGGAAGAAACAAATGAGGATGGCGACCATGATTGCAAGTCAAAAAGAAATACAAGAAGATCTGCGAAGATTAGATATCGAAGTAACCTTAAACAAAGTGGAAGTGATGATTGTAAATTTGACACTCCAACTAACTTTTATGGATATGATTAAGTAAAGACAACAGAAAGATCTAGAAAGTGTGAAGATAAAAAGTGTGATACGAGATGGAAGAAGAAAAGAATTGAGACTTGATGAAAACGATGTTATCAGATTTGGAAATAGGATATTAGTACCAGAGACGGGAGAACTGAGGAGAGAAATCTTAAAGGAAGCTCATGCAACGGCGTATTCAATACATCCAGGGAGTACGAAGATGTATAAGGATCTGAAGAAGAATTATTGGTGGAACAACATGAAGAAAGATGTTGCAGAGTCTGTATCAAAGTGTGTAACATGCTAGCAAGTAAAGATCGAACATCAAAGACCTGGTGGTGAGTTACAACGATTGTCAATTTCGGAATGGAAGTGGGATGATATAACCATAGATTTTGTGAGTGCATTCCCTAAGACCCCTGCCAAGAATGAAGTCATATGGGTTATTGTTGATAGATTGACCAAATCATCACATTTTATACCATTGAGAGTTGGGTGTTCATTGGAGAAAATGGCATGGATTTATATTCGAGAGATAGTGAAACTCCATGGTATTCCGGTATCAATTACATCAGATAGGGATACTCGCTTTGTGAGTCGCTTTTGGAAGAGTTTGCATGAAGCACTTGGTACGAAACTTCAGTTTAGTACGGATTTTCATCCTCAAACTGACGGGTAATCCGAGAGGACAATACAGATTTTAGAAGATATGCTTGGAGCTTGTGCCTTGGATTTCAGAAGAAATTGGGATGATTACTTGCCTCTAGTTGAATTTGCTTACAATAACAATTATCAGTTGACGATACAAATGGCTCCGTATAAAGCATTATATGGAAGAAAGTGTCGATCACCTCTCCACTGAGATGAAGTAGGTGAGAAAGCTCTAATTGGTCCATAATTGATTCAACAGGCGATAGAAAAGATTCAACTCATTAAGCAAAGATTAAAAGTTGCACAAGACCGATGCAAAAGTTATACTTATGAGAGAAGAAGACCATTGGAATTTGAAGTCGGAGATCATGTTTTTCTTAAAGTTTCTCCAACCAAAGGAATAATCAGATTTGGTGTTAGAGGAAAATTGAATCCGAGATACATAGGTCCTTTTGAAATCTTGGAAAGAATTGGACCATTAGCATGCCGATTAGCATTGCCGCCAAATTTGTCGGATGTAGACAATGTATTCCATGTTTCATAGTTAAGGAAGTGTATATCAGATCCAGATATTGTTATTGATACAAATCAACCAGAAATTCAACCTGATTTGACCATAGAGGAAAAGCCTATTAAGATTTTGGAGAGAATGGATAAAGTGCTAAGGAACAAGATAATCCCTATGGTGAATGTTCAATGTAGTAACCAATCCGAGCATGAAGTGGTTTGGGAAGTTGAGAATATGATGAGACAAAAGTATCTCGAGTTATTTCAATCATGATTGAGGTAAGTTTTGGGGATGAAATTTCTTGAAGGAGGGAAGAGTGAAATGACCCAAAGTTGATTTATAATTAATACATGTAAATTGATTGCTGCATGTGTGTATGTGCATGTGTGTATGTGCATGTGTAGAGTGAATTGTGGTGTTTGATATAGTTATATGTGTTAGGAAGTAATAACTAAATATGAGTCTATGGTAAATGTATTTAGAATGGCAGTTTATTCATGCTATTCAATTATTATGTTAATACAAGTAATTGTTGTAGTAATTAATATTTGATGAATTAAGTGTGTTTTGAGCTAAATTCATAACCCATAAGCTTACTAGATTTTTAGCCCTCTTAAGCCCCAATTTAAGCCTAAATCCATGCCCAATTAAGGCCTAAAGCCTTTCCCAAATCTGCTCCAAAAGTCAATATAGATTAGTTTAAACATTAAAGCCTAATTGCATATTTTAGACAATCCAGAACAGAGCTAAAGGGAAAGAAAATTCGTAACTCCTCCAAAGCCAAAAATTTCAACACCCAAATTAATTTTTCTTGGACGTTACACACCAAGAATCCTTCCCCAAGCTTTATTATACATTGAGGTAAGTTTATTTGATGTTTGAGATGTCTTATTTTCCTCTTAATCCATGAAATATGCATGTATAATATAATACAAGTAGTTGATATGCTAAATTCTTGTTGAGATGTTGTAGAGTGGTTAGGAAAGCTTTAGAATGCTTGACATATTATAGATAGGTTGTAGTAGGCTCTCATGTGGTTTGGAATGAGTTGGAAGAGTAAATATGTAAAAACTTTTGTGTTTAGAAAATAGAGGAAATCTGCAATGCGAATTGCAGTGTACGCCGCCTTGTAAGACGCCGGTGTACATGCAGGCGTTAGAGTTTTTATTTCTGATCTTTTGAAAATTATCTTTAACGCCGCCGGCGTTGAAGTAGGAATTTGCCGACATTAGAACCTTGATTTCTGATCTTTAGAAAATTTTCTTAAACGCCATCAGCATTGAGGTTGAAATTACCAGCGTAAAGACTCAAAGGTTCTGTAAAAAATGCATACTTCTTAACGCCGCCTTATACGCCCCAGTGTATGATCCTACATTGCCGGTGTTGAGGTTAACATTGCCGGAGTTAATGGCTGGCATGAACTTTGTAAATTTCAAATTTTTTTAACTTCTTCCAACATCTTCCAATACATGATATAAGACTTTTTGATCAAAGATTTGCTATATATATATGTGTGTTATGCGATGACTTTGGATTGTTTTTACATAAGGTTCAATAATTTTCCTAAGTTCTAATCTAGTGAATATAAGCTTGACTTAGGATAGTAATGTGATATAGTTGATTTATGTGGAACAGAGATAGATACTCAGTTGGAGATTCCCGTCAATTCCCAAATGAAACCAGGTACATAATACTTTGATTGATTGTTGCTTAGGATAGGCATATACGATTTGACCTTAATGAAAGATTAATGAAAGATATTGAAATTGGTTGTGCTTTACATCGTTGAATCCAGAACCGCGAAGCGACAACCTTGTCATGATGCAATGGCACGGTAGTTTAGGCACTTAGCCCAATCCTATGTCATGATGCAATGACCCAAATCCATGATGCAATGGTGGTTTCTTTTATTGGTCAAGTGAGTAGCTAATAGGGTTAATTGTATCGGTATATTCTCTACTTAGGCTCGAAAGGAATAATATGTTTTAGTTCATGAGTATGGGACC
Organism: Combretum micranthum; assembly: GCA_024138025.1. Lineage (NCBI taxonomy): Eukaryota > Viridiplantae > Streptophyta > Magnoliopsida > Myrtales > Combretaceae > Combretum > Combretum micranthum. The sequence goes on along the minus strand of JAMXBD010001066.1, from coordinate 485,335 downwards.
GTTGAATTAATTGTTGTTATAGACTGGGATAAGTGGAGTGTATAAAGGAATGTGAACCCTAAATGATGCTATTAATATTCTTTATCGATTAAATATAGGAGATATAGATATCCAGTCTATCTATATCAACCCTCTAAGCAGCTGTTGTTACTCAGGATCCCCAGAATTCCCAAGTTTGAATCGGAGTTTAAATACTCTAGTGTTGTTCTATTCACTTAACTAAAGATAATGAAGTTGTGGTTATTTATTGCATGGCATTTAGTTAAGTGAACATGGCATATGTATTGTTTTGCACTATTGTGTACTGAGCCTTTGGCTCATGGTGCTATCTTGCAGGTGACTTTGATGACGAACCCTATAACGATATGGGCTATGGGACTGATTGTGAGGATTCTATGGATGACTAGGAGAGAGAGACCTAGTATATGCTTAGGATTCCTTTTGATGTAATTTTGTGAAGTGTTTAAGCTTATTTGTTAAGCCTTGAAATGTATTTTGATTTGAATTGTATTTATAATATAGCTGGGTTTTAAGTAAGATTCCTATGTTTATGTGATCCTTGGGAAGCTGTAATGTATATATATGATGTATGTCTTGTATATAGGTGATGACCCACTACTTATGTAGCGGTAGTATTTCTTAGTTCAAATCATGTGAATGTTATATCTATTTTAAATAGACAACCATTACAAATACCTCTTTTTAAGATGACCTTATGTATAATGCTTGAATATTATTCCTAATATTTGGATATTATGCATGGTCGGGAGATTTGACACACTTAATATTTGGGTTAAGTAGGCCTGGTCTTTACATGCTCATTTTTAGGTTTTTAATAAATATGTTCATGCATCTTTGGTTTAGCACTGTCATCATAAGAATTACATATATATAGTCCTAATACATTATTTACATACGTATATAAGATTTGAAACAAGGAAAATAACAACACTTATCTTTTAAACAAGAACCTTACTTCTTGATTTTTTTTCTACCAACACTTTTCCTAAGCTCTTGGAGTTATATCTAGCATGATTTTCATTCTCTATCTTGTTTTCTATCTTTGATTTCCTCTATTGACTTGTTGAAGTTGGGATTTGTGGCTTGAGTTTTGAGAAATGGGAGAAAGGGAAAGAGGGAGAAAAAGAAACGAAGGAAAGGAAGAGAGAGAAGGCACCCCATAAACTAAAAGAAAAAGCAATATATATATATATATAGATAAGGTTTAAGGATATTTTAGATAAGTTTTAAGGATATTTTAGCACAAATGTATTGGTTTAGAACTTTCATATTAATATATTTAGTTCTAGAAGTACTTAAGAAATAATCTGAGGACCAACAGGTTAGAAATAAAGAGCTTACGTAAGAAATTAATTTAGGAGATTTGTTTTTATCAAATTAATATTTAACTTGAGCTTATGCTCAAGTTTGATTATTTTAGGCAAACAAATGAATTCAAAATTGGTGGAAATTTATGAATTGGAGTTTATACTAAAGTTTAAAGGATTAGGAATCTACTAAACATTTTAATAACATGTTTAGGGAATTAAGAATTAATATCTCAAATTTCAACTTAAATATTATTTACTAAATTATTTTTATTGATTTATCTAATCATAATTCATTATCTATTTCTTTAACATCATTTAATCTATATTAATCCAATTTCTAACTTAAGTGAAACTTTAGGATATTTCATGATAGCCTTAGAAGCGAATAATACAGGGGACCTTACTTCTCTATCTCCGGGGAAGAAAGCTATTGTTTACAAGTGGGTATACAAAATTAAATACAATTACAATGGGACTATTGGGCGTTATAAGGCAAGACTAGTTGCTAAGGGATATAATCAAGTCAAAGGAGTGGACTATACCTATACTTTTTCACCCATTACAAAGCTTTTGACAATTCTGCTATTGTTTGCGATTGCTTCTATTAAAAACTTGTATCTACATCAACTAGATGTTAATGATGCATTTCTCTATGGATACTTAGAAGAAGAGATCAATATGACACCTCCACAAGGATACATTACTTCTCCTTGTCAAGTATGTAAACTTGTTAGCTCTCTTTATGGCTTAAAACAAGCCTAAATATATGGAATAGAGAGTTTACAAAGCATTTGATTGAATTTGGTTTCCTATAGTCCAAACATGACACTTCTTTTACCAAACGGACTAACAATGGGTTTGTTGTAGTTTTTGTGTATGTGGACGATTTACTTGTTGCAAGGGGATCATTTACAAGTCATTACATATCTCAAGAAATCACTTGATTGTGCATTTACAATCAATGATTTAGGGGATGCTTGATTTTTCTTAGGACTGGAAGTGCCTCGTAATAATTTTGGTCTTCCTTTGCATCAAGGAAGATTTGCACTTGATATTCTTCTTGAAGTTGGACTTACTGGTGCCAATCCAATTCTTGTGCCATTCCCTTCAATTGTTCATTTGGATAATTATAATGACTCAGATTCGCTACTTAATTAAAACGTGCAAATCCAGTCCCCTAGCCACATATAACCTTCAAGATTACATGTAAGGCTATCTGTAGAAAGAAAGTTTATAGAGTTGCTTGCCCAAAACTTGTTGTAAGGATCGTTGATAACATCTCATAAAGAGAACTTCATACATAATATTACAAACTTCCTTATCTCTCTTATGTACAAGACAAAAGGATTAATATATATATATATATATATATATACAAACATAAGAGCTTCAAAACTTAAACTCTAGGACATATCTATAATAAAATACATATAAACTATCAAAATACCTATAGAAAAAATAAATTGATCCAAAAACATATTCCTCCTATTCTATTACAAAGGTCTTCCATCATCAAGGTCGAGATTCCTATTCATCTAAATCATCGCAAAAGTCCTCAAAATCGGTTTCATATCCCAATTGAGTACAAAACTCGTCAGCTCAGCACTTGAAATAGATGATCATGAACCAAAGGCCTATTACACAAGTAACACAAGCAAATTCAAAGTAACAAGCACACTTAAACTATATGCAATACATCAACCATCAATTTATTATCTAATAATTAAGTTTTTCAAGCAACAAAGGAGTATTCAAACTCCAGAGCAAGCCATTGGGAAGTTGAGGGTCCTAAATAATGACACAACGCTCAAGGGGTTGATATAGGCAGCCCGAATACCTATATCACCTAGATGATATAACCAATAAAGAGAAAAGTAATTCCTCTTTGATTAGAATTGATTTAAATTATGCTTATCCTAAGCAAACAACAATCAAAATTATTTTGTACCTAAATAAATAGATTTATCTTAAAAGACCTGTGCTTAAGCTCAACTAAGTAGACGAATTTGTTAAAGAAAGTTATTTCATGTATGTAGACACCCAATTTTTGCCCAATTAAAAATTAGGCTTAAGTTTAGAATAAATTAATGTCATGTTGAGTTCATTAAAAATATAATAATAATAAAAAATAATAATAATAATAAATAGTATAAGAGAAAATAGAAAAAAGAAAATAAAAAATAGAGAATAAAATATGAATAATAATAATTAAATGAATAATAGTAATGTAAATAAAATATATGTAGGAAAAAATTAGAATAAGAAAAAAATCATTTGAGCTCAATATAACATATATTTTATTAGCCTTAAGTATTAGTGGGTTAGCCATATGACCAAGGCACAGGCCAACGGCCTAACGGTTCAGACCATGGACACAGAAGCAAGGGGACCCGAGTTCGATCCTAGCCCAAGGCAGATTTTGCTTCTTTTTGTTCAATTTTTTTTCTCCTAAAAGACACATCGGTTCATCCACTTTGAGACATCATTTGAGCAACGAATCTTTGTGTTTTTCGAAACTAATTGTACAGACACAAACTAGGCATGGGATACATCACATCTGTACACAATTCGTGTATTATTTCATCCTAAAAGGCACATTAATTGAGTCATGAAAATTGGGGAAAATTCGAATGGACATGATTTTTCAAATTTCAAAATTGGCCGAATTGTATCAGTTGATCAAATTAAATACACTTAATCAAGGAGTCATGACCTGTAAACATAAGATTCGTGCTCAATTTGAACCAACAATCACGAATCGAGTCCCAATTTTGAATCGTTCTTATTTGAAAAAGTATAACGATTCGTGATTCAAAAATTGAACCATTACAAAGCTTCGAAATGAAATTGTTTCGAAATCTATAAATAGGATCACCCCACAAGCAGAAAGCACAATTCAATTTCACAAAACATACACTACACGATCGAGATCTGAAAATAGAGTAGAAAGTGCTCGAATTGCAAAATTTGCAAATTCGAAGTGATTGGGAGGATTTCGATCCAATTAAAGAGTGTTAGGATCATCTAGGAAGTGTTTTTGATTGATATATAGTGTTTAGAATTGCTCGAATTTGCATTTAGAAGTTCTGCAAATTTTTTCGAAATTTTTTTATCCTTGCCGCCGTTGGGCCACCGCACGAACCGCCACTTCTGGTGGTTCTGGGAGTGAACCACCACCACCAACGACGAGAGTAGCCCATCTACGTCGGGCCGACAAGGTTGCAGCCTTCGAAAACCACCAGGAGCGGCCGAGGAACGCCTTGAAGTCACCGTCATCGTCTTCTTCACCCGACGGGTATCCAAGATCCGACCCGAACTCCGAGATCCAACCCGGTCGGTCATCGGTCAACGGTGGTCGGTCGTCGGTCAACGGTCGTCGGTTAACGGTCGTCGGTCAAAAGTCAGCAGATCCTGTGGTCCAGATTTGATCAGGAGATCCTGTGGTCCAGATTTGATAAGAGGATCCTACGGTCCAGATTTGATCAGCAGATCCTACGCTCCATATTTGATCAATAGATCCACGGTCCAGATCGCGAGTCAATTCCATCGGACGGTCAGATTTAGTCCACAGATCAGACGTTCCAGATCGGATCCGAGAAAATCCAACGGTCCAGGTTAGTCCGCAATATTTTATTAGTTATTTATTATATATTTAATTTCGGAAAATAGGAAAAATTAATAAAAATTCGTAAAAAATCCAGAAAAATTCAAAAAAATCCAGAAAAATTAGAGTAATTATTTTTAATATAAATTTACATGTTTTAGCAATTTTTGATATTTTTGGATATTTTTGAATACGTATATGCATATAAATTGATCTTTAAATATATATTTGATGTATGAGATGTCTTGTTTTTTTTTTTGTATTTTAATTTTGTTATAATATATTTTGAATATGTTCTGAACATATGTGATAATTATTGAATTTTGAAAAATAATAAATTGTTAATAGATTTTTTAAACCAAAATTGTTGTTGAATAAAGATAAAAAATTGTTTTTTTTTAAATCATGATATTAATTAAGTTTTTATCAAAATTATCTTTATAAATTTGCTATAAGATAATACTCAAAGTTTTCAAAATTGATTTCATGTAGCATTAAATTAGCCATGAATTATCATAATTGGTTTTTTCTTTAAAAAAAAATGATTTTTGGACTTAGAAAATATATATTTTTTATGAAATAAAATTCAATTGATTAGATCATAGGATCATCAAAATTGGTTTTCATGAAAATTCAAAATTTAATGAACTTAAAGTGAGAATATTTTAAATATATAAATTGACCAACAAACTAAGTTCTTTATAAAAGAACTACGTTTTGTTGATCTCGATTAACGAGTACGTAGGCACCTACGGGGCGACAATAAAATTAGAAAAAATATATTTTGTTTTGATAATTTGAAATAATCATTTTGTACATATTATAAGTTTTTTTTTTTTAAAAAAAAAGAAAAATACAAATGTTTGTTGATATTTAAATCCTAAGAAAAAATACATAAAAATAAAGATGCATGATTAAACTTATAGATATTTGTTTTATAAATGTTTTGTTTGAATTTTTTTGTATAGAAAAGGATAAATTCTAAATTTTAAATTTAAAGTGGTAACCACTTAGGTTTTAATAGGTTAGCCCCCGAACTCAGATATCTGGTATTTTTTAAAAAAAAATTTGATTTTTAAATCAAACTTTTCGCAGACTAGTGGCTAAGTTAGGATTAACCGACCCATTAATCCTGGCTTTCATTTTTTTCCCGATTTATATTGGGTGGCGACTCCAAAATTTTTTAGAAAATTAAATTTCTTTTAATCCCTAGACGAGGATTCATATTGAATGGGTTAAGGGTTTAATATGAATCGGATTAAGAGAAATGAACTGGATGATTTTCAAAATTCAGGCTCGACAATGTAAAACGACATTATTCCACAATAGAAATTAAATATTTAGCCATTTATCATACTTAATTAAATTTAAATCATTTTATATCTTAACCTTCATACATGTATCTCTATATATAATATATCCATCTATTTTCACATCATCATCATCATCATCATCATCATCATTTACTTATTATTGATTTTATTTCATATAAACACCATTAATCCATAAAAAATGTTAAACACTCATTCACATATCAATCTTAAATGAAAACTCATAGCAATACAAACTCAATATATTTCTCTTTTACACATGTACATATATATATATATATATATCATCCCTTCATTTTATTATTATTACTATTATTATTATTATTATTATAATTAAATAGAGATCATCACCCCCTCTGTAACTAATGGACCTAAGTCACTCAAATTACAGGACCAATCACCAGAGGCGAGCACGGGGATTATTCTCACAATGAGAGTTTTGTTAGGTAATTTAGAGTCAGACAAAGCTCATTTGATTGATGTTCCATTAGTATATTGCAAGTTCAATGAACTTTGGTTGTCTGTACTTCAGAAGGAGGATCAAATGAAGGTTAACGCAACTTACAGCATGAAGGTTGGCCTTAAGCCGACCACATAAGCCAGTGGCCTACATGCTAGGCCGACCTTAAGCCGGCAGCCTAAAAGCTAAGCTGACCCTAAGCCAGCGGCTAACCTGTGAAATCTAGCAGCTTTCACCTAACTTTCTTTAACTCATATTTTTATTTTTATTTCTATTTCTCTTTTGTTTTATTGTTAAGGTTTGGGAACTCATATAAATGTTCCCCTTGTAATGAACTCATTAGTTTTTGGTATTTTGAAAATCCTATTGAGTTTTCTTTGAACTCTCTTTCTCTTATCGATCAATATATCAATTGTGGCGAGTACTTTTGTTCTTATCAATCTATGAGATTATGGCGAACAACCCATCCAAGTTAGTTTGTGTGTAATATTGGATTAACTAGGGTATAGTTCGAATTATTCCTAGTGAGTTTTATCCTTGAATAGTACCGGTCATACCTTATTTCATTTCAAGTAAAGTAGTGCGATTATTTTAGATTGATTGTCTGGGAAATTCCATATCTAGGCATATCAGTAACCCCTATTATGGAGAGTGTGATGAGGATCAGAGGCCGATCACTCCATCACAGGTGTGATGTGAAAAGAGGTAACCAGAGGCCATCACTCCCTCCGTCACAAGCATGATGAAGGGTGGATAGGCGTCATAGGGATGATCACTTCCTCCATCACGAGCGTAATTAAGAGTGTGATAGAGGAAAATCATAGATCAAACGGTATAACACCCTCTGTAACGCCCGTTATTGATAGGGGAATGATCCAAAATGCTTTAATTCTAATTTTTCACTTCTTACACTTTAACAACATAACTTCCTTTGATCAAAACATATCAAAATTATGATGTAAACTTACTTTTAAGTTACAAACAACTTCCTAATCTACTTTTAAACACTTCATCATATCATAACACTTACACTATCTCAAAACAACTCTACACATGCAACCACTTGTCTTACCATCATCATCTATCTTTAAACACTTCAATACACTCCAAATCATATAAACATTACTTCTCAAGCATTCAATAACTTCCACTTTCCACATGAAACATCACACATGCATAACCCTATATGAATCATCCCACTACTTTACTAACTCATACATCTCCAACTTTCACCTTCATAACAACTTCAACACTTCTTATGCTCAACAACCACATCGAGAACTCATATGCTACAACTTCAAGAATATAAAAGCTTCTAAACAATCAACATATCAAGATTACTTGTAATCTACCATGAACTAACTTTTGATAGAAATTTCTTGGAATAAAGAGATAATAATTATCACAAGAAGACATGTAAGCTTACATTAACATGTAGATGATGAGTGGGAGTGAATTCTTGATGAATTGAGCAAGGAAACTTGAGCAAAAAGGTTGGAAAAATAGGTTTGAAATTTCCCACGAATTTTGGGTCTTTGGGTTTGCTTTTGGTCTGCTTTGGATGTCTATTTTTGTGTCAAAATGAGGCTTGATATTACCCTTAAGTGTTGACTTTGGTGGCATATTTTGGAAGTAAATTAAAGGGTTTGGGCATGATTTTGGATTGGTTTTAGGCTTGAAAATGAGCCAAAAATCTGCTAAGTTTGGTTTGGTTTCTTTTTTTTCTTTTTTTTTTAATTTTGGCTTAGGTTTGTTTTGTGCAACATGAGCACTACATGCATAAAATTTATCAAGTAAGACAAAATCATATTATACTAACACACACAGCATACAACACTATTTCAACTTTAATTTATATTAACTCTATCAAACACACAATTCATCATAATTAATGAATCATACCAACACATCTCATTTTATTATCTAACTATCCACTATAATTTCTATATTTCAAACAAGCATATTATATGTGTATTCAAATTAATTATGCAATGAAATCTTGGATATTTCAATAATCAAACAAGAACGTTATGGTTTGACCCTAGTTTGTATTGGCGTGGCTGCTTAATATCACATTGTCTAGGCTAGATTTGTCTTATGCAGTCCAATAATTAAGCATGTTTGTCGCTTAGCCACATCAATCGCATTTAATGGATACTTTTCATGTTTTGAAGTACTTGAAGGGTACTTTTACACGAGGATTGTTTTATCCTTCACATACTAGAGCTGATCTACATGCCTTACGAGTAGATTGAAAATCACTCACTAGTTTTTGTGTTTTTCTTGCCAAATCATTAGTTAGTTTGGAAGGCTAAGAAACAATTGACAATTTCTACCTCTTTGACTGAAGTTGCATACGGAAGGATTGTTTCGATAGCAAAAGAACTTCTTTAGCTCTCTTTCTTACTTTTTAATATTGGTATACTACTTCATCATCTTGTTTCTTTCTTTACATATAATAAGTCAACTAAGAAAATCGTTGGTAATTCTTGTTTTCATGCTCGTAAAAACATATTGAGATAGATGTTAACTTTATATGAAATCAATTTAAGTCTGGATTTCTTCAAGTTGTGTACGCCCTTTCTTCATAGCAATTAGTAGATTTTTTAACCAAATTAGTCCGCCAATCTTGGTTAGATACAACATGTTTCAAGAAAAGTCCCACTTCTTCTTTTTTTCTTTTTTTTAGGGGGGGGGGGGGGGGGGGGGGGTTAAGGGGGAGAAGGGGTTGGGGGGAAGGTGTATAGGGTGGTCTATACTCTCTTATTTATTCTTTCCTGCATGTATCATTCTCATGTTTATATTAGTTGTACATATGAATACTTCTCTGAGTAACAAAGCTAGTTAGATTTGGTGATTCATCCGTCTGTACTCGAACTCTCTACATTCATACTTTGTTCCATTCTTCTTTTGCAACTTTCAAAGCTTCATCTCCATACTTCAATTCAATTGATCTTGAATGAATAGTAAGTCATTTCACTTTTTTCATATCTTGGTACTAAAAGTTTTCAAGACATGAACTAAAGGCTCTAAAAACACCGTGAACTTGCTACGTACATCAAATCTCATCATATGTCAACCGAAAGCTCGACACTTAAACTTGGTTTATTGTGAACTTGTTAAGAACAAATTTTCCAAAAATGAGTAGGTGAATGGTGATACACACATTGATCAAGAAGACGGTGATAGGAGAGGCTGTGACCTAGAGAAGCAGCTCAAATGCAATAATACTTCCAAAAACTATATTAATATTACAAGAAATTGTCCCAAACTTGGAACAACTCACTTCTAGAAATGATAATATAATGTCACCTTCAAGAATAACTTGAACTTGCAGGAGAATATATCACCTCATGCCTTTTTTTTTTTCTCTGCCTCTCGCCTTTTGTCTTTTAGGTTTTTCAAAATAATTCTCTCTCTCTCTCTCTCTCTCTCTCTCTTACATTCTTCTCGATAATTTTTTTTTAGTTTTATTTCTTTCAAAAAATTATTTTTTAAATATTTTTTTTTGCCAGAATACGAATTTCATTCACTAGAAAGAAATTTCATCAATAATATAATCAATATAAGAAAAACATCAAATGAAAAATTAGAGGTAGAATTACCCAACCATATAATAGATACATCTCTTGATTGTCAAAGTGCTCCACATAGGGTATAGAAATTCTCTTAAGGGAATAAAACTTAACCAACTGGCAAATATACTAGATCTTATATAAAGGATGAAAAAAAAATATCAAATACGTAAAAAATCCATTTATTTTAAAAACTATCGAAAAAATAATATTTTGCTGATCTTCATGCTTTTTAAGAAGAAAATAATAGAATAGAACTTATATATGATGTTAAAGATAGAGATCTATAGCTTTTCAGATCTGTAGTGAAGGTTTTATAGCTCTTTAGATGGATAATGATGGATCTGCAAAGCTAATATGGTAAACAAAGGAAAGATATTTAGAAGAGAGAGGCGGCTATTTACACTAGGGTTTGTGAAATTAAAAAAGAAAAACTATAATAGAGAGAGAGAGAGAGAGTTCAGAATAGATTATATTGGGGATATTGGTTACTAACAAAAGCAAGGTATGTTTTTTTATATTTGATTCTTATTCTTGTATTGTTATATTGTTTATTATGTGCAAATTTCATTTAAAAAAATATGTATGTGTATAATATGTGTAATTCTTTGTATGTGTATAATATGTGTAATTCCTTTTTTTTTTTTTTGTTATTGTGTTTATTCTTTTCCTGTTGTATTGTACATTGATTTTTTTTTTATATTGTGAAATTAGGTTTATCGATATCAAGCTTGCTATGTAATTTCTTACACTAAGGTGGTTTATTAAGGTTAGGGTTTATAATAAGAAAAAAGCCTCTTTTGATATTTGAACTTTGACGAAGTGAATAATTAAGTCCTTCGACTTTTAATAAAGTCCAATTTCATATCTAATTAAACTTTTTGCACCCTTTTAGGAACCTGAACTTTTAAAAAATCTAATTTCATACCTAATTAAACTTTTCATACCCTTTTTCACTATCCCCACTCTTTTGTTATTTCTTGAAATAGTTGACACATGTTAGGCAACAATTGAGTGGGTAGTATTTAAGGGCATGAAAAGTTTAATAAGGTATGAAAATTAGGCTTTATAAAAGGTATTTAATTATCCATTTTGTCAAAGTTTAGATATCAAAAAAGGTATTTTCCCTTTATAATATTGCAATTGGTGTTTTGACATGGTATGTTATAGTGACTCTTTAGAAATTTTGTCCTCTATTTTGGCTTAAACACATATGGTGATGTGAAATGAGTTGATTTGAAAACCTAACAAGCATTAATGTTGGTTTTTAGCATGTATGGAGGATGAATTGCTTTGTTATCAAATGGAAACTAATAATTTTTTTGGTGTTATTTTCTATGTAAGATTCTCCTACAAATATTTTTTAACAAACATTTAGATGTAGGTAATATATATTCGGTTTGACATTTGGTGCACCCACAAATTCTGGTGTTAATCCCAATTAACATGAAACAATTTGCAAGTTTTTTTTGTTGATCTACCTAGAAAATAAAGATAAGCCCAATGACATGGTTGACAAAAATAACAATGGTGATGAGTCTATATGGACATTGAAGAAGTTGATGCTACAAAAAACAAAGAACTTACTATTGCCAGCAAGCAAAACAAAAAGCTATATACAATAGAGGCAATATTGAGCCATCTTTTTTTTTCTTCTTTTTTTAATATTAAGTTGTTTATGCACTAGTGAAACTAATATTATGTAATGTCTCTTTGTTACTTTAGATACCATCATATTTTATGACCTTTATGGTTTTATTGAAATTTCTATTTATTATTTTTAGTACTAAATGGCTATCTAGAATCTATAATATGAAAATTAAAAATATAGTTTTTGAATTTTAAAATATTAAATGTGGTAAATATATAATGATTATAAAAATAGTTAAATGTAATTAGTTGCTAATTGCATTTTTTAAAAAGTATTCTATTTTCCAAAAGAGATGCTTTTTGCAAAAAGTAACTTCTTGTAGTGAATGTCTTTATATTAAGTTTCTAACACATGTTGAAGTGTTATTTCATGGAATAGCTTGCTACAAGAAGAACCTTTTTGCAAAGAGTATCCAATTGGAAGAACCATTGTAAATCCCAAGAATTTTTCATACCAGTAAAAAATAAATAGAAATATAAATATAGAAAATAGATGGTTACTATTGAACTCAACAAAGACTCTAGAATAAAACTACGAGTATTAATGAGCATATATATAGTTTTAAACCCTAAAACAAAGTTTCATAAATAATATTAAATACTACTAATAAGATTTCATAATAGGTATCGAAAACTAAAGACATAAAAATAACTTGGCTAAGATTTTAAATGCGATAAAGAGTAAATAACCAATTACATTTATAGTTAGAAAATGATAACCTAAAGATAAATCGTTAGGGTTATAAATACATAATTAAAACATAAACAAATGTATAATTAATAATCTAGACTCCAAATAAATATTTGGATCAACCATTGTTTTAATTAGAGTACTCTAAAGCTATTAGAGCCTAAAACGAAAATTAACCTATTAAGTTTAGAAAATCCTAACTAGGTGAGATGAAACCTAAAAATAATTAATTGCACAAACTTTAAACCAAAAGTTAAACTCCATAACAATTTAGAAAATTTGTAGAACTCTATATAAATTTTTGGAGATAAAACTCTTAAATAATTGTTATATTTGTACCCGTTTAACTTAATAAACTACCCTAAAATCTAGATAATTATTAACTAACTAATATTAATAATATATATAATGCATGTAAAATCGGCGTAAATTGCACCAAAATGGATGGTTTGGATTGTATAGAAGAGTGTTAGCCAAAATGCATGAAGAATTTGCCAAATTGTCTACTAAAAGTCAAGTAATCAACTCATGAACCAATCCGAAATTGCCACCTATAAAACTCATTAAATGAAAGGAACAATCAAGGGAGATCAAAGGAATTCGGTGGGCAAATTTTTTTCTCCTTCAACGGACATTGAAGCTTCCCTTACACCATTATATAGGCTTCCTCAACAACTTAAAACAAAAGCTTTAATACGCTGCCAAACAAAACCATTAAAACACATAAAATAACAACAACAACAGCTCAGATTTTGTTCCAAACAAGTCACCAAAACAATCCATAACTCTAACATACTATAACTCCATTAAAATACAACTTCAAGCTTGGAAGGAAAGAACAAGTTAAGTAATTTTGTTTTTCTAATTAGTACTATGTTAGAACACTAGCTTGAACAAAGATTTGTTGATCCTATATTCAAGAACAACTCAAAAACGAAGTTTAAACCATTCACAACAAGGTAAGTTCAAATAAACCCTAGTTACACTCTTTTTTATCAGAAAACAAGAATCATTGACATGTTGATGTGTTATAAGATGATATATGTATATATATATATATATATATGTATAAACACTTAGGAATGAATTAAATACAAGTTGGACATGGAAAATTGCAAGAAAACGGATCAACGAGCGTAGAAGCTCGTATTTCTAGATGAGCATGGGGTGATGAACTCCTCGTATACCTCTTGGCTTTAGTTTCCAAGAGGTACCATGTTTCTAGCAGAACACGGCTTGTACATGGCCGTGTACCATGTTGTGTTCCTTTCGACCCCAAAACTAAAAAAAAAATTAAATTACAAAATCTGTTAATCCGAATATTACTATTATATAATAATAATAATAATTATTATTATTATGATTATATTGTTGTTAATGTTATTATTGTTAATGTTATTGATAAGATTATATTATATACAACTTTTTTATGTTTAAATAGCTATAATGGGTACTTGTTTTAGTTAAAATTCATGTTTCAGGTCTAATTTGGACAAAGGAACCAAAACAAGAAATTATGAAATGGAAATAGGAATATTTCAAGGGGTACGTCGGCTTTTCTGATGTTTAAGCCGCCAGCGTACAATCAGCCTTCATCATCAACAGAATGAAAATCCTTAAGGTTGCCTCTACACCGCTGGCCTTGAAGCGGTGTAGACTAAGAGAAGATAAAAAAACTGGCTCAACACTGCCAATGTAGAAGAAGAAAAAGCCAGCTTCTGCAGATTTCATTCAACGTCGGCTTTCTGGGAATCAAAGCCGTCGGCGTTGAGACGACTTACAAGATCAAAATGTTTGCATTCTCAAAGTCGTTGCATACACTACCGGCCTTACAATCCTTGATTCAATTGAACATACGCTGCCTAAAAGCCGCCGGCATAGAAGGTAGAGTGTAGAGTGAAAGCCGGCAGCTCAAAGCTCAAGAGTTGCTAGTGCAGAAGGGGTTACAATGTATGTCGGACTAAAAGCCGCCGACGTTGAGGCAGTGTAGGTCGAAGATCAGGAGGCACAAGTGAATACCACATGCTCGGTTACAAAATGAACGGTCGACTTTGATGGATTGTCTAAACCGGCATGAAAGCCGCCGGCTTTGGGACGGTTTTCCTTGTAAAATGGCCCAACCTTTCAATTTTTAGTATATACACCGGCTAGATCTATATTTAAGCAGTCGGCGTACAAGTGGCCTACATTTGTAGCTGAAGATAAGAGCTGCCAGTGCACTGCCTGTGTATTGAAGAAAAGGACTTTATGCCGCACGTAAGCTTCCGGTGTAGGAACTGTAACTGCCGGCATACAAGTTAAAACTGCAATTTTTCATTAATGCTTCTCACGAAATTTTTCCTATATAAAGGGGATTTCCCCCCTCTAGTTCCATAAGTGAAGAAAGTTAGAAAACACTTCAGTATACATTCAATAGATCAATAGCTTTAGCATTTCGTAGAGATTTGTGAGAGATTTGAGCTTTCAAGAGTTTGTAATTGAAGATTGTGATATTTGAATTGGTGATATCTAATCTCTCTTTTCTTATGCAATTCATTTATCTAATTTCTTTGTTCATAATGATATCAATTGCATATTCTTATCTGATTATTGAATCATCATTCATGAGTAGCTAAACTTTTCCTTGTGGGAAGTGATGAAATCCTAATCTTGCTAAAATGATTTTTGAATTTATATCATAGGATTGTTAGAATTATGAAATATTTGTATTGAATCCTGATTATCTATTTTATTTCTGTTTGAAATTGAATTGATAAGAATTTTGATAATTTGGAAGAAGAATTAAGGTTCATAAGGAATTCATAAATTAAGATTAAAAACAATTGCGGAAGCGGAGGAGTTTAATCTGATTTAGAAATTGTCCCATGTAATTTATGCAATATTTTATTTTAATTTCTCACTAAGGAATTAGGAGAAGTTAATTTAGGATATTAGACAATTATAGAATCGAGAGGTTTATAATTGTAAATTAGATTCCATTGATAATTTATATAGCGAAAGCTAATAGATTATTTTGTGATTTTCTAAAACTTGATAGTTTTATGTCTTGATAATTTCTTACAAATATCCATAATTCTAATTATTCATATAATTAATTTCAGTATGATTAGCAAAGATTAGGGTGGATTCTGCTCCTTCCCACATTTATCCGATATCTTTCTCACAATCTCATTGCATTCATTGTTAGATATTAGATTCAAATAGAATTAGTTAAATAGTTTAAATTGATATACTTTGATTGCCTAAATATTAGTAAAAGTTAATATTGATCTAGTAATTAAATTGGTCCTTGGGAACGATACTCGACTCACTTTTATATATTACTTGATCAAACCCAGTATACTTGCTGGTAGTATCCGAACTTACATTTTTATATACATGTTTTATTCGGATCAGTTATCACCATTAATATTATTATTATTTCTACTATTATTATTATCACTAATGATATTATTATTATTAGTAATATTATTATTAATGTTATTATTATTATTAGTCATATTATTAATATTATCATTATTATTACTAATTTTATTATTAGCCATGTTATTAATGACATTATTATTATAATTATAGTTATTATTAATATTATTATCATTATTATTATTATTGTTATTATTATCATCACTAATAATTATTATTATCATTATAATTATGAGTATTACTATTAATGATATTACTACTCTTCTTCTTCTTCTTCTTCTTATTATTATTATTATATTATATTATTTTATTATTATTATTATTATTATTATTATAATGAAATAAGAAAGTTTAATAATTGCAAAATACTTATTTTATAATAAGAATGAAAATTTAAATAAGCTAAATTTTTTAATAATGTGATACTTGTAAATAATAAGAAAATTATATGAAGTAGATCAAGAGAAACACGATGAAATTAAATAATAGTAAATAAATACGAGTTACTATAATAGGTCATATAAGAAACAATATAAATAATTATAAAAATATAAGCCTATTAAATACCAAATTTTCGAATACCTGATAAAAATATATAAATATCTAACAAGATCAAGAAAAGAAAAATGAAAATAAATATTAAATAATAATTGATTATCATAGGACTGTTAAAGGACCGATATAGTAATAGAAAGAAAACACAATACCAATATAGGACACTTAGACACTCATGAGAGTTTAGTTCTATAATATATGTTTTATTAATGAATATTTTATTCATCTCAATAAGTGATATTGAAACTATAGAGGATTCCCCAGCTGACTATTACGACTAGCCGTATGAGCAGGTAAGTAACTCAGTCTTATTACATTGTGTGTGCTTGTAGCATAGCTAATCTTTAATGAAAGATAATAACTTGAATTTGCTGTATGGGTTTATGAGGATTGTTTGTTGTATGAATTATTGATTGCCAAGTTACTATAATAATAGTAATAACATAATTTTGTATGATCATATTGCTTATATAGTACGTTGCCTGTCTACGAGATGATTGATCACCTTAAACTTGATTAAAAACTATTGGTATCATAAATGAAATAAACATGCATTGCATGAGTTGCATAAGCAGCATTTGAGTAAGTGGCAGCCTACTACTTGTTAGTGTTTCGAATCTCTGGTAATGCTTGGTTTATCTAGGCAAGGAAGCTATTAGTTATTTGCAAGATTACCTTTGTTCTGTTGATACCATAGAAACTAAATGGTAAATGAAGGACGCTGCTTATGGTATTACTTGAAATGACTAACACTTAGTGGAGTTTCTAAAGTTAAAACAGGAAATGAGTGTTAGACATGATAAATTTAAAGTGATAATTAAAGTGAGTATTGTTGTTTTCCTATATGCTTAGTCTCTCTTGGGTAGGTAGGCCATAGTATTGTGTTCTTTTAACCCCAATGAAAGGACGTAAATCTTCATCCTACTTTAGATTCAGGGTTATCCAGGCTTGTATTTGTGCATATGTTTGAATGATGCATTTCACATGATTGTTAATAAACTTGTTTAGTATGTGGTAAGTTTTGGTTATTCACTAAGCCTGTGGTTTCACTCACACTCCAACAGTCCTTTCAGCTTTACACTTATGCCATAGCTAGTCACTTCTAAGAGTTTACTTCGGTAAGAACTTCAAGACCGAAAGTTCATAGAAGATTATGGGATAAGTTATTTGCTTTTGTTCTTAGTCTAAGTTAGTTAGTATTTAAATTATCAATGATGTGTTTAGAGACTTTTAGAAAGACAGTATGGTTTGTAATATTATATTCAAGCATTGAGATGATAGTTATTTACTAATTTATGGCATACATATATTTGTCATTTTTTTTATCAAAGAAAATAAAAGATCTTGGTGTTTGAAAACATGCCATTCTCTGAAGATAAACTAGTGATAGTATACAAGTGTAGCTTGTTTACTACTACTAGGGTACCCTCGGGACATGACAACCATGACCCTATTATTTCCTGATGTTCTCATTGCAAAAAGTTATGCTCTTCGGAGGAGCATATCATGAGGCCTAACTTTTGTAGTGAATGACTCGTTACATTACTTTAAAATAATGAGGCTAGGCCAACAAGAATAAGTGACGAAATAACTCATTGCAAGAACCTTTGGAAAAATTTTAGGATTTTTGCAACCATATCTTCTTGGTTGTACACAACTTCTAATAGAGTTCTAATAATTTAATTCCTATTTTCTTGTTCCTATGATATGATCAGCGCTAGGCAAGTGCACTTATCACATATAGTATAGGAGTAGAGTATAGGATCATCTCCATAGGGATTAATGAGTACTATTTATCATCATCTCAACTATTATCTAGTCTAGCAAATAGATTGAATGAGTTCTATATTATTGATTACACTACTTGAACCCTAAAGATAACACTTCACTTGAACCCTAAAGATAACACTTCACTAATGCAATTATGGAATTAATTGGCTATTGCAACACAACACAACTTAGACCTTCTTCACCATTTAATTAAACAAATACATTAGGTATGTTAAAATGTCATTGTCAATTTCCTTAACTGCTAAATTCAATTAATAAGGTAATGTCTTTCTCAAGATCATTGACATCTAACCTTAGCCTTATCTACCGGAATCTATTCCTTGTTAATAGCCAAAATAAGACTGCATTAAGACTATGAATCCAATATCAATTTAATTTTCATGTAGAAGGTTTCACGATCTTATCTCTAAAAAATCATAAGCAATCTCTTCCTATAGCTTAAATCTATTCAACGAGATCATTTCTCAATTTATTCTTAAAGAATACACTATATAAAACTAGTGTATATGACGAATAACTATAGGAACTAAGGATTTTAACAACAATTAATGATGAATTTGTGTTGGTACATGATAATAACAGCATTGCAAGTCTAAATTACATTACTCATACATCATGCATAGCATAAATATGATAGACAATGAACAAGAATAACAATGAATGAACATAAATATGACCCTTGTTATTGCTTACACTGGAATGACTCCCTTCTCATGTCAAAGCATAATATACCCTTGTTGGTCACATTCGTTACAAGACTAGTTATCTTCTCGACAAAAGCTTTCAAATCCTTGTCACACCTACGATGCCATGTTATGCAACAGGCTCCACTTCAGATCATGGTTAGGATAGGATGGAGGCCGTGATCTCCTCTAACTTCTTCTTTTCTTCATGTCACGGCTGTATCAAGCTTTATATATTAGACAATAGAGATCACTACCTTTATCATGGTCAGCATGGGGGCCGTTATCTCCACTGTACTCCATTTTTTTTCTCGTTTGATCACACCCATTACCTTCTTAATTATGCATTCGAGAAGATCATTGAAGCTGTCACAAGCATGAGGGGTCCTTGATCTACTATTTTTCGTGTAAGTTTTGTTCATCTTGATCTAAATGTTGATATTTCGTCCTTGGATACCTGAAATGAATATATCCACAAATTAAATACCAAATCACTTAGTTTAAGCAAAATAAATAACTCAACCTTAATTGATAGAGTAAATAACCCTATCACTTCTCCTTGTAACAAAGTCAATTCTTGTAGTGTTAAAAGTCATCGACATTCCTGAGTCCTAACTTTACGAAGCTTTTGATTATTGAATAGAGTTGATGATGTTTTGGAGTTTATTTTGAGAGTAAAATGAAGTATATTTTTATGTTGGAATGGGAGCTAAAGGAGGAGCCACTTTATAGCATCATTATACTTAGATTATTGCAAGTTAAGGTTGTGCTTTATGATACGTCTAAGAAACCCATATGTTTAGAAAGTACATGGGGTTGATTACAATAACAACTTACTCCAGCAACAAACAATTAAAAAGAAAAACCATAACAGTTATAACAGGGATGACAAACACAGCTGGAACAGTATTGTAGATCTAACAGGTAGATATTAAATGGAAAAAAAGAAGCATGAAAGGGGCATCCATGATTCTTATACTCATCCTTGAGTCTTTGGAGTCCACTGGCACTTGAAGTCCAGTTGAGTTTTCTTCTTTAACCCTTGCAAACAACAAAACACAAAAAAAAAAATCAAACAAACAAACAAACACATTACTACACATACGTTAGATAATCCAGATCTAGCTACAAAACATGGATTATTTTTTAAAAAATTGTTTCTTTTTTTTTTTCTAGATCTCTAGGGGTATATAATTAAAACTTTTGATGTTTCGTGCTAAGTGTTTAGAAGCTTGTGGAAGGATGATGGTCTTTAGTATATCTTTGTTGATTTTTCTTTCGCATTATACGAATTTGCAACAGTGTGGATCGAGATTTTTCCAATTAATTAAGCCGAGTCTCTTGTGGATTGTTTTATAACTAGGACCTATACTATTAGGTCTATTACTTTAATATTCAAAATATGTTAGGGATATGCTTGATTTCTATTCTTTGCATGATTTCATTGCTTCTCCTATAGATGAGTAAACTTCTAGTTTAGGTTTTGATGAACCTTGGGATCCTTGTATGATTTGTTCTTTATTGCTTCTAATATATTGGCTAAATTCTTAATTTCAATTATGTTATGCTTATTTGTTTTCTTGAATTGATAATGTACAATATTGATTCTTAATTTAATTTTTATGCAAATTAATTGAAGAAATTGTTTTCCTGAATAGATCCACACAATTAGAAAGAGTTGCATGCAATCCTAGAATATGGGACGACATAATTTTTCAGGATTAGGAGTGATCCTTTTTCATAGGAATTAGAAAGGTAATGTAATCATAGGGGTTTTAAATAGAAAGAATATTAGTTAATCAATCAAGGATTAGTATTCAATAATCTTGTAGAAGGATATTGAATTATATTAGAAATTCCCTCCGTTCAAGAATATCATTCATAATATTAGGATTATTTTTAGTGAAATCATACAACGCCTAGTGGGGATTCAAGACTTAAACGTTGTTGCAATTTGAATAATCCTCTAAACCCTTTGACTTATGATTCATTAAGTACTTATTATATATTCATCCTTATTCATTCGATTTTTCCAGTTGAACAACTAAGGAATAGTGAGTATTAGTACTCATCAGTCCTTGTAGGAACGATATTCATGCTCAATATCTATATTATAGTATCAATAAGTCCACTTGACTGAAATACAATCATAGTTAAGATTGAGTTCGAGATTTTCAACTTAACATTGATCATAGGCCATATCATACGATCGCTTAAAAATGCTAAGGAAGTAGATTTCTCCATCCATCCACCATCACCCTAAAGGGTCTATGGCATTTATAGTTTTGTCATGTAGTTCACTTATGTGAAAGATGTAAAGCTTTTGTCAAATGGTGCGTTTCTAGTTAGTTTTACATTTTAAAAAACTCTTGTTAAATTTTATGAATATTTTATTCGTAGTGGATAAATAAATTTTTGCAAAAGATTTTGAAAAACATTTGAATAGCCAATTTAGGATATTTAGGAATAATTTGGACAATTGAATAAGATAAGATTGGAAACCGAATCATTTTTTTATCTCTAATCTCAAATTAATTCAATTACTAAATCAATTAATTTAATTATATCAAGATTAAGTCATCTAACTATAATTATAATCCAAGTTCAAATTAAGGTTCAAAATTACCTATATTTTCATGTCACATTGTTGTACTTTTCTAAATTAGCTTGTTGAAAAATTGGATTATTATAATATTAATTTGTCAAGAAATAAATGACAAAAGATGAAGAAAAATATAATAAATCGCTATGAAGTTGGTCATATTACCCTTTATTCATTTTTTTACAAGAATATTAATTAATATTTTCTTTTCCAGTGTATTACTATATATTTTTAAATCTTTTCTCTTAAAAGTAAGTGAATTTTACTACTACCAATTTTTATACTCCAGTCACTACTTTGTCATAATTATGAAATAGAAAGGAAAAAAAAGAGACACAAATAACTTAGTGTTTCAAACATCATATTTCAAACAAATACAAATTACACACAAAATAGATACTAATCAACCGTAGGTAAGATACAAATGAAAAAAATCCAAACAAACCCTTATTAATTCACATGGAGTTTTAGTTTGTTCCATTCTTTTCCATTTTTTCCCCTCCATTTTCTTCTTGGTCACTGCTTTTAATATATTGGATCTTACAATTTCGTGTTAGAATGATGAGCAATGAAGTAACTGTGCCTCCAACCACATCCTCTAATTTTGACATTATATGAAGGGAGTGAGTAGAATTTATTAGAGTGAAAGAAAAATGAATTAACGAATCTCCTTCACTTTGCTAAATGAAAAATACTGTAATGAAATTTCAATTATAGAGAAATAGAATAGAGTTGTAATAGGATTATTCTTTATTAATTTTTTATTTAAATGATGGTATTTTGAAAAAAAAAGATAGTTTCAATATTGAATTGATATTCATAGATTTAAATAAAGAATTACTATTCAATGTATTGTATAATAGGAATTCATTATAAAATCGCTATTTTTAGGGTCTATTTGGATGGTCTGTTTTTCATCTATATCTATATCTTCTTCAAAATGATATATGTAAATTAGTTCAATTTGCATATATATATTTTATCTATATTTGATCTATTTAATCTTTTGATGAGAATCGTCAACTTTTTTTTATCTATATCTATTTCTTAATAAATAATTTGTTAGAAAAAAATTTAAAAAAATTATCTATATTTGCTGGAAAAAGCTTAACAAATAGACCGTAAACAAAATTGCTGTAATAGCTATTATGTAGTCTTTTGATTTTAATATGATCCTAGCAAGGGAAAATGTTACTACTGATTCGTACCTGAGCTTGAAGATATCGAGAGGCAATTCGTGATTACGAATATTATATTTTATCGATAACGAGCTTTCCCTTTTTTTTTTTTTTTTTTCTTGTTTTATTTTGTTCATAATGGATTGTGATAAAAAGAGACAACAACAAAAATAAATGGAAAAAGGGCGTTAGATTATGCAAAATTCTTCCTTCTCTCCTCATTATATATGGATATATACGATATAAATCTGTTAAATAATAATAATAATAATAATATGTAAGCAATTAGGAAACAACATTTGCTTCTCATGTTGATGACATATCACATGAAAACTCTATAAAGTGTTTTACCTCTTATATTTGAGATTAAGCATTGAGATCCCTAATTTTTCATAAAAGTGCATACGGACTACATGTAACTATTGTGTCCTTCACTATTTTTTTATCTATTTAATTTTTTTAATCATTTTTTTCTTGGGTAAGATAAAAATTAGTATAAAAAAGTACTTTGTTTTTTTAAAGGTTTTACGGTCTAAACACTCTATTTAAAAAGAAAAGGTTAGCATGTAACATTAAAAAAAAAAAAAAAAAAAAAAAAAAAGGAAGAAGCGCACGCACGAAACCAAGTGCAGTTAAATTTAAATCCATTTTACTGTTTTTATTTTATTCTTTTTTTGGATTTGTTTTGAGTGCGAATTAGGTGACAACTAAGATAACATATGCATGAGAGCCCAAGGTTTCTATTAATATAATTATTTTCGATGACAGATTTACAATGATATAGTATGAGTCAATGGAAGTCGTATTATTGGGAGGCATTGAACAGAGCATAATCATAAAGAATGTTGGAGACACAAGTCTGTCCCATGCACAACTGAATAAAGCATAATCTTGAAGTCTTGAAGATATTGGCGACGCTACTCCGTCCTATTCAGCTTAAAAAATTTCAAATTAGTGCGGCTCAATCGTTATTCACAACTTTGTGAAAATGACCAATTAGGGTGAAAAATGTCAAATTAGTGTGGCTCAATCTTCATACACGACTTTGTGAAAATGACAACTTAGGGTGGCTCAATCTTCATGCACGACTTTGTGAAAATGACAAATTGGGGTGGCTCATCTTCGTTCAAGACTTTAAGGTCATGAATGGAAACTTCGGATCTGCAGCTTCTTTTCTAAAGTTCAATGTAGCATTTTTTTTTTCTCTTTAACTTTCTGCTCTGCTCTTTATATAAAGCAGAGCCAATAAGCTTCTCTATATTTATCGCAATCATTCATTGCAGAGGAATCACATGCATACTACACAACAACACAATTAAGATTCCACCATCCGAACAATGTTAGTGTGGTTTTTCTTCTCTTTGTTTCCCATTCTAGACATGCAAATCCTTCTATCTCTGTCCTTTTTTTTAACCCTTTTTTTTTTTCCTTCTTGTTTTCATTAATATCATGCATAATATGATGAGATGAAACTTAACTAGTTACACTCTATTGTTGTGAATTCTAATATGTTATTCGTGAAGAAGCTCATTGATTCTTTTGTTCATTTATTCTTATAATTTTTTTATTCTAGCAGGTCACTTACTCAACTCAAGGAACGATTTCAAATCACACCCCAGATACTCAATATGGTTTTTATCTTCAGGGTGCTGTTTTACTTAATGTTGAAAGTAAAAGATACACCTTTATCTTATGATAATGACACCCTTTTGCAAGTTCAAATTGTAGTGGAGGTAATATACATCCTATCAATGATAGAAGTGAATCGATCCGGAATTGAAACAATTGCATGTTATATCAATTTGGTTTCCGGTTCTATTGCATTTGAGCTACTTGTTTGGATCATGGCCTCTCTTATCGTGGCGATCTTAATCAACATATGCATCATCATTTATCTAATCATTTGTTGGAAAGTTTCTACTCATCAAATTCAGGATACACTAGCTCCAAATCCAGAACTTGATGTAAGTGTAAACGTGGAATGATGCTTCTTTTGGGTCTTCGATATATGTGTAGAGGATAGAAACATGGATGGACCGTTTATGTGGATGGTTTTATATCGTGTGTTTTTGTATTTTTATAGTATCAATTGATGTACTTTTCAATTAGGAAATAAAGGGATAGATTATAACAATAGAGTTTTGTTGTTTTTATTTACTAGAAAGGAATAAATGATATGTTGCATATTTAACATCTTTTGGTGTTTTTCTTCTCCTACATTGAAAATTAGTAAGAATTGAATTATGCATTCATCCTATCGTTAAGCTTATCAACCTTTTTGTTTTCATATTTGTTTAATTATGAAATGTGTCAATAATTAATCACATGTCCAGGTATATCTTACAAGGAAATTTTAAGATTATTTGCAATTACACACAAATAAAAAGTCACGGTCAAACAAAATTACTCTATAGCACCCCTAACGTTTGCCCATATTGTTGAATTGATAAATAGTAATATGATGTCTAATTAGATGATTTCAAAGATATAAATGAACTTCAGGTACTAGAAATATCATAACCTCTCCATACTAGATCTAACTTGAAGCCCTCATTAAAAATTATATCAATTTATGATTTTCTCTTCTTTTTTTTTTTTCACTTTTCAAAAAGTAAAAAGAAAAATGGCAACCTAACGAAATCGATAACAATTGCATACCAAGGCACATGCCACAGACAATTCACTAAAAAGACCGCGTGCATATATCATAATCCCTCTAACAATCATTTGTAGTTAAACGAATCAGTTATTCATGTTTTTCAACTAGATGAAGCCATTTACTATGTTCTCTCAATGGTTACAACATTTGCTCTTGATTTTCCCCTGTTTCTAATCCTTTTTTATAAGTTGTTTTCCTTCTTTCGTTTTCCTCACCACCTTTCATTTTGAATACACATACATATTAAATCAACAAAGTAAAAGGTAGATTCCTATGTAGCAAATAAAAATGTGGGACCGCATATAATACCTCATGTGGTATTATTATGATATTACTTTCTCATTAGTCACACCCTTAAAATTAAATAATCCTTGAATTGCCTATCTTTTTTCCAATTAACAACACACAAAATGAGACAACAACAACAATTAGTAAACATCATTTGACATAGGGCTGTTGGTGATGTTCGCAATATCAACAAAACTGGTCCAAATGTTGAAATTGTAGCTTGTAAAACACAATTTAATTATCTATGAAAATTGATTTTCATAAATTTATTAAATAAACATTATACTCAATAATGTAGCAAAGTAAGATAACACCATGTTCATTCTTCTTAAAATGACAAGACATGTAAATGTCATACTTTTAAACATTGGTAATCTAATATAACAAAATTTAAAATAAATAAATAAAAGAACTTTTAATGTATATAGTTATTATGAGTTCTATTATATCACATATTAAAAAGCAAGTTTATAATCTAACATGAAACACCTTTAGTTACAATTTTTTTTTCCCTCGTATAAAACAACTTATTTTGCACAAGTCACAACTCACAAAATCAACACAGCAATTTAAATTGCAAACCGTATAGGACTTTATATATATATATATATATATTTTAATCCAAATTTATCGTGCTAACGATCCTTCAATTCTTAAAATCATAATTAGTCGATTTATTCATAGAACTTTTTTTCAGTTATTTTAGTTTCAAATCAAATTAATCGATTTGAAACGATCGGGGCTTTAATTTCCTTGGCGTACCTCGTTTCACACTCATTCCTAAACTTTTTTATTATAATTGCAGTCTCTAGATTCTCGTTGTGGAGATATTTCATTCTCATGACTTTTCCTCGTACGGTAATGCTAAACATGGTATATGTATTATTGTTTGCCTAATCACGTGTTGAAACGTCAATCGCCAACGAAATCTAGTGCCTCAACTGCACGAGGTGTTTCTTGGGCCTTTAAATTTATTGGTCGACCTATTATGTTCCACAGTTGGAACAAAACCCCTTTTGTTTTGAATTGGCGACGGTGTACACGTGTCTTTGTATCGCATCATCTTCCCCCCCTCTTTTTTGGTGTGCCTTTGTAGCGAGTAGGGTATTATTTCATGAATTTTCGACTGAGAACAATGGGAAATATATTATTAATATAAGAAAAAGAGAGAAATGGTATATTGTATTTGTATTTTCCCCACTGGTGTTTTTCTTTGTCATGTGAAAATAAAAAATAAAACAAATTATACTTCAGCCTATAATTGAACTCATCAACTTATTTCAACATATATTTAGTTTGTTTTAAGAAGAAACTCTCGTTAATAAAAACAATGTTTGTAATTAAATTTCTTTTCTTCAAAATAACATATTTTCATGTGTTTAGTTACATTTTTATAAAGATACGTTGAAACGACTTAGATAATGTCACATTTGATACCTCAACTTTGGCCATTTATTTAGTCAATAACCTATACTTTCACATTGTTAATTTTAATACCTAACTAAGATTTTACGAGATCTTTTACACTAGTTATATTGATTATGTATTGACTTGTTTGTATAATTGGTATTTCTACCAAATTATGGACAACCATATCTTTCAAGTGATTATGTCGATGAAGATATTTCACTTAAAATCTTAATTCCATATTGGTTGTTTTCATTCCTTTTTTTCCCCTTAAATAATCTTTGAAACTACATATAATTTTTCATTGTAAACTCATTTTAATCATTCTTTGAAAAATAAAATTTCATAAATTTGTCCATAAGTTAGCATGCCACGAAATAATGAATGATGACAATCGGCTAAGTAGCTCATATAAAGTGTCTATTTAACTTACCTTTCTACATCCTTCGTTACTATATGATCACAAATTCATATATGTAAATCCATCATTATTGATGTCAAACCCCATTTTTTTATTATCTACATTGTCATCCATCCATCAGTATCACATATACATTTCCACTACCACAAGTCTACATTCACAAATTTGATTAATTTTAAAGATTTTGGAGATTGAGTAGATATTGTTTTATTGATATAAAATAAGTGATTCTTATTTATGTGTATTGATTTATTTTTACTTTTCTTACTATTTTCATCCTTCATATAGGATAATGCCATCTCTGTCATGGGATTTATTTCACTCATTCGTTGGGTTTATTTTCTTCTATTAAAAAAAAAAAACTATTATATCCCCTATGTGAAATATGTTTTTAGAAGAGTTCTACTTGTACCTCAGTTCTTTATATATCTTTTCCTTTTATCAATAATTTAGATTGATGCAATTTGTGCCTATCGAATAAAAATTCATTCTTACTGGCCATAAAAAGGGGGAAAAAGGGGCCAATTAACTAAAGGAAATTCTACCAAATTTTATATTATAAAATGGATTTATATTAATTTAAAAGAAAAAAGGAAGTACGATAAAATTTATGGTTTAGAGTAATAATTATGGCAGGGACGCTTGAATCATAAGGATGTAACATGAATGTATGAAAAAACATGTATTAGATAAAAGACTGCACCATAATTCATAAACACTTACAGAAAAATATGATGCCGTAGGAATCAACAGGTCTGCAGTCGTTGGAAAGGAAAGCGAATACAAAGCCATCGCGAAGGATTGAAATTTGGAAATTCAGCAAATCTGTGCATCGGCATGAAAGCCGCCGGCTTTCAGAAGTACGCTCCGACATAGGGAATTTCGGCTGCCAGCCTATAACTGGCTTTGAAAGTGATTAAAAGCAAATTTTTAAGAGCTGCTTCGAAGGCTGCTAGCTTTCCAATAAAAGGCCGCCAGCCTTAATTAACAAAATTTGCATTTTATTTTGTGTCTTTTGGTTTTTTTTTGTTTTTGTATATATGAACCTTTGTTTTTGTTTTATAGAAGTTTATGTTATCTTTTAAGTTTTGAGAGTACTTTTTGTGAGTGAAAAACCTTTGTGGTGATTATGAATATTGAGTTTTGATTCTCTTTATTGTTGAGTTCTGGAGTCTGGCAGGCTACGAATTGAATTCAATTCGAATTATTGTTCGAATTCAAACAGTTCTCGAATACGAGATTTGGGAATACAATTTTTTTTTTCCTTTTTCCTATTGATATTTTTTATGGTCATTACAATACATAATTTATAATGACACTACAACAAAATTATATTCCTTGTACTAAAAAGCTGACAAGTGGCACTCACACAGTGACCACATGCTAACAAATTAACTGTAATATTATGGCACTTACATAGTGACCACATGCTAACAACTGAATTTATTTATGTAAGGAATATGCTGATTTAAATAACAACTTATGGCCCCTAAGGCCTTAACACATTTGGTTAGGCTATCAGCTGCAGGTCCAGCATTTGATTTTGGCCCAAGCCCACTAACATCCTCAAAGACAGAAGTTTGTAACTTCAACCTGGAACTCATTTCTTTTGTCTTCATGTCTTCCAAACGTGTACCACATACTTCTAACTTCCCTATTCCATTTTCCCCTTCTTCAAAAACCTTTGTCCACAATGGTTAATTCTGAAATCTCAACAAAAGGTCGGAGAAGTACTCCCATGTAGCATCACTGTTAGGTCTACCCTTCCATTTGATCAGAACCAAAGTATCAGCCTTAGATCCACGTTTTAGAAGTCTTCGATCCAATATGGCTTCTAGTTCTGGTGCTTCTTTATCTATACCTGGTGGTAGCGTCGAGGTCCGAGGAGGTGGTGTAGCATCCTGGTACATAATGGTGGAGTTGCGAGATGTGGAAGGTTGGGTGAACTGTAGTTCCTTCTAGCAAATCAAGGAGGTAAGCCACTTCTCCTATTTTATCCTTGATTCTGTATGGTCCGTAGTATTTAAGGTTTAACTTGTGTATGGGTTGGTCTTTGATGCTTTTTTGTCTGTACGGATGAAGTTTAACTATGACTAAATCCCCAATTTCGAACATCCTTTCACTCCTAGATTTATCCGCTAGTTGCTTCATTCTCTCCTGGGCTCTCTTCAAGTGAAACTTGAGTACTTTGAGGGCATCCTCTCAGTCAACCAACATTTTGTCTACAATATCATTCCTAGAGTCACCTCTTATGTAGGGTAAATGTAAGGATGGTAGATAGCCATATAAGATCTCAAACGCAGTTGTTTTAGCCCTAGAATGATAGTTCGTGTTGTACCACTATTCTGCTAAAGCAAGAAACTCAAACCACCTCTTAGGATTATCACTTGTGACATACCTCAAGTAGGTCTCTAGGCACTTGTTCACAACTTCAGTCTGACCATCGATTTAGGGATGGTAGGCTGAAGACATGTGTAGTTCCACTCCTTGGAGTTTGAAGAATTCCTTCCAAAAATGGCTTAGGAATATTAGGTCTCTGTCATTGACAATAGTGTTAGGTAAACCATGTAGTTTAAAAACATGTTCCATGAAAAGTTTAGCTACCATTGGAGCTAAGTAAGGGTAAGATAAGCTCATGAAATGTGCATACTTGCTTAATTTGTCAACCATAACCATAATTACCTCCTTACCATGCGACTTAGGAAGTCCTTCTATGAAATCCATAGATATATCGGTCTAACAGCCTACTGGGATGGGTAAAGGTTTTAGCAATCCTAGGGTAGCCACATTTTCATATTTGTTCCTTTGGCAAACAAAACATTCCTGAACATATTTCTAGACATCTCGTTCCATTCCTGACTAGAAAAGGATAGAATGTAATCTCTTGAATGTGGCTTAAACTCCGGAGTGTCTACCCACAACTCCATCATGATAAATGGATAGGAGTCTATTTCAGAGTTCCTTATCAGGTCCAACCACGAGCCTCCCATCCTTCCTTAGTAGCTTCCTATCTAAAGCATATTTGCTAATGACCTGGTCTTACTTAAGCCTTGGAATCAAATCTTGATAAGGCTTGTGTTCTTGAACACTCCTTTTGACTACCTCTAGAATTTCTAGGCTTGTAGGGGTATAGGAAATGACTCCAAGACCTGTAAAACTTGCACGAGACAAAGCATCAGCTGCTCTATTGGTGTTTCTACTCCTGTATTGTATCTCATAGTCCAATCCTAGGAGCTTAGTCAACCATTTTTGTTGACTTGGGGTAACAAGCCTCTGTTCTAACAAATATTTGAGGCTTTGGTGGTCTGTTTTAATGATAAAATGTTGCCCTATCATGTAGTGGCACCATTTATCCACCGCTTGAACCAATGTCAGCATCTCCTCCTTGTAAATCGACGACCCTTTCTGTCTTGATCGAAGTGTTTTGCTAAAATATGCAATAGGATGTTGGTCTTGAATTAGAATAGCCCATATTCCTTCGTCACTAGCATTAGTCTCGATAACGAAGGGTTTGGAGTAATTTGGTAGGCTCAAAACATGAGCCTTAATGAGTGCCTCTTTGAGCTGCTCAAAGGCCTTCTAGGCTTCACAGGACCACTCAAACCCTCCCTTCTTCAACATCAGTGTCAAAGTTTTAGAAATCTTGCCAAACCCTTAAATGAAACGCTGGTAATAACCAACCAGCCCCAGAAATCCTCGCAGATATTTCAAATTGGTTGGTTTAGGCCAATTCTTAATTGCTTCAATCTTCTTAGGCTCTATGGTGATTCCTTGACTAGAGATGATGTAGCCAAGGTATTCGATTTGAGCAACCCCGAATATACACTTGCTCTTTTTCAAATATAGTTTCTCTTTTCTCAGTATCTGCAAAACCATGGTGAGATGTTGTCGATGTGCTCCAATGCTGTCACTAAACACCAGAATGTCATCAAAGAATACTAGAACAAACTTATATAGGTAAGCCTTGAATATCTTATTCATCAAACCTTGAAATGGCATAACCAAAAATTTGTAATGCCCTTCGTGTGTTTTAAAGGCTGTCTTATAGATATCAATGGGTTCCATTCTTATTTGATTGTACCTCGATCTAAGGTCTAATTTGCTGAAGTAACATGATCCATATAATTCATCAAACAAGTCTTCCACTAATGGTCTAGGATACTTGTCCTTAATGGTGAGTTTGTTCAACTCACAATAGTCCACACACATTCTCTACGTATTATTTTTTTTTTTTTCACCAAGACAATAGGCGATGAAAAAGGATTGTGACTTAGCTTAATGAGCCCTTGTTACAACAATTCATTGACCATTTCTTCCAGTACATTCTTTTGTGTCATGGAGTGACAATAAGGTGGGATGTTGATTGGCTGAGCTTCTTTCTCCATATGTATCTTGTGGTCATGTCCCCTATGCGGTGGTAATGACTGGGGGGTCTCAAATAAATCATGGTATTCTTTAATCAAATCTATCAACTTAGGATGTACAACAATACCTTCATTCTTCAATTCATGTACATGTTGTATTGTAACAACACAACACTGTAACCTCTGATTCAAACCTTCATGTTCCAACCATTTAGTTATGGTTTTGCCTTCAACTACCTTCACTACATTTCGTAATCCATTCAGAGTACAATGGTTTCTTATGTGATCAAATTCCATGACCAAGGTACTGAAATCCCAACTGATCCTTCCAAACTAGGTTAACCATGGTACACCCAATATGATGTCATAGCCACTAAGTGGTAATATGTACACATGCACAGAAAACCAATGGCCTTGTATGTTAAGTCTCAATTGGCGAATTTGCCTTCCTGTTGTCATAGTTGTACTATCAGCAAGCACCACTTTTATTGGGTTAGCATCTTCCACACTACACCCCAATCCCTTGGCTACTCGTTCATCCAGAAAATTCATAGCACTTCCACTATCAACCAATCCTCCCAACTTCCTTTTTTTATAATGAGCTTGAAACCTTATTTGCCCAGGTTCATTAGTATCATTAAAAGTGCAAAGAGTCAACTTTGACAACTCCTCTTCAATTGTGACTTCCTCATTCTTAACTTCATTTTCCATCCTTCTATCCTCCACTTCTTCAATAACCAATACTCTTAATGATTTGTTTTTGCATCTATGCCCTAGTCTGAATGGCTCATCACACCAAAAGCACTGCTTTTTCTTCTTTTATCTTCCATTTCTTCTAAGGTTAACCGTTTTTGGGTTTTGGGTGTATGGCTAAATGTGGTGGTATTTTTTGGATAAGTGTTTTTAACGGTTTGATCTGGTAGGTTGATGATGGTGGGTTTGGTAGTTGGGATAATTTTAGGGTAAGTGGTTGTTTTAGTGGTGGATGTGATTAAAGGATGTGGGTGAGTAAGGTAATCGAGTTGGTCTCATTTTATTTTGTGCTGAGAGAGTGTTTTCTTGTAACTTAGCTAAGGTGAGGGCATGTTGTAGTGACTGAGGTTGGAATATTTGGACTAGAAATTGTATTTTAGGTCTTAATCCACTCAGGAAACAGCTGACCCTCTGGTTTTCAGTTAAAGGTACCAAGGTAATAAGGTATTAAAAAACATTCCAATATTCTTCTAAAGTTCCTTGTTGGAAGTGTTCCTTAAGAGCTGCCATTGAGTCATCAAATGTGTCAGACCCAAACCTAGTTTGAAGTCCTAACATAAATTCTTCCCATGTTATGGGGGTAGAGGCAGTCCAATTTTGAACAAATGAGTGATACCGGTGTAATGCAACTTCCTCAAAATGCATTCCAGCAATCTTCACACGTAGGTTAATGGGAGTTTGATCCAATTCAAAATAGTGCTTAGCCTTAATTAACCAGGATTTAAGATCATCCCCATTAAAACTAGGAAAATTTAACCGAGTAGACCTAAAAGGTAAACTATAGGTTACCTCTCCAGTCGGAATTGGTGAGAATCCAGTTAGTGGTGCCTTTCCATTGTTACTATTTCTTGTGCTATCTCCAGGTATGCTAGGACTCCCTGATGCAGTGTTCTTCATGTTGATGTTGTCTATCATTTTTTGTTGCAGATCCACAATGGCGGAACCATATTTGTCCAACAAGGATTGTTGTTGCATGAAGAGCTCAAAAAATTGCTTCACCAACTTCTCCTCCTATTCTCGCAGCATTGCCTTCACAAAGTGTTCCAGTTTCATCATTCCGCGAGTTTGTACCATCCACAAGTACAATTGGCTCTGATACCAATTGGAGTCTGGCAGGCTGCGAATTGAATTCAATTCGTATTATTGTTCAAATTCGAACAGTTCTCGAATATGAGATTTGGGAATACAGTTTTTTTTTTTCCTTTTTCCTATTGATATTTTTTATGGTCATTACAATACATAATTTATAATGACACTACAACAAAATTATATTCCTTGTACTAATAAGCTGACAAGTGGCACTCACATAGTGAACACATGCTAACAAACTAACTGTAATATTATGGCACTTACATAGTGACCACATGCTAACAACTGCATTTATTTACGTAAGGAATATGCTGATTTAAATAACAACTTATGGCCCCTAAGGCCTTAACACATTTGGTCAGGCTATCAGCTGCAGGTCCAGCATTTCATTTTGGCCAAGCCCACTAACATCCTCAAAGACAGAAGTTTGTAACTTCAACCCAGAACTCATTTCTTTTGTCTTTGTGTCTTCCAAAGGTGTACCACATACTTCTAACTTCCCTACTCCAAGTTCTTATAAATTCTTATATCATATAGAATTGTGGTGAACCCTGTTATTTAGTCGTGTGATTCTTTTAACAACGTTGTTATTATATAGAACATGGATCCTATTATTCTATAGTTTGATTACAAACTAGTTTAGTTTTATTGTTTGTGGATCCTATCAAATAATAATTTTATCTACATCAGTTCTATTGAAAAACCCTAAAATTTCATATCAAGATTCAACCTTCTTAAGCTCACATCAAGATGAGTGGTGGAATTCATATATTCGTGATTCAATTTGATGGCGATCATGTTCAAGATGGAAAATCCTGCTGGGTGAGTCATGTGGGGGAGTGGGACCCTCTTGAATAACGAAAGAGTTATAGGATTATGAGTGGAAAGTTCGGGTCTTCGGCTCTTTTTCTGAAGTTCTCATTCCAATATTGCTTGTTTCTTCTCTTGGTTTCCTGCCTTCTACATAATAAGCTTCTTGCTACACAACAGCACATTTCAGATTCCACCACCCAAACAATGTTAGTGTCGTTTTTCTTTTCTCTGTTTCCCCATTTTAGACACGCAAATCCTTGCTTCTCTGTCTCTTTCTTCATTTTTTTTCCTTTATTTTTCTATTACGTTTTCATTAATACCGTGCATGACATGAAGGAATAATACTTCTCTCAACTTTCTGTTGCGTTTAATTGCAGAGACTGAACAGAGATACCCTAATTTCCGTAAACAAAGAAGAAGAAGAAGAAGATAGCTTACGTGGAGAGCGACGACATGTTTGATATGTTGTCGTATGGTCCTCAAATCTGTTCATACTCATAGGATGTGGCCGTCCTATCATGCAGAAACGAACGTTGTTTCGTTGAATTTTTTACCGCTCGGTTGATTGAATAATTCAAATTGTGTTGTTGGATTGGACCTTCTGTAGTGGGCCTATTCCTATTAATTTGTTTTCAATAGATGGATCAAATGGACACTACAACGAACACTCAAGCAAGGTTAGTATTCTAGGAGTGACATCTTTCTCTTTATCTACAATCAGATTTTCCCTCAGCACATCGCGTAACATGAAGATAAACTTAGTATACACCTTACCTTCTTGTTCTGTTGCTCCATTTTCTTTCAACAGAAAGATCTTACATTAATTATACGAATTATTACATGCCAACCTCGTACATGTTTTTAATGAGGCTAATTTAGACAAATGTGAAAGCTTTATAAAGGACTAATTTGGATTATAAATGCCAATATATTGCTTACACACAATCTTTATCAGAGTTTCCAATGATTTTCTGCTCTATTTAGCATCGCAACAATTTTGGTCTTAGTTTCCAAAAGAATCGTAAAGATTTAAGGTTTGTCTTCAGGTTTTTGTTGTTTCACGGTGCATGAAAATGTTTTTACAGATGGAATTTACTATATTTAACTAATCTAACTGTGACATGTTTATTTTAAACGTGCTGTATATCGGGGTCTGGATAATGCTTGTTTTAATAGAACCAGATTTAGTATTTCTTTCTTTCCTTTTTTTTTAAGTTATGCCACATCATCTAATAAATGATTTCATGGTTATTATCTCAAGAAGAGCCGATGCTGTGGTATATGTTTGCTTTTAGTACTCTTTTTTGCGCTTTTAGGACACTGACTAGTGAGGTAATCGTGCTTCCAAGCTGCAGTGTTTTAGAATTTATATTTAGTTTTTTTGTTAGTGACCACACGTGTCACTTTTCTACTTGTTGAGAGAATCAATTTGATAAATGGATTAATTATTTTAGCTAAGATGGTATTAATAAATACACAAACTTTGATTATGTATTAAATTGACTATTTTAAAGTCTACACTTGATACATTTGGAAAAGTTCACATACCAATGTGATATTAACCATATCCAAAAATAACCTTTTTCTCGGTGTTTGAAAAAAATAAATAAAATAAAGGTTTTTTTGTGTACGGTAACTAATATTATGGAAGTACTGTTAACATACACAAAAAGTTCTTTTGGGTACTAAGTTGATAAATTTCAAAGTTTAAGTATTAAATTAATCAATTTTAAAGTTTAGGTGCCTAATTGTGTATTTTGCCAAAATTCAGGTACTGTTTATGATATTAACCCTAAAATATTTTAAATCACCAAAAGCTGCTTAAAATTTTATAGTGTTTATTTAGTAAAAGGGTACTATAGTCTTTTCCTACATTTTCCAAGAAACAATACATTTTTTTTCATACATTGTCCCCAATCTTATTTGCTTATTGCTGATTTTCTTTTTTTTTTTCATTTTATATAATTAAAAATTATTAAATACATGCTATTACAAATAATTCCTTTTGTGAAACCTTGATTAGTCCAATCCAATGTGTGTACTGGGTTTGCTTTGATCTATATGTTTTTGAAAGTAGCTCTGATTTTTATAAAACTTATAAATTGTTTGATAAAATGTCAAAGAGAAATATAGTTGCTTGGACGTTGATGTTTATTTGATGTATTCTATGAAGAAGATGATGTTGGGTTGGGATGTTTGTGGATAAGTTGTTGCAGGGAGTTGTTCCGAATCGGTTAACTATTAGCGCCGTCCTTGTAATGAAATACATGTTATATAAAAAAGCACATGTTAATAGTTGTTAAAATCGCGATTCTACTATTCACTAGAATGGATAAAATATGTAGAATTGTATTAAATCGTGCAAAATTGATAAAATCATAAACGTGTAGAAACGTATACCTAATTTCATACTCTTATTTAAAGTATACAGCTATAATTTTTGTATCCATTTTAATTAAGAAAAACATATATAAAATAATAAACTCAAAAAATTATATATTTAACTAATGATTTTGATAACTATACATTATCATATGGAAGGAAGATCTTAGATCATGCTACAGGTTGCACTTTCTTTTGCTGATACTATGTTAATTTTTTAATCACAAGCTCATGGAATTTTTTTTTTTTTTTATTCATATATTCATTTTTAAACTCACCTATTCTATTCTAGCAGCTTACTTCCCGAAGAAAGCGGACAATTTCAGATCACATGGAAACTACTCAAGATGGTCTTTTTCTTGAGGGTACTACTGTATATGCTACTGGAATTAAGAGATATATCGTTATCCTTTCAAGATGATATGCTACTATCAGTTCATATTATATTTGAAGTGATATACATTCTCTCATATCTAGAAGTGAATCAATCTGAGATTGGGACAATTTTTTGTTATATCAATGTGGCGTCTGGAAGTATCCTATTCGAATTGCTTCTTTGGATTAAGACCTCTCCTATCACAGCCATTTTCGTCAATATATGCATTATCATTTACCTATTCATTTGTTGGAAAATTTATTCTTATCAAATTTCCGATCAGCCGTCTTCAAATCCAGATCAACCAGCTTCAATTCCAGAATTTAGCGTAGACATAAACGAATCCTGATGCTGCATGGGGTTTTCTCTTGATGCTTCAATGCATATGTCGACCCATTTCAAAATGGACTCCTATGGGTCCATGGACAATGACACTACATGATTGGTGCTTTTGTTAGGGGTATTACTCATAGATGTAATAAATATAAGTTTGGTACTTCTATATATATATATATATATTATATATATATCATTTCCTAGTGTTTTCTTTCTCTTGTATCGAAAAGGTAAATAAATAAACTATACGTTCATGATTTTTTCCATCTAAAATATCCTCATTAGAATAAATAAAAAAAAATCAACAAATAAATTCGATAGGAATCAACTTTCCACAGGTCCTATTACAAGAGCAAATTTAATCTTGAGAATTCTATCCAATCAACCCTCTGAAGATGAATTTGACTTTCTAAATGGCTATGGGATGTATTACACCAAGGAATGTGGATCAATTTGTAAGAAATTAGAAAGAGAAATTGAAGAAGTTGAAGGAAACAGGTCAATCACGGCCGTGACCCAGACCGTTTCTGAAAAATTAAGGAACAGAGGAGATCATGAGTGACATAACACCCGTGATGAAGCCCGTCCTAATGTTTGAAATTTTTCTTCGAGGAGATCTCGACCCACGCTACGGCTTTGATAATACTTGTTATCCTAGGTACGGCCATTTTGTGCATTTTGTCAACATTAGAGATTTTGGTCAGAGGAGATCACGGCCTCTGATACGACTGTGATTGGGCCCGTGAACGACGATAATGCCTGTTTATTTAGGGCATGACTGTGTTCTGTATTTTGCATGAATTTTCTTTATTTAAGTTGTTATATTTACAAATTTGTTATTATGTGGGGTTAGGAAAAATACCCTCATTATGTTAGAAAACCTTGGCAAGACATATCATATTACAACCTCCTTTGTATTGTCTTTCATTCTGAGAGCCAAAACAAGTAGTTCTTATCAATTTATTGTGATTGTGGCAAACAACCACTCAATCTATTGTATGTGTCATATCAAGTTGTGAGAGAGAGTATAGTTCGAGTTGCTATCAGTGTATGACATCCGATAATAACACCATTCATATTATTTTCTATGCAATTCGATTTTCAAGGCCTACTATGTCATAATACAAGCTAGGAGTGTACCATCTTTGGTATCAAAGCTTTGAGTTACGTCAAGGGTAAGTGTGTAGAAAACCCTAGGTACATTGTGCTTGTTGTTGACATTAGAGATCTAGTGCTTGCAGTAATGGATTGAGTATTGGAAACTTGTGTTGTTGTTGTTACCATTACTATATCGTAATATTGTGGAGTTGAGGCTTATTTATGTTGTGTTTTTATGGGTTTGGAATAGTGCATGCAAGTGTTTGATGAAATGTCTCAACCAATTTTAACTTTATTATTGAATCTCTTGAGTAGTAATCATTGTTCTATTGTGTAATTTGTTGTGTTGGTGAAATATTGTGGCATTATGGGGCTATAGTGACATTGAAATTGTATTTGAAGTAAGGGTGATATTCTTGCACACCAAGTGTTCGATGAAATTTCTGTGAAGAGTTGCATTGGTATTTGGGTTAGATATGTCCAACGAAAGTGTGTACAAAGGGAAACCAAGTAATCAAGGGTGGAATACTAAAGAAACTACTACAATGACCACTTATTAGTGCATTGATCAATTGACTATCTTCATGGAGCGAATGCTAGGAAATTTGGGAGGACAACCCTTAGATGAAGGTGGGGATGCCAACTTTGTTACCCAGGAAGTTCGACCCCAACAGGGAAATGAAAGAGTGAAGATCAAGATCCTACCCATCAATGGGGGAGAATCGCCTAATGACTATCTAGTTTGGGAACAACATGTGGAGCAATTTTTTGAATGTTGTGAATATGATGAACTGACTAAAGTCCAGCTTGCAGCATTATAATTCTCTAGGTATGTCGCATTGTAGTAGCCTAATGTGTTAACTAGTCGAAGAAGGAGTAGAGAAGCTGAGATCACCACATGGCGAATGATGAAACATGTGATGCATAGGAGATTTGCTCCAAACTATTATCAACAAGAATTATACTTGAGGTTGCAATCATTGTGACAAGGTGGAATGAGTGTGGAAGATTATGTCAAAGAATTTGAAATGTTGACTATCCGGTACGATGTAGAAGAGCCTCAAGAGCAAACTATAACCCACTTCATAACTAGGTTGAAGTTTGAGATCGCTAGTGTTGTGGAACTCCAAAGTTTCCACACCTTAGAAAAAGCTATTCATTTGGCTTATAAGATCAAAAGGCGACGAAAAAGAATTCCTTATCGATCCTCATTACTTCCTAATCAAGGATCTAGTTCCAATCAATCCTTCAATGATTAAAGACTTAAAGGAGAAGGTTGTAGAAATACTGGGCAGATGGATAGACGAGATGACAACCGAGGTAAGGCAATTGCTAATACTAGTAGTGCCAATGCTAAGGCACAGATGACTGTAATGCACTGTATGTCCCATAATAGGTCCTATTCTTCTATCCTTTCTCGGGAGTCGATGACTATTCATAACTTTTACCTTGACACCAAAGAAGAGTGGTAAGAGGAGTAGCCAGGTGAAATGCTTTAAGTGTTTAGGGTATGGACACATTATTGCTCAATGTCCAAACCAAAGAGTAATGGTAACTATATCGAAACATGAAGAGTTAGAAGTTGTGAGTGAAGAAGAGAAAGGGGAGGAGGAGAACTTAATGGAGGAGCTTGATGAGGAGGAAGATGGTACTGCATGAGCGTTTGTCACGCCCTAATAATACCCTAGTAGTAATATATATATTATGATACAGCCTGATAACCCAGACGATATCAAATACACATATCAATACTAGAACTACTTTGGAAAGTGATATGAGTTTAACAAAACATGATCTTTTTGATTGCGTGATAAGAAATGATGAAAGTAAATAAAATCACAATACCATAATTTAGTTCTACTGTCTGAATAATAACTATTACAAACCATAAAACTTTCTAAGTTCTCAGATAATAAAATTGATGCACTAACACCAATTAATACATATAAATAATGAAACTATTTTTCCCTGGTTCCAAAAATCTTCCAGCTTTAGAAACATACCGGCTCTAAGCTCCTAGAAGCCACCAACCAAGGCTTAAGTGTCATCGTGTAAGGACTGTAGGAGTGTGAGCATAACCACGGGCTCAATGAATAACCAGAACTTATCACAATAAGCAAGTTATTATCAATCATATGTAATGCATCAATCAAACACATGAACAATTACAAGCTTGGATAAACCAGAATCCAAACAGGATGGAGATTTACGCCCTCTCATCGGGGTTGAAGGAACCGATCTCTGAATCACCTACCCAGGAGAAACTAAGTGCACAGGAAATTCACAATTCTCTCAATTATTATCTCTTTATGTTAATGATGTTTTAAGCACTCATTTCCTGTTTTATGCCTTAGAAACTTCACTAAGTGTTAGACATTTCACAGCGATACCATGGGCGGCGTCCTTCGTTACCAGTTAGTTCCCATGGAACCGACAGAACATAGGTAAACTTGCGTATAACTAATAGCCTCTTGCCTAGAAAAACCAAGTATTACCAGAGAACCGAAATTCTAACACGTGGTAGGCCATCATAAAAACATAATGCAGTATGTGCAAATCATGCTATGCATGCACCATTTTACTTATGAGTTCGATAATTTTTAGTCAGGTTATAAGTGTTCAAACTTCATCCAGACACTCAACATGCTTCACATACAGTAATTTCACAAGCCATTCATTATCACTTTTGGTTAGTAGTATTTGTTAAACAAGTAATTTCAAACAGCAAGAAAATCCCATAATCCCATATACACGAGAGTTCATCATTATTATCTTTGTATTTTAGTACAACTAAACTACAATCACAAACAATGTAATAAGTCTAAGTTACTCACCTGCTCATACTGATCAGTCGTAGTAATCAACCAGGAAATCTTCGACAGTATCGAAATTACCTATTAAGATGAAATATTTATCAATAATATTTATAAATAAGAAATTAAATTCCTATGAGTGCCTAAGTGTCCTATGCCGGTATTTGATATCATTTCTATGGTTTATAGCGATTTCTTAAAGTATTGATTCTTATGGAAAAGAAATTTTTATTGTTTAATTCTTTCAAGTTTCTTTTGATTATATATATTGTGGAGGATCTCATTTAAACTTTCATTAATATCCTAAATTCCATCATAACTTGTAGAAGTTTTTGGTATGTATAATTTCTATGAATTGTTCATAACACTTTTCTTGTAATGTTGGACTTCTAATAATGCTTGTAAAGCTTGTTTTATCAAGTTTTATGTTCATATAAGGTCTTAGAAGCTTTAAACATGAATTTAGACTAGATTAGATGAAATTTGAGTCTTGTTTTGTACCCTTTATTCCTAGATCCGAATTTACTATTACCATAATTATAATATTTCTAAGTTGTTTTTTTTCTTTTCCAACAATATCTAAACATTTCTAACACATCAACCATCTCTCCACTTGAATTCATCAATAGATTAACAACTTCTATCAACCACAAAACTTTCTTGCAATGCTCAATAATCTATCTTAAAGTCTATTCACAAATTTAACAAGGATAGGTTGTAGTTTAGAACTTACCTTGGATTGGAATGAAAGAAGGATGTTCAACTTCCTCTTAAAGCAAGAATTAAACCTAGATCAAAAATTAGATGATGAGTTTCTAACTAAACAACATTAACTATAATGGGAGTTTACTAATGCAATCCAATATTCTCACCTTGTCAAGATAGTTTCCTCCTCTTGAACCTTAGGATAACTTTAGACTTTTGATTTGGTTTTGGATGTTGTTGGAGAGGGGAATTGATGTTGTTGATGAGCTTAGTGTGTAGGTAGGATATGGAAGTAAGCTAGGGGTTTATGGTTGATTATACAAGGTTTTTTAAGCTTCTAAGTTGAAGGTTGCAATGGAAAAAGAAAAGGAAAAAGGGGTGGACGCACTTCTCTTTGTAGCTATGTTTTTGGGAGGGTTTTGTGAGAGTTTTGAGCTCAAATTGTGTCTAACTTAAGCTTATATACATATGCTAAGACTAGGCTAAGTTTTAGAAGCTAAGGAAAGGGTTTTGGGCTTGAAAAATGTTCACAATTGCAGCTGGAATTTTCCATACGATTTTGCAAATTTGGATGACAATTTGACTTGTGTTTCGAAAGATTTTTGTGGCTATCTTTGAGGGTCTTAATTGTGTTTGTTTGGTAGCTAATTAATTCCATTTATGTGTGTAAAGTTAAGAGTTTAACTTGTGTAAAAATCGGGTCAAATCTGTTGAAGTTTGAAGTGTGAAAATTTGAAATTTCTGGAACAATTCATCTTGATTTTTGGACAAATTTTGAATCCGATTTTCTCATTAATTATTGGTGTATGCAGTGTCCATTTAAAGGCTCTCTATTGGTGTTTAATTGGTCAAAAATATCATCTCATTGAAGCCTAGGAATATTGCAAAAATTGGAGCTAAACTTGGAGATGTATGCTGCTGTGTTTGTTGAATTTTTCCTCTGCTGCAACTGTTAATATCCGATTTTTGCATGGATATTTGGAGTGGTTGTGGTTGTTTATCTAAGTTGAAATT
Organism: Combretum micranthum; assembly: GCA_024138025.1. Taxonomy (NCBI): domain Eukaryota; kingdom Viridiplantae; phylum Streptophyta; class Magnoliopsida; order Myrtales; family Combretaceae; genus Combretum; species Combretum micranthum. Next base: position 441,943 of record JAMXBD010001066.1, on the reverse strand, counting down.
CTCCTCATTTATTGTTGATTACATGTGGAGTGTTGTGGTTGGATTGTGGGTCAATTTCATTTGAAGTTTAAGGCTCAAATTTCTGATCAAAGTTAGGCAAAAAATTTGGATCTCTACAGCAGGGGGGTTCTTGGCTGCTGCGTCACGATTTTTCTATCTTGATTTGGAGCTGTTTTCCTCTTCTATTTGGTCTATAATTCTTGCAAATTAAATGTGGCTTATAGGTGTAGCTTTTAGGTTGGTTAGGGTGTCCTTTTCGAGTTGAATTTTGTTGTAAAAATCAGATTAAAGTTGGATAAAGATCAGCTATTGCAACCGAGGCTCCTGCTGCTGCTGTTGCTCTGTTTTTCCTAGGTGCTCTGCTTCAGTTGCTCGTGTGTGAGGAAGGCGTGCATGGAATGCTGTTGTGCTGCGCGTGAAGGGAAGCTGCTACTCAGTCAATCGCTACTTGCGTGCATGAAGTGATCTTCATCTTGCTCGGAGGAATCTTGCAGTTCGCGTGAAGAATTCAGTTGCTCGGTTGACTCCTGCTGCTTGCGTGCGTGGAGCTCCTTTGCTGATCGATGTTCCAGACTTCAATTCGTGCAGCGGTTGGGCAAATTCGACTTTCTCCTTTTATATATATATATATATTTAATAGTTTTTAACCAAAATATTTTTTACTAAAATAAATTTTCGCGTATATCTTACTCGTTATATTTAGTTTTATCGAGATAAAATTTACCTAGGTTACTACAAAACTTTAAATTATTTGTATTTTCATTTTTTTTTTTTTAGTTAAAACTTCACATGATTAATTATTATAGTATTTTTTACTTACGTGATTAAATTTTCAAGTTCGATGAATTAAGTAAACCCATCCTAATAAATTTGAAATTTTCTTACAAAAACAGCGGTTGAAATTTCCTTTTTATATCTAAATTGATAATTATTGTTCAGTATTAGTGTCTGTTTGTATTTATAATCTTAATATTTTCCTTTTAAATTATGTTTTATACCGATAAGCTCTATGAATAAACTGTATCTTATCGTTTTGAAACTTTAAAGCTATTCTAGTTATCTTGAATTATCGTTCAAGAACAAATCTCGTTTTTGTATCTATTAAGAACAAGAAAATTTTTGTTCGAGTTTTTCAAACTAGGAATGAGTTAATTACAACTCATAGGTCTATTCTAGGATTTTTATCGGATACTAAATTCACTATCTACTTTACGTTTTCTATTTTACTACCGTATACTATTGTGAAAAAATTTTGGGGTTTACAGCGTTAGGACACGCTACTAACAAGTCTTTAGTAGTGAAGCAGGCCCTGAATGTAGCTCAGACCACTAATGATGAACATAGAGAAAACATATTTCATATCAAGTGTAAGGTAAAGGATGCAGTCTGTGCGGTTACAATTGATGGTAGAAGTTGTACAAATATTGCGGTTATTTCTATGGTCGAGAGACTCAAGCTTCCTACTATTACACATCTACATCCTTATAAGCTACATTGGCTTTGTGATAAAGGGTCAATTTAGGTGATTCGATGGGTTAAGGTACCGATCTTGAATCCAGGAAGGTATGAAGATAAGATACTATGTGATGTTCTACCTATGAGTGCTACTCATATTCTCTTAGGTTGACCTTGGCTTTTTCATCGACGAGTTCTTCATGATGGCTACCAAAATACCTATGCCTTTATGAAGGATGGCAAGAAGATACTTCTGAAGCTTTTGAGTCTAATTGAAGTTAGAATCACATATGCAGAGATCAATCTACCTAAGAAGGAAGCCTTGATGATGACTAAAGGTGAGTTGAGACAAGTTATTGAGTCAAGGGAACCAATGTTCTTATTGCAGCTCAAGCAACTATTAGAGGTAGATAGCTAAACAACTCTACTTGAGGTGATTTAATTTCTTTTGAAATGCTTTGTTGATGTCTTTCTTACAGATTGCCACCACAATTGCCTCCTATTAGGGGGATTGAATACGCTATAGATCTTATCCTGGGAGCAACATTGCTAAATAGATATCCTTATCGCATGAATCCTAAAGAGGCAAGGAAACTTAAGCAACAGGTAGATGAACCGATAGAGAAGGGATTTATGAGGGAAAGTATGAGTTTGTGTTCAGTACCAGCCTTATTAGTACCGAAGAAGGATGATTAGTGGCGGATGTGTATTGAAAGTCGTGCCATTAACCAAATCACAATCAAATATCGATATCCAATATTTAGATTGGATGACATGCTTGATGAGTTCCATGGTGCAAAGATATTCTCCAAGATAGATCTAAGAAGTGGTTATCACCAGATTCGAATGAGGCCAAGAGATGAGTGGAAGACAGCCTTCAAAACCAAGCATGGTCTTTATGAATGGCTTGTGATGCCATTTGGGCTTACTAATGCTCCAAGTACTTTTATGCGGTTGATGAATCATGTCTTGAGGGAGTTCATTGGTAAGATTGTTATTGTCTATTTTGATGATATTCTTATATATAGTGTTACTTTAGAAGAGCATGTTGGACACTTGATTGCTGTGTTTGAAGAGTTAAGGGAGGAGAGATTATATGGCAATCTAGCTAAGTGTGTGTTCTATCAAACAGAAGTTATATTTTAAGGGTTTGTGGTTTCTAGAGATGGAATCAGAGTAAATGAAGCGAAGATTAACGCTATTACTGAATGGCTTACTCCTTAAGGTATATTTGATGTAAGAAGCTTCTATGGACTTACCAAATTTTATAGGCGGTTCATTTAGAACTTCAGCTTTATTGTTGCACCACTTACTGAGCTTACCAAGAAGGGAGAAGCTTTTAAGTGAAATGAGAAGGATTAGATAAGTTTTGAAGAGATTAAATAGAAGTTGACTATAGCTCCAGTGTTGGTATTGCCTGACTTTGAGAAGGTTTTTGAGTTGGATTTATACATATTTAACCAATTCATACCCAAAACCGCATCAAAATCAACCATAGGCAAAACCATCATATCAATTGGCATATCACTATTAGCAATTCTTACACTAAATTCTCTACAAATACAAGGCTATCTAGACTTCACACCCAAAGCAGTATTAATACTCATTACTCTATCAGTTAACAATTCAAATTTCAAACTACATTCATTCACAAACTTTTCAGCCAAGCATGCATGTGTTGCACCAATGTCTATTAATGCATGTGATGGATGATTTGCAATCATTATAGTACTTGCTAGAGTATCTACTGATGGAGATTTCTGACATTGCTGTAGAGTAAAAATCCTAGCTGCTATCATCCCTTTTTTGGGATTTGGACCATCATTTCTTGGTTTATTGGTACAATTAGCTACATGATGTCCTCTTTGCTTGCAATAGGCATAGAAAATAGGTTGTAGCACTGGATCCTTACACTCTGAAGCTTTATGTCCTACTTTCACACAAGCAAAACATGCTCTCGGAGTCTACTTACATTGAATTTGATCATGAGGCCTGAAACATCTAGGACATCTCTTCTCAAATGTGTTGAAGGGCATAGAAGTCTTGGTAAAAGATCCCAAATTCAATCTTTTTCCCGGAAATGGTTTCTTCCCTTGCTATAGTTATCATACTTCTTGTAAGGAGTGAAGAGTGCAGGTCTTTTTCTAGAAATGTAGCTTGCCTATCACTTTGAGTCTTATTCTCATTCTAAATTTGTTCTGCTAGCTTCGCCTTATTCACAGCATCTGATAAGGTCGAAAGTTGAAACATTTTGACTTCTCCTTTAATCTCCATATTCAAACCATCTTGAAACTTTTGAATCTTCATCCTTTCATCATTGTACTCTCCTTCAGCAAATCTGAGCAATCTACAAAACTCTATATAATATTCTTCAACAGTTTTATTGCCTTGCTTGAGACTCAACCAATCTGAAATCATCTGTTCTCAGACTGTATTAGGGAAATATTGTAGAAAGAAAGCTTCCTTGAACCTAACCCATGGAATTGGTCTCACCATATCTTGACTTGTCAATCTCCACCAATTATTCGCCTCCTTCTTGAGCATATAAACCGCTAAATCAACCCTTCTATCCTTTGGAACTTCACTAGCAGCAAAGGCTTTCTCTAACTCCTCAATCCAATGCTCAGTAGTAGTAGGGTCTGAAACTGTTCCATCAAACTCTGGCATAATCTTGACAAAGTAATGCAATTTAACTCGATCATTCCTTTCGTTGCCTTACACATTTGTTCCTTGTCTCATCACTTAAGGAGTATATTTTTGTATAAATTGTTGTTGGTGTTGGTACATCCTTTGTTGATACTACTGCATCATAGCAAACATATCCCTGAATATTGCATACATGGCATTCGGATCTCCCATTAGCATTTGTCTCATTTGTAGCATTGGTGGCACAAGAGGAAAAGAAGGCATTTGAGACATTGGAGGTGGCTGTGGAACTTGAGCCGTAGAAGCAGAAGCAGGAGATGGAGTAGTAGTAGAGGCCGGAATAGATTATGAAGTAGAAGTTTGAGCAGTTAACAGTGAAGGAGGAGGTGGCATGTCTTCTCTTTCCGACTGTCGTCTAGTCTGTATTCGAGTTCTGTCCATCTATGAGCAACATACAATATATGCATGGTTTTTATTAAATATGTAATCCTTATGAAATGTCATTCAATCAACAATCAAGCAAAAAATCAAGGTGATAATTGAAACAATCATGTCACTCAAGTCAATTTAAGTTTATTCCAAGCAAATCACATTACACTCACGGTCAAATCATACTTAGCAATCTCATTTAAGCAGGCAGTCATACAAACTAAAGCTCTAATACCACTCTATAAGGACCTAGCCTACTTAACTCATAGATTAAGCATGCCAAATCCCCCGACCACGCATAATATTCAAGTATTAGGAAATACCCAAGTATTATACGTAAGATCATCTAAAAAGAAGTGTTTGTAATGATTGCTTGCTTAAAAATAGATATAATGTTCACATGATTTGCATTAAGAATTACTACCACTATACTAGTAGTAAGTCATCTCACATATATACAAAACATACATCATACACATTGATTTAAGGATCTCCTAAGGATCGCTCCAACATATAAAGCTTACACACATACAATCTACATTACATAAACAACTTAAATAAAAAAATGCATTCCAAGGCTTAACAAATAAGCCTAAACACTTCACAAAATACATCAAAGTCCTAAGCATCTACTATTAGGTCTCTCTCCTAGTCATCCATAGAGTCCTCCCAATCAGTCCCATAGCCCATATCGTCATAAAGCTCGTTTTCATAGTCACCTGCAAAATAGCAGCATGAGCCAAAGGCTCAGTACACAATAATGCAAACAAATACATATGCCAAGTACACTTAGCTAAATGCAATGCAACGTTCCATCATCATTTCATTATCTTTAGTTAAATGGGTAGAGATAACATTGGAGTATTCAAACTCCGATTCAAGCTTGGGATTTTGGGGTTCCTAAGTAACAGCAGCTGCTTAGGGGGTTGATATAGGTAGACCGGATGCCTCTATTTCCTATATCTAACCGATAAAGATTATTAATAGCACCATCTAGGGTTCACACTCCTTTATACACTCCACTTATCCCGGTCTATAACATCAATTAGTTCAACGGTCTTATATCCGTGAACTAAAACATATTATTTCCTCCTGAGCCTAGGTAAAGAATACACCGATACAGTTAACCCCATTAGCTATCCACTTAATCATTAAGATAAACCACCATTGCATCATGGATTTGTATCATTGCATCATGACAAAGATTCGGGCTAAGTGCCTAAACCACCGTGCCACTGCATCATGACAAGGTTGTTGCTCCCCGGATCAGGATTCAACGACGTAAAGCATAACCAATTTCAATATATTTTCATTAATCTTTGATTAAGGTTAAATTGATATATGACTATCTTAAGCAACAATCAATCAAAGTATTGTGTACCTAGATTGGATTGAGAATCAATAGGAATCTCCAACTGAGTATCTATCTGTGTTCCACACAAATCAACTATATCACATCACTATCCTAAGTCAAGCTTATATTCACTAGATTAGAACTTAGGAAATTATTGAATCTTATGTGAAAAAAAAAAATCCAAAGTCATCACATAACATATATATATATATATATATATTATCTCATATAGGGTAAATCTTTGATCAAAAAAGTCATATATTATGTATTGGAAGATATTGGAAGAAAGTTAGAAAAAATTGAAATTTACAAAGCCTACGCCGGCAATGCAAACCTCAACGCCGGTGGTGTAGGATCATACGCCGGCAGCATTTAAGGCGAAGTTAAGAAAAATACATTATGTACATAATCTTTGAGTCTTTACGCCAGCAATTTCGACTTCAATGCCAGTGGCATTTAAGATAAATTTTAAAGGATCAGAAGTCAGAATTCTAACGCCGGTGGTACGAGGCGACGTACACTGCAATTCGAGTTGCAGAATTCCTCTCTTTTCTAAACACAAAATTTTTGCATTTTAACTCTTCCAACTCATTCCAAACTATAATATAATCTTCCTAATACATGGTATAAGAACCCTATATCATCTAGTATACATAAAGTTCCTTCTAACACCATTAAAACACACTACTCCTCCTCAACCATTTAAAACATACATAACACTATAATTTCATTTACTTCACCTCCATTACTCCAACATGAATCTACTCTTCAAAACAACTCAATAATAACAACCTCTCATCACACTACAACTCAACACCATCCTTGCACTTCCATAACAAGTCCTAAGCTATCTCAACTTCACAATATAACAATACACATATATTTCAACATATACATTAAATTTGACAGAAAAATTCATGGATTAAAGAGAAATAAAGCACTTTAAACATCATATAAACTTACCTTAATGTATATATAATGGTTGGGGATAGATTCTTGGTGTGTTGAGTGCAAGAAAACTTAGTTTGGGTGTTGGAAAATGTTGGTTTTCTAGAGTTACGAATTTTCCTTCCCTTTGCTCTGTTTTGGATGTCTAAAATATACAAATAGGGTTTGATATTTATCCAAATCAATATTGACTTTTGAGGGCAGATTTGTGAAGGGCTTTGGGCCATAATTGGGCTTTGATTTAGGCTTCAATTTGGGGCTTAATGAAGCCAAAATCTGCTAGGTTTGTGGGTTATAAATTTAGCTGAAAACACACTTAATTCATCAAACATTAATCACCACAACAACCATTTGCATTAATATAATAATTGATAACATAAGTAAACTATCATCCTAAATGTATTACCATAGACTCATATCTACTTATTACTTTCTAATACATATAATTATAGTAAACACCACACTTCACACTACACATACACACATGCAACAATCAAATTTAACATGCATTAATTATAAATTAACTTTGGGTAATTTCACAAAAAGATTTAACAAGTCCAATAACTATATAATATAATTGCGAGTGAACTTAATATATTATATGTTTATGTTTTATGATACGTATATTATATGATTTGTATAAAATTACGTATCATACGATATTTTGTAATATAATACACTACTATCTCTGTTTTTCCACTATTTCCTTTTATGGTACATGTACATACGATTGGTCTTATACAACAACGTAATAATAAATAAACCTCAAACAAACTAGAATAACGGATACAGAATATTATATAAACAAAAACAATCTGAGAAAGAAATTGGGCCAAGCTTGCGTATTTGGACTTTGCAAAACAGGCTCGGGTCGAACCATTTATAGGAATCGGACTTAGGCTGGAGGTGGGTCGGTCAAGAATGGATTTCTCTCTCTCTTCTCTCGTCAATGGGGACATGGCAGATGGTGTTCGATGAAGCTGGTTTAGGAGTGCTTGGAAATGACGATCGGAGTTTATTGGGTTTGGAGGTTTGATTCGTGAATGGGAGTTGCTCGTGATGTTTGGGTTCCTGTTGTGGTCGGTGGATTTGGTAAAGACGTTTTTGTAGTGTTGATTTTGGATTTGAGCGAGCGGCGTTGTGTATTTGGTCGTCATTGAGGGTGAAGGTTCGAATGATTGTTGTGTTTGCATAGGTTTTGATTTTGAGTTGTCGATTGTGTTCGATGGGTTTGCGAGGTAGTAGTCGGCGGTGTCGTGGACATTCGTTCAATTTGACTTTGAGTTTGTATTGTGTTGGGCGGTGTGTTTGGGTGTTTCGTGTGAGGTGGTTGCCATGTTTCTGAGTTTTGTGTCGTGTTCGGTTTTACTTGGGTTGTCATGTTTGGGTTGTTCAAGTTGGTTAAGGTTTAAAGGAGGTTGTCGAGGGATGAGAGGTGCGGCATGGTTTTTTAGAGGGAGAGACAAAGAGAGACCCAGGGTAGAGGGAGGTTGAGAAAGATGAAGAAGAAGAGTGCCAGTCGAAGTCTCTTCGGATTAAGACAGCGAGGGTTCTTAAAAATCTTTTCTTTACAACTACGGTTATGATCCTCTGTGAAGTAAATGCAGTAGTGGGAAGATGGAAAACCTCGAACTGAGCTTTCTTTCTTATCAATGGCGTCTGGAGAGAGAGGTTGGGGATAAGGCTTGTGGGTCGCACACGCGTCTTATTAAAAAAGAAAAAACACAAGGCTTCGAACCCATGACTCTCGCACCTAGGAGTGTTCATGGATTGGTTAATCAGTCTGTGATTCTAATTTTTTAACCTAACCATAATATTCGGTTTCTTAATATCTCAATTTTTAATTGGTCCATTATAAATAGTTAACTAGTTAATTTATTCGGTTTTCAATTTTTAACCATTTAACATGATGCTTTCAACAAATCAAATTGATAATTTCAACAAACCTTATTTTTTAACCTTTATCATAAAGTTTTTCTTTAAATTATTATATATATTACAAGAGCTGAAAAAAGAAAAAAGAAATCAAATTAAGAAAAAGAGAAAAAACAAACATTTGGATGTATCATCATCAATAAAATCAAATCAAATCAATTACTACATTAACTCTCATCAAATATAGAACAATAATATTTTAATCAAAATCCAAGGAATATAAACATATATAAATTATATGTATATATAAATCATATGTATATATATTTTAAAAAATAATTTTATGTATATGTAAATTATTATAATATATTTATAAATATTTAAATGGTTAACCGTTAACCTTTGATTTTTTGTGGTTATAAACCGAAACTGAAATCGAAAACAAAAAAAATAAAAATAAAAAACATAATCCTAAACTGAAACCAACGAACCGATTAATCATATTTTTCGGATTGGTTTCACGGTTTCGATTTGATTTTTCAATTTCATCAATTTTTTTTGCATACCCCTACTTGCAGCTCACCTACTAGAGTGAGCTACATTTGTATGCAATTGACTCTCTAAAATATAATTAATTGAAATAACCAAACCCGAGATGGCGTTAGGTAACATGTGCTTGAAATAACCAAACCCGAGATGGCGTTAGGTAACATGTGCCGAATTCAATATGATCCAAGAGTCCAATTAGAAATATGAAAACAGTCCGATGGGGTATATAATAAATAATAAACCTAGAACTAATTTAATTAATAAGCATGTGGTATTACACAAATATACATATGTATTACGTTCAAATATGTTATTATACATAACACATACCAATAGTGTCATTTTTCTTTTCTTTCTAATTACTTTTTTTAATTTTTATTTTTCAAAATACTTCTTAAAAAATATATCTAAACATATCTACCTAAAAAAGGAAGAGGATTTTTTATTTCCTATATAATTTTAAGTTTCTAATTTTTATATTCTAATTGTTAATTTTCACCTGACTATATTTTCTGTATTTTTAATAATTTTTAATGTTTATTACACTTTCCTACATTTTTCAATATTTTTTATTATATATTTTTTATTTTTTAAGTGGGACAAAAATGGAGTGTCGACAAATGAGAAATGATAAAGTGGGAGATCAAGTAAAAAAAGGAGTGGATGAACATTTTTCAACCACAAATTTGGGATGATAAAGTATTGGTTTTTGTATCGAGCTTCTTCAATGCAAAAACAATGTGTGAGCAATACATGAGAGAAAAGTGTGGAGTGTTGAGAGCCAAACATCTCAAACATGAGTGTAAAGGAATTTCCAGAGAGCTAAGACTGTCATGCTTCGAACTTGGTTCAAGGCATGTCAGCCGCCACGTATAACACTTACGTATTATATGTTAAGACTAACTTAATCTACAGTTTATTGTGATCGTTGCTAAACAAATTTTAAATTATGAAATCGTTAAATTAGAATATGAAAACAACTAGAATTTTTAGCGAAAAAATAATTTCTCAAAATGATTTTCAAACAGGCTACTTCCGTAAGTAGACCAACATTTATAAATAAGTTTCATACCATTAAGTATCTCAAAATACACAGTGTCCAATATCTCAAAATACAACCATGGACTCGTTGATATGCCTTCATCAAAATATATGTTAGAAAAGATGATTAAAAACTTTTGCTAACAACATAAACAATTCAACATTCCTAGCCACTCAACTCATTAATAAGCTCCTTTAAAGTTGTCTCATATCCGATAATTGCAAGCATCCATATCATTACCTGAAAAAAGAAAGGAATGACCCGAAGTCTAGTATGACAGCAACACAAGCACACATGAGATGGGCATATACACCTGTTCTAAATGTAATGCACCAAACAACAGTTTATATCTTTAAATTAAAGTGTAGCAAACAATGGTGGAGTACTCACACTCTAGCAATATGCTGGGAACTTAGGAGCCCTGAGTAGCAGCAATTACTCAGGGGCTTGATATAAGTAGGCCGAATACCTATATCTCCTAGCTCTACAAGTAATAGCCTCATCTGGGGGTCATAGCTATTATGCATCTCTACCTATCATAGTCAACAATATAATGTAGCTCAACAGATCCCATAAACGTGAACCACATCAATCCTATATATGTAAACCACACTACATTACTTCTCTCCAATCCAGATAGACATTATCCCGCTACTGTTTCTCCCATCAGCTATCCACCGAGCCACACATGATGGCCTAAGCGCTTAACTACTACACTAACACCACCTATCAAAGTTGTTGTCCCTCAGGCTAAGTCTTAATAACGGCCATGCATAAGCAACAAATAATTATTAAAGTCATCTTTAAGTATTAGTTCATTTAGAATGCATATCTTAGCATGCAACACACGTCACTACGTACCTGGTACAAAATCTATATTCTGAGCAGATAGATGACAGACTAGAAGTTAAAGCAGGGGGTAGACTCCTAACAAATATTTTCTCAAAAGATTGATTCATATAAACATTTGAATCAATTATCAACTTATATTAAACTTATACTAACTACATAGTTTTTTTCCAGATATACGTTTGGAACAGCATACTCCTCTTATTATTCATGGTCTATCATACTAAACTTATATCTAAGCCAATTACAAGTTAATATGGCAATATAAGAGTTCCATAGTTTAATTAAAAGCCAAGTATAAATTGTTGGTCCTAGAAGAACATACTAAACCAATATTAGTTAATGACTCTATATTAACTTAATTTAGCCAAGTTAAATAGAATTAATAAACCAAGTTTATTTTATATTCAACATAGTCTACTAAACTCTTTTGATGGTAATTAGGTCCTTACAATGGTAATTTCAATAACATATCCGATAATCAATCTTGAAATATCTAAAAAGTTTAATTCATGATCAATTTGTATATCTATATGTTATATGTCACGTTCTGGAGGATACCACAAACGTAGCAGTCCGCTACATACAATATTAAAGCTAGAGAATGACTACCTTAGTCAAGCAATAGCTTTGATATCATGTGCAAGGCTGCTTCCGAGATAGTAGGAGACTCCAAAGGGTTATTACATTTAAGCATATAATAAAAGCATACACGAATTTATAAAGGTAAACATATAATATTCATTATAATCAACTTGTTACAACTCGTAGGGGCATTTCCCTGCATTTGAAGTCTTACTAATCTTATGCCAAAATTAACATATATATTTGTAATAGAAGTCTACTATAGAGATTTCCTTAGAAGTATACACCAAAAACTAAATTATGTAAACTTCTTCCTAAGAACTCCTAGTAGCTCTAGCTTGTACTTGGCAAATAAGGCTTCTCGAGGCCAACATAGATATTCAAACTGAAACAAATAGCTATAGGAGTATAAGCACACTAGCTTAGTGAGATAATTCTCTTTCTTCAAACGTTTCCATAAATCATACAAGTAATTTAGGTAAACATATGAATATGCAACAATCAAATGAATAAACAAATACACATGATTAGCCAAAAACCATGTTTAGCATGGATTTACGCCTTCCATGTCAGGAGTTGGGTGGTTATCGACCTATACGACCATCATATTCTTGCAGACTTTCTAGCTTCTACTTGCCAATGCAGACTTTCCGGTTACTACTGGCCACCACTACGACTCCTCGTTTCCCCACATGAAGAATGGTAGCGAAAAATGTAATGTGACTCACTTCATGTCATGCGTGATTTACTTTTAATAATGATTTTCCAAATGATATTAGTTTTCCAGTTAAGAATGATTAAAAAATGTACATCAAAACAATCCCAAGGGAACATATAATTTACTTATCAATTCTCCATTTCAATATGCTTATCTTTTATTCAACAAGCACCACATACCATATGCATTTGTCACATGCAACTTTTCATTTGTAACTTAAAACGGTCTTAACTTGTTCATTTTAAGTCGAAATTTCACACATGAGTAGTCATTTTCTACCTACTCGAAAAATATCTATCTATTTCTAAGGTTATTTTTTACATTTAAAGATGTTTGGGTTTGGAAATGGGTTGGTACAACTTGGTCACGAATTCTACAGCCCTTAAAAACAAATTTTATTTCATCCAAAAACTCGTAGCAAACACGTAGATATTTGTGGTTGAAAAATCCTTTGAATATAATATATATATATAAATATATATAAACTCATATTCTATGCATAATTTTAGTGGTGTTTTCTTAGCAATGATTTTTCATAAAATAATTTATTTCTAGTTATTGAAAAATGAAGTTTTCAATTGTTCTTAAGTTATTGGAAGCAACTAGTGTTTGAGTTTTGTTAAATGTATGATTTCTCTTCATATTTATATTTTTCTACTTTTTAGAAAATAAGTTTATTATTTAAAAAAACTTAATTTCTTAAGTTGTTGGTAGTTTTATTTCTCTACATTGTTTCTAAGCTAGTCAGTTGATTTTTACCTTGACTTGAAAACTTTGACCTAAATCTGAATGTTTATCACATATTGGCATATTCACTTAGATGAGTGTTTAAGAAAACTTTGCATAATGGAGAATTATCAACCTTATAACTCAGCGAAAAATTTATTTTAGATTTTGAAAAATAATAATACCATATAACTTAGTTATGGAGAAGTTTTGCATAATATTGAGGTTGAATTAATAAATTCTATTTCAGTAGTTTGAAAAGAGAGTGTGTGATGAAATTACAAATTAAATCTATCATGATACTACTTACTAAAATCCTTGATTAATTTGTCTAAATTTTAAAAAAATTTTTGTTGAAACATATCCTTTTTGATGAAAGTTTTTCCTAAGTGACAAAGTTATTTTAAAAGAGTTTAGCTTTTATTTTCTTTAACAAAAGAACTCCTTTTTATTTCTTTGGAAAAGTTTTATTGAGACAACATCATTATGGTTATGCATGAATATGATTATGTAGCTACATTAAAGAAAAGAAAAACTCATATAATGAAAGAACTAGATATAAGAAGCAAATAAGCATATATGTATGTAAGATCAAGTATTGGGAGTCTTAGCTTCTATCAAGGTGTTCTACAAATTAGAATGGATAAGTAAAAAAAAAAAAAAAAAGAAAGAAAAGAAAAGAAAAGAAAAGAAGCATAATAATAATAAGAGCATACTAATAATAACAAGTGCATAATAATAAGAACAAGAGCATAATAATAGTGATAATAACATAATAATAATAATAAGAGCATAATAATAACAAGAGCATAAATAGAATTTATGTATGAACAAGAACAAAACATGAATATATTGTTGCTTTCTTAACTCCCATGGGTTTAGAAAACATATACTATGGTCATCTCAAGTTACATGAACATAAAGAAAATATCTTGGAATTTTTACCTATAAGTTATAGAAGAAGGAAAAGGAAGTTGGAAAGAAGTAGTAGAGGGAAACTTTGTGTTGAGAATTTTGTAGAGATTTGGGGAGAGTTTTAGTATGAATGAGATGTGTAAAAGAAGTGGAGAGAGATGTGGTATTTATAGGAAAAAGTAAAGGGTAATTAGATGTAATAAAATAAATTTTAAAAAGAAAAAATATAGAGGAAGAGAGAGGGGTGGCTGACGCTACTTAAGAGAAGAGAGGGAGAGATTTTTTTTTTTTGTATTTTTATTAATAAAAAGTAATAAATAAAAGATGTGAAGTTATATTTGAAATGAAAATTGTAAAAAATAGTTGTATAGAATGTAAGAATAGGTAGTAAAGAAAAGTAGATATAGATGAATAGTAATGAATAGTAAACAAGACAATTAAAGTATCAGAAGTAAGAAAAATAAGCGTAAAAAGGCTATATCTAATATTTTTAAATCTTGAAAAATTCTTAAACTGATATTTTATGAATCTTTGTATTATTATGAGTCTAACGGTATTATCGGAATATTTTACTGTTTTGCGTGTCCGAAACCTGATTTGAAAAACTAATCCCGTTTGGGTTTGAAACAAACTAAATTTTAGCAAATATGATCTTTTTAGGTTTTGCTATATTATTACGGACTATAATCTATAATTATCTTAGTTTTATTGTTTTAGGATTTCAAACGAGGGATTGCTGGACTTAAATCCTCTATAACACATTGTTTAACCTAGATGGCTTTTTAAGGTTTTTATCCTGTTCTCGATATTAGAAAATTTAATAAAACTATCGAAAAAAAATGTAAGGGCTTACATTATGGTTGCTTGGAACATAAAAATTTTGGTAGATAATTAGTTAATAAAATATTATGTGTTAGTGTAAATTAATATAAGTGCTTGTATTGTGATTGATATTTGTGTTGATTATTGTTTTAATGCATGTTAAACTTAAGTTTTCATGAACAAACTTAACCTAAATCCAAACCAAACATAACAGCAGATTTGAAGCCTAAACCAAGCTTAAAAACAAGCAAATTTTTTTCTCTTATATCAGCTGCCCCAAAAGTCAAACATCCTAAAGATAATTACAAACTAATTTTTTACAAATTACACAAGCCAAAAATAGATCCTAAAGTAGACCCAAATCCGACGGTGCCTTTGTTCCTTCCATTCCATCTTTTCATCCAAGTTTTACTTATCCAATTTGTCAATAACTCATCCACAAGTTAAGGAAGTTTAAGGTAAGCTTAGTATGCTTTTATGATTAATTATTCCTTTGTTTTCCAAGTAAGAATGATTTCTTGTTCTAATAGGATTTTATGGTTTGAATGTGATTTTGATGATTTATGTTGATTAATAGAGTTAAATAAGTTCTTGAAGTGTTTTGTTTGAGTATAGGGAAGCATTAAAGTTGTTTTAGAGAGGAATAGGTTAGCAAAGTTTATGAAAAGTTCAAGTGTAGATATGAATTCTTGGAAGTTGTTTAATGTTGTAGACGTGGGGTTTTGTGTATTTGGCATTGTTAAGAGTTTGTAAGGAGTTGTATGTTGTTTTTTTATGGAGATTTATTTAAAGTAAAATTGTCAAGTTGAGAAAAATGTGTTAAAAAAAAAGGAGATTTTTGCAAAGGATGCTGCCCAATTTTTCCTAGTCAACACGGCCTCCAGCACAGGCATGCACATGACTATGTGGACAAAATTTGGCTTCTTGACACTTTTTCAACCCTAGCATGGCTTTGTGCACAGCGCGTGCACAAGCCTGTGCTGAGTGTCTTGTAGGCAAACTTGGTTCTAAGCACTTTTTTTTGCCCAGCACGGCCTTGAGCATGGCCATGCACTTTGTTTTTCCTTTTAAGAAAAAAATTAATTAAAATAAAGGAATGTGTTATATTTATATAGTTGTATATATATATAATAAATATATGTTTGAATGCTAAAGTTATGATTTAATATAATTTTTACTTTTGTAATTAATATTTAAGTTTGTATGAATTGAATTCTTTTCTTACAAATACTTCTGCTCAGTTGAGAATATCTACTGATCGTTCTTTAGATATCTCGAGTACACAGTAACTTGGTTGTTATTTGCTTAGGATAGACATATCTTAACTTGATCTTAATTAAAGAAGGTTTAAAAAGTGTTTATATCGATTGTGCTTTTGACCATTGAATCTGGTCCGAGAAGCGGCAACTATGTTAATGAGGTTAATAGGGTAGTTTAGGCGCTTAAGCTACCCTTGTCATTGTAATTTGATAATTTATAAATGGCTCAATGTGTAATTGATAGGGAAAATAATATCAGTATAACATTTGCTTATTTTTAAGAAGAAATAATATGATTTAGTTCACATTTATGGGATCGGTTGAACTAAGTGATATTATGGATTAAATTAAATAAAGTTGAGTAATGGTTAATTACCCTAAATGAAATTACTTTTTTTTTTCCACTTATATCATCTAGAAGATATAGGTATTCGGGCTACCTATATCAACCCCCTGAGCGTCGCATCATTACTCAAGACCCCCAACTTTTTCAGTAGCTTGCTCCATAATTTGCATACTCCATTGTTGTTTGACAAACTTAATTATTAGATAATAAATTGATGGCTGATGTATTGCATATAGCTTAAGCGTGCCTGTCACTTTATATTTGTTGTGTTACTTGTGCACTGGGCCTTTGGCTCATGATCTTTTTATTTCAGGTGTTGAGGAGGACGAGTTTTATACTCAGTTGAGATATGAAATTGATTTTGAGGACTTTTTGAATGATTAGGAACCCCAACCTTGATGATGGAAAGCCTTTATAATAGAATAGGAGGAATGCTTTTAAAATAATGTAATAATTGTTAGATGTTTTGATAAAACTTATATGTTTTTATCATAAGCATGTCTTTGGGCCTATGTTTGAAACTCTTATGTTTGTGTGTGTGTATATATTAATCTTTTTGTCTTTTGCTGAAAGAGAAGGGAGTTTTGCAATATTATGTATGAAATTCCTTTTTTTAGAAGATGTTTTCAAATGGTCTTGTGACAGGTTTGGACAAGCAATTCTACAAGCAATTCATTTACAAACAGCTTTACATGTAATACTTCAGGTTACATGTGGCTAGAGACTGGATTCACATGTTTTAAATATGAAGTGAATCCGAATCTTTATAGAGTGGGATTAAAGTTGTATTTGTATAATTATTTGCCCAAATGTGATAGATTAGGTGTAACTTAACCTTAGATGCGGTTAGTTAACATAGGGAAAGTTTAGGTTTTCTTTGAATGATTATGTTTTATTTACTTGCTTGTGTTTGTTTATTGCTGTTTGTTTTTTCTATTAGAACAAAATTTAATAGGATTAATGCATGATTTAAATTTTATATATGCGTGTTATAAATGTGTTGCATGCTATATTTAAGATGAATAGTCTCGAAGATATCAGCTTAACAGCAAATAGATAGAGATTGTATGCCTCCTCCGCCTCACAAGCATCAACACCAGCATCTACATCTTCTACTACTCTAAGTTCTACTACCATACCATCTCCTCCATCAACCTCAGCATCACATAATCTACCACAGATATAGACTCCACAGCCACCACTAATGCTACCTTTTTCCCTAATGCCTCAAGCACGAATGGGAGATACAACATCAATGTATGGCATGTTTAGAGACATATTTTCCATAATGCAGCAGTACCAAATGATGATGTGTCAATAACAACGATATTTTATGCAACAATATTGCCTTCCTAAGGTAAGACAGGGTAAGAATTTATCATCTAATTACCAAGGGAATCAAATAAAGTTATATGATTTTAGCATATTGGTACTAGATTTTGATGGGATAGAAATATCTAACAATAGCTGAAAGTTTGATTAAGGATTAGAAAAAGCATTTGCTACATGTGAGACCTCAGAGAAGCGAAAAGTAGACCTGGTTGTGTACATGTTGAAGAAAGAAGCATATAATTGGTAGAGACTAGCCACTGAAAGTATGCAAAAACCTATTACATGGACAAGATTCAAGAATGCCTTCTTCATTCAGTATTTTCCAACTACAGTCAGGGAACAGATGATATATAACTAGTTCATCTTGAGACAGGGAAGTAAAACAATCGATGAATGCCTTGTTTGTAAATTATTACAGTTTGCAAGTGAGGTTTATAGAGATGAGAAATTGAAAGTGCAAAAATTTCAGAACAGATTGAATGATGAAATAAGAGGAGAGGTTAAGATGTTTTAACTTCACACTTTAGCCGGCACAGTTGCTAAGGCCATGTTAGTTGAACAGATTCAAAATAATAATAAAATAAGGAGGCAAGGAAAGCAGCTATTTAGGAAAGAATCCTGCATCTTCAATGTCTTTTGGAGGTTGTCAAGGTATAAAAAAAAATTCAAATAAAAGGAAGGTAAGAAACCATTCGTTAGAGGAAGACTGATATGAAAATAGTAACTAAGACCTCGAATCCAGTTTTTTAAAGATATGTTCTTAGATGCTTTGCACCCCATGAGCTGTCTGAATGTAAGTGTAATCCAAGAGCTTATTTCTCTTGTGGTCAAGAAGGGCATCGAGCTTCAAAGTACACAAACCCAATGTTAAAACATGTATTATGTGCATATTGTAAACAGAAAGGTCACCACATTTACAAGGAACGACCTGGTAACAATAAGGGTGGACCTAATTTAGAAAAAGGAAAGATTGCACCAAGAGGGTTTACTTTACAACAAGTTGAGGAAGCTCCTTCTGTAGACACTTTGGCAGGTACCTTGCTTGTTTCAAACCGACATTCATATGTTTTAATAGACACGGAAGCTATTCATGCTTGTATATCTGAAAAATTTATGAATGAATGTGAGCTTGCTTCTAAAGTGTTGAATGATTGTGTGATGTGCATAAATACTCCTTTAGTTGCTGAAACTAGACAACCATGTATTTGTAGAAATGTTAATGTTTTGATTTCTAAAGTAAATTTGCAGATTAATAGGATAGGTTTACCTTTATATGATTTCAATATAATTCTGGGTATGAATTGGCTCAATATGTATAAAGTCATAATAGATTGCGATAAGAGAGAGTTAAATTTTGATTTGGAGAATAGGAAATTCACCTACACTCTTGAGAGACCGAGCCCAAGAAGTATGAATTACTTGGATTTGTGGGAAAATCTGTTGTAGATATGGTTAATGCAGAAGAAGTGGATATAAATATGGTATTCACCTACACTAATTCTAGGGTTTTTTTTTTATGCAATCATTTGACAATAAAATTTATTGTGTTCAAACAGTTGTTGAAAATATGTAACTATCAACTATCATAGTTGAGCTTTGTTAGTTTACTTTTCTTGTATGCTTAAGTCTTCATATTTACAACGTAATCCTCCACATACTTGGGCTTCTTTTTAATCCTCTTTGTTCTTTGAATATCTATTGTATCATATTGTGTGTATCGTGGATTTTTATTGGATGATATGTGTATATATTTATTTTAATCTTCTACGTATTTTTTATAATATGATTATAATAGATTTATATAGGTGAATCGAGTTATTAAAAAAAAAAAAAAGAAAAAACACTTTCTTTCCTTTTTTTCATGTCCTTACCCCTTACCCCCTACCATGTGGTAACTCTATATACAATTTACAATTTTTACAAAGAGATAAAAAAATGTTAATATCTAAAATGACATGACAAAATGTAACGCCCTAATCTACAGGCATTACAACTCGCAATGTGTCCTTCTCTTTATAAGAGCACATCAAGGTTAGGAATTCTAAACCACAATTGAATAGTAATATAAACCTCTAAAACTCACATAAAGGATACTTGTTATAACATACTATTAAAATTTAAACTTTCAAATAACCCAATTGGCATAAACATAGCCAATGATAACAAAATCTATAACATAAAAGAAAACCTTAAAATAATCTCACAAAAACATAAATTATGATCAAGTCTTCATCATATTCTAATTCAATCCATATATCCTAGACATCAATAGGGTAGTTAGGTCCACTATCATCCTCCCTTTGATCAACAAAGATATCATATCTAGAAAGATTATAAATAATCTTATCTTCTCTTGTTCCTGAAAATGAAACGAATGAGTGAAAAGCCTTGTACACCAAATCACATATAAATGCATATGCACATACAACATATATAATCATGTGCAACTATTTCTAATGCAACAAACACCATTTATTATCTATGATTAGCTGGCAACACAATTCAAAACCATATGTGTCTAGTTCCAAATCTGGAGTAACTCATGATTCTATAAAAACAAGCATATAGAAAATAGGTAATTATACATATATTAGTATTGGGAATCTCCCACATACCTACAGCCATACTACCAAAACCTAACCTACTAGAATCATTTCCAAGTGCAACTCCACTTAGGACAACACCACACAAGGATCATCAGGTTGCTAGTGTTAATATCATACTTTGTGTGATCTTTACTAACCGCAGCCAAACACAAGTAGCAAAACAATTTACGAAGGCAGATATAATTAAATTGATTTGTTGGTCTAACCCTATAGTACATACAACAAGCAAATCTAAACCTACAAGCACATACAATAAATAAGGTAAGGTCGACCTAAATCAATTTCAAAGATCAGGACTCTAAATCACCAAATCTCCTTAATAACACAACCCTAATTCACCAAAACCTGATAATATGAATAGAAACAGCTTTAATAATATTTATCATGAAATAATCCTAATTGCTTATATCATCTAAAACCCTAATCTCAAAAAGAAATATCAATCTACACCTTTTCCTTGATTGAAATACAAAAATCCTCCAACAGAACCAGTCTCTACCACAAATTCTCCAAGCTTTAGAGCTCTATCTAAAGCCAAATACTAGAAATCAACAACAAAACTACTTTTATGAAATCATAAAGATCAAAACATTAATATACTTACCTAAACTTGATTTGAAATCCTCCTTAAACAACAAATATCCATATCTTTAAGAAAACTAAGGTTTCTTGAACTTCCCCTTCAAAACAAAAGGAAAACCCTAAGGAAACTAAAATATCTATGAAATCCTAGAGAGGAATAAGCGATTTGATTACCTTATCTATACTTTTGAATCCCCTTGGCTTGCTAGGAAGACTCATAGAGAGAAACTTAGGTTTAGGAGTATGTTTGGCATGGACAACAAAGGATGATTATAGAAGAATTTGTGCAACTTTACACCTCCTTTGCAAACATATACTGACAATTTTATAATGTACACTGGCGGTGTAAATCCAAGACCGGTGGTGTGGACGTTAACACTAGCGATGTATTAGTTTGCCATTGATCTTGAGTCATTTGTCATCAAGCATACACCGGCGGTGTTCATCCCAACACTGGCGGAGGAGTACTATATACATGGCGGTGTACCTTATATTTACTCGATTCCTCTTCAATCCAACACCAGCTCTATACTTTCGAAGCCATAGCAATGTGTGCCAGTTGCGTTTCATCCTACGCCAGTAGCATTGAAGCCGGTGTTCAATGTAAAATTTTCACCTTCCATCATGTGCCTGTCATATGATGAAAACACTAATATCCTTAGATTTTTTACTATATTAACCTCTTATTTTATATAAATTGACCATATTACCCTTATTCATAACTTATTTATCTTTATATCACACAAGACGTAAAAAGACAAACATGGTTTGGTCTATTTTCATTCGTTTGTTTATTCAAGGATTGAAAGATTATGATTTAATTATAGGTTTTGATCTAATTTGTAAACTATTATTGACATTTATTATTACTAAAAATTGTATTATTTCATCACCATAATGAGAAGAATGTTTGTTGAGCTTCAACTTTATGTATTTTGCTAAAATTATGAATTTTTTTGCAAGTATTCAATATGATTTTATGTGGTGATGATTTTGCATTAATTGATAATTGTTTGCTTCTTCACATTTCTAGGTGAAATATGTACATATATTAGTGATATCTCTATGCATCTAAGCGCTTTCAAATTCGGAAATGAGAAGTTCACCATTTTTATTAAGGACTTATTGTTTGCTTCATTCCTCTATTTCAATTTAGAGTTTGAAATTAGAATTGATTGCTTCCCTAATTTAGTGTCTAAAAGAAGACTTAGCTGGATATAGATTTTAGTATCAGTGTAATTATATTGTGGGTATCTCTCTCTCTGTTCTTGATTTCATACTGAACATTCTTCAATTTATCATATTAATTATTAAGTTAATTATTCTTATGGGTATCTTTTTGTTTTCCCATTTTTGTCCATTGCTTCATGTTTTTCTTTTTTATTTATAACTTGTCTTCACTTCTATATTCCTCTATATAAAGTCCACAAATACACTTGCCATTTCTTTCAAGCTACTCATCTTGATAGTCTTATTAAACAGCTAAAGACACTTTTGAACTTTATTAAAGTTATCTTTTTAATCTTCAAATGATGCATTAAATGAACACTGCAATCAACTCTGAAGCAAGGTTAGCTAACTATTTCTCATCGCACAAAAAAAAAAATTTTTTTGTCGTTTCCCTTTGCAATGGCTTTCTTTATTATGAGCAATACTTTCTTCTTCTTCTTCTTTTTATTTTTCTTCTCAATATGATAGATTATATGAAGAATTAATTGTTATGCAACAAACAAAAATAGCATAAATGCAATAAAAAAAACACAAGAATTTTACATGGTTTGGTAAAATTGACCTACTCCACAAGCAAGAAATAGATTTTGCTTCTTTCTTTCAAAATTGATACAAATAATTACAATAGAACCTTAAAACCCACAATTTATACATAACCTGCAATCAAAAGCAGGTTAGGTTGCTTCAATCTACATAATACCAAATCTAATACAACTCTTTCCCTTTGCTTCCACTATAAACCTCACTTTCCTTAAAATTTAAAACTCCCAAAATATAAGGTTGGATTATGAATCAGGCATCCCATTAAATATTTAAGGCACCTTGGTAAACAATTAGTATAGACATAGACCATTCACAAAACCAGGTTGGGTCACTTCAATCTATAGAAACCAGATTCAATACAGCTCTTACCTCTACTTCCACCACAAACCTCACTTTCTCCTTAAGATTTTAAGCTCTCAAAATTTCAAGCAAGGCTACAATTTTAGCAGGCCACTAAATATTTAAGGCATCTCATAAAAAAACTAGTATAAACACAATCCCTTTACAAATCGAGTCACATCACTTCAATCTATAGAAAATGGATTCGATACAACTCTCACCCTTCGTTTCTACCACAAACCTCACTTTCTACTTATAATTTATCCGACCCACTAAATATTTAAGTGGTAAATTACAGCAGAAGATCACAACATTTAAGGGTAAGTTCATTTGAGATTACAAATGCTTCAAGTGGTTCATTTGAGATCATAACATTTAGAAAAATGGGTTAATTAATGTCCCTATTGATGTGAGTCACAACATGGTGGATCTTTTGATTTTAATTAAATTTTTCTCTTATTAACACATGTCAATGGTAATCTCAATTGACCCACTTCTCTAAATATTATAACCTTAAATGAATTTATCCTAAAAGTTGTGACTTTCTAGTATAATTTATCCAATATTTAAGACATCTCATAAAAAAACTAGTATAGACATAGACCCCTCACAAACGAAGTCAAGTCACTTCAATCTATACAAAAATCAAATTTGATGTGGATCTCGTCCTCCACTTCAACCACAAACCTCACTGTCTCCTTAAAATTTTAAGCTCCTAAAATTTCGAATGGGGTTATAATCCAAGCGGCCTATTAAATATTTAAGGCATCTAGTATAGACATAAACCCTTCAAAAATAGGGTCGAGTTGCTTCAATCTATAGAAAAATGGATCCAATATAGCTCTTGTCCTCCACTTCCACCACAAACTTCACATTCTACATAAAATTTTAAGCTCCTAAAATTTTGGGTCAGGTTTAATTCCAGTGGCCATTAATATTTAAGCCATCTCATAAAAAAAAAAAAAACTAGTATAGACACTGACCCTTCATTTTCAATTGGAAGATTTTACATTATACTATGCGTTGCACTCACTTTTGCATAGTTGACATTACTATGTCAATTTTTTTTAATATGTTTTAGCATTAAAATCAATAGTTCCTAATGTTTTTATTTAGCATTGCAATGATTTTGATCATGGATTTTGAAAGACCCATACTAATTTAAGGTTTGTCTTGAGATCTAGCTATAGAAGATTTCATTGTTTAATGGTGGCGATGTTTGTTGTTCAAGTTTTATAATGGCAATGTTTTACAATTTCCCAACACTAATTTATATTGTTATCACTAGTTGTTGTTTGGTGTAAAAGGGTCGGATAAATTAGGGTTTGTCAATTTTTTTTAACATAATTAGGATTATGTGTGTATGCGTGTGTTTTTTTTTTTTCTCTTTTCTTTTTTCAAATTTATTGGACAACATCAGCTAATTAAATTTAAAGCACATCTATTTATTCAATGTTTCGTACCTTTATTAATTTTTTAAGTACTTTACTTCATCAATCAAGGAAACAACTTCATACCACACCTGAGATACTCAACGTGGTTTTTATCATCAAATATGATATGCATACTGTTGAAAGTGAGATCCATCTTTATCTTATGAAAATGATACACTTTTATAAGTTCAAATTGTATTAGAAGTGATATCTTCTATCACTTATAAAAGTGAATAGATCAGGAATGTAGATGATTCCTTAATATATCAATATGGTGTTTGGAAGTATCACATATGAATTGCTTTGTTAGGTTATGGCATCCTTTTTCACAGCCATCTTCATCATTATATCTATCATCATTTACCTATTGATCATTTATTATTGGAAGTTTCATCTGAATCAAATTCAAGGTCAGTCAACCTTAAGTCAAAAACTTATCATAGAAGAAGTCTATTGCTACATGGGATGTCCTTTCTTGGGCCTTCGGTTTAGATGTGAACCCATTTTAAATGGACTCCTACAGGCTAGTGGATATGATTTGTAATCTTTAGGATATTGTTTGATATACTTTTTCTTTTTCAAAATATTTAGTGAAATTTTTGATAAATAAGTAATGAATAAATTATATATATAATCTTTTGGTGTTTTCATTTATTCTTATTCTTATATACTAAAAGAAAAAAAAAAAGATGTTACTTTTATGTATATCATTTCTTTCATGTTTTTATTTGGAAAAAAAAAGGACTGAATTATAGTTAAGCTTTATACTTTTATAATATTTGTTTCATTATGAAATGTTTCAACAATCTTCTACATGTCTATGTCTATCTATCAAGCACATGTAAAACTTATTGCAACCACAAACAACTAACAATCACCATCATCAAATAAAATCATCTATAGTCCATATAGTTAAATTAACAATAGTTAATATTGGTGCAAGTGGATGATTTCAATTGGATAAATTATATTGGAAGGTCTCAACTTTAAGGGAAAGTTCATTTTAGGTCACTTCATTTTGAGTGGTTAAAAGAAGATACAATGTTTGGATTAGTAGTTCAATTAAGGTCACTATAACATCCAGTTATTGACATCATTAAACATCGTTGATAAATCACTATTAAGCATCAACTAGCAGACACATGGACTAAAAATAATAATTTAAAATAATCCATTGTAATTAAAATTTGAATATGATGGGGCATTTAAATAATAAAACCCCACTTGTTTTTATTTCTATCAAATCAAACCAAGTCAACTCAACCATTGACTTGCCACTTTGACCAACACTAACCACTAGCTCAGGCACTCAACACCATTCATGCCTAAGAACAACTCTCCATCTTTATCCCATCACTGAGTATCGCAAATCCATACCAAAGTGCATCAACCCACCTCCATTGCTGATCTTCATCAAGCCACTAAACACCATCACCTTCACCAAATCAACTATGGTCATCACTTCGCTAATCCAAAACTACTTTACCTAAGAACATCCGATGATGACAAACCATATCGGAAAGGAAACTCATTGACACCAAACTCATGCTTGGCTCTATTGTCATCTTCATCATCACTCAAAGTCTATACCATCGAGTCACCAAATCCAAACATCCTTGTACCACAATCCAATGCCTACCGAAACACCAACCCATAGAAACCAGCTAGCTCCAAACCTACTTAGACAACTTCGACAAAACTGAAACCATTGAACCCACTCACTGTCACACCAAATTGAGTCAACTTACCTCATACTGAACCAATAACCCAAGCACAATTACAAAACCCACATCGGAAAAAAAATATGATCTTTCTTTGTTGACTAAACACCATGTTCACTAGACCAAATCACTAAACCTCTCCAACCAACACATAAGAGATCCATTGAATAGCCATTCTTCCTTCATGTTTGCTATCTGTGAGCTGAAGATGATAAATTGGAGATAGTGGGTTCAGTGTGATGATAGAGAGAGAAAAGTCAGAGAGAGAGAAACTTACAGAGATGATCTCTTTTCTTTTTCATTTTTTAATGGTTATTTAAATTACAAACTTTGTTTACGTGGCTACCAATTGGCACTTAATGGAGATTTATTAACTATGTTTAACATCATCAATAAATGGTTGTTACAATTACCTTAATTGAACCACTAATCCAAATGTTGTAACCTCTTTTTAACAATTGAAATGTTGTAACCTGAAATGAACTTACTCAAATGTTGTGATCTTCCAGTGTAATTTACCTAATTTTGATTACAT
This sequence comes from Combretum micranthum, assembly GCA_024138025.1. Taxonomy (NCBI): domain Eukaryota; kingdom Viridiplantae; phylum Streptophyta; class Magnoliopsida; order Myrtales; family Combretaceae; genus Combretum; species Combretum micranthum. Next base: position 415,104 of record JAMXBD010001066.1, on the reverse strand, counting down.
GAATGATTTTCAAATACAGAGTATTTTGGATCTAATTAGAACTCTTCATATCTCATTGTTTAGACCTATAATGCCCTAAACTTGCTTAAAGTGGAAGCTCTCTCTTGATTTATTTCCCCTTGTTAAAGGGTAAGGAAAAGGTTAAACATATAACCTATAGAAGTGGAGAATAACTATACATTTACACATATGTTGAAGACTAGTCCCTAGAAACATTAAATAAATAACCACTCAATAAATAACAAACATTAATTACATTAATTTGATTTTATTTCTAATTATCTAGACACATCTTAACTGTTATTCAACTCAATTAAGCCATTTGTGGTAATACATAACACAATTATTCTTGGTTATTGTATTATTGCTTATCAATTTCCCAATTTCTAGTAGATATTTATAGTTGATGTTCATCAGTTTATTTTGCAGATATACTAGATAGGTAAATTCTAATATGCGATTACATAAAAGTGATTATGCATGTTCATATCATTTTACTTCTTTATTTCATTATCTTTAGATATACATACACACATACGTGTGTGTGTGTGTGTGTGTATATATAGAGAGAGAGGGGGGGGGGTTGCGGTGGGGGGTCATTGGGGGTGTTAAGTAAAATGCCATTGCATTATCTTTTGAAAACTAGAGTTTTGTTAGTCTATTAGTAGACCAGGGGTAAATTCTATATGCATTTACTTATCTTGGTTTCTTTCTTATTTCACATCTTTTCTTCTAAATATATATATATATATATACATCTATATGTATTGATAAAATTACATTATGTTATACCCAATGTGTAACAAAAAGCGGATGGATTAGTTATGATGAAAAACTTATGTTTTAACAACACTTAGAAGTCCCCTTTTGATCACTCAAAGAACTCAAAATCGATTAAGCTAGCACACAATAATAACAAGCACAAAATTAAATAGAGAGAAGAGAAAAGTTTATGAGATTAATGTATATATTAGAACAATTGGTAAAGGCACCTAGGACCTTGATGTACAACTGGAAGAATGGACTGATGCACAACGTAAAACCACTATATAACTAAGCACTTTTCTTCTCTCTCTATTTAATTTCCATAGTATACTCTGGTATTCTTTTTGAAAATTATTTTTGGAATTTACAAGAACAAAGTGCGAATTGAGAAGTTAATCTCGACCACATCAAAAGTTAGGCAATCAAGTGGGATTTTAAACTTAGTGTTCAAAGCTTGAAAAAGATTTTAAATTTGCTAAAGTAACCAAATGACCCCTTCTTAGTCACTTATCTTTGGAGGCCAACATAATTAAAACAACTTGTTGCTTGTATTTAGTTGTGCTTATTGAAATGGGAGTATAGTGATACTAATGTAGCACCTAATGATCTCTATGTGATGTTGTTCCATGTGGAATCGTATATTAAAATGATCCAACAACATAGATTCATGAATGTAGGGGAGTATCCAACAACATATATAGGTATTATATATTTGTGTGTAGATCAAAGTAATAAGTTACTTCTATGTTTGTTGTAATGCTTAAAATAAAAACTAATAATTAATTTAAGAACACATGTGAATAGTGCCACATGCACATGTGGTACTTCATATTGCACTTCAGCTCTTTTTTTTTTTTTTTTTTTTATCTTTAGTGTAGATGATGATATGAGAATTTATGATATCATCAATTATGACCTTTTAGTAGACTATTGGAGACCTAGTTTGCATATGGTGTTTGGTTGTTATCACTTAGGTATAGATCCTATGGTGTGTTGGATATATATCTAGTTGAGTATGCTACTTACTATACTCGACAAGCTACTCGTAGTGTGATATTGGAATCATCTATGGAGCATGTCTACATTGTATCGAAGACTGAAAAATATGCAATTTATGTGTGTCTGGTGTTGTATTAATTGGGTAGAAGTTGAGTTCTAAGCTTTAGTTTATTTATGCTCATAAGTTTTGGGATATCACATTTAATATTTAAAAAATAGAATTAAAAAAAAAATCTTATGTTGTATTTAGCACACCAAATATTGCTCAAAAACTTGTGCTATATGTTGTATTATCCTCTGCATCTTCTACATTACTAATACAATTTCAAAGTTCTTCTTCCTTCAAAATGTTTTTTATTTTATTTGAAAACTTCTTTATAAAAGTTCATTTAGCAAGTTTTTAATTTTTTGTGGTGTCGTCTTACTATCACTTTTAAACTATTATTTTTAACTTGTTATATTTATTTTAATATTCATTGGAAATTAAAAAAAGAAAAACCACAACTATTTACAAAAACCCAATTGTAGTGGAAGAGGAAGAGGGCGCGTGGTCTATCCAGCTTTACTACTATTGAGCCTTGATTTTTTTTTTTTTAATTTCTTTTATTTTGATTCGTATCAAACTATAACCTATTTGATATAAACTCCTGACTAGAATTTATATAATAATATATATATATATTTTTGTGAAACTTTAAGAAGTCAACACTCGATTGAAATTGACAGAAAAATTATAGTTTGGATTAAGTAGGTTGGTTTATCCTAATTGATTCAAAACTAACTTTTATAATTGAATTAAAACTTACGTGATAAAGTGAACAAGTGTATACAAAAATTAATATTAAATTATTAATTTTTATCTTTCTTTTTTTAAAGAAAAAATTAAGTTCTTCTATTGAAAAATCCTAAAAGTACGCTTAATTTGGAAACCTCAATTTATTCACATTTATTAAAGAAGGAAATTTTTTGCAAGTGTTGAGCTTTCTAGTAGACTACAAAGACAGATCTTTTTCATTTCTTTTATCATTATTCATTTTTTAAGTGTTTTTACCCTTTTCCTTTTTCAAATGACAACAAAAAGAAAAAGAAAAAGAAAATCTAATCTTCTCGAGAAACTCATGCTATCATCGTTTACCACTTCTTTTTTCCTAATTGTTCTATTAGGAAAAAAAAAAAAGAAAGGAAAAAAATCTCAGATGATCAAGCCCCACTTGCATTCATCACCTGTGTTCATTAGTTTTTTGTTATTTATTATAATAATATATAATATATATATATATATATATATATATATATATATATAAAGCTAAAGGAAAGAACACTGACCTGTCGGAGCGATCAGAAGCATCACGAGGTCGCTATTCAAACTGAAGAGTCCAAGCAATTCTTGATAGAAGTCCACAATGAATAATAGATTTCTCTTCTAAACGATAAACAAGGTCTGGAAAGCTTCGATTTCCTTGAATCTGCTTCAAAGGAGAAGAAACAAAAAGAGAGCAAGACGAGACATAGCTACTTGTTTAGAGAGAGAAAACAAGAACTATTGAGAATTGGGAGAGATGACTGTTGTGGATGATCCAAAATGAGACGCTTGGCCCACTTTTGTAGTTTTCAAGCTCTGATCTGTAATGGGAAGCCATCAATTTGTTCAAAAAAGCTCTACTCATTAATGGGTTTTGAGCGCACGATTGTTAATTTAGTCAAACGTTGCTTGTTTCTGCCGATTTCTTAATGAATTATGAGTCAAATTTGCTTCATTGATGTATAATTACATATAATGAAGCTTTATTTCATCTTGATTCCCATTCAAATGATTCATAGCTAGCCTTCTTTGGCCCGTTTATAATTGGAGTAAATTACGTTTTTTCAATTTTTGAAGGCCAATTTAACGGTCTTTTTTCTAACAGGAAAATCGTTTAGAGGTATATATATGAAAAGTACTCCAAGTGTAGTTTGTAATTTCGTCATTATAAAAAGGTGCAGAAATGAGCTTAATGGGTGGCTAAAACCGACCTTCTTGTTGCAGTACTCGGATGCACAGAGGTTGAAGACGAGATGGAGGGGCACGGATTCACAGTTGGGTGCATGGTGAGGCCTTAGACATGCGGGGGGGCTCATAAAAAATTAAAATAAAATAAAATGGCTGCCAGGCGCTAGTTTCACGGATCAATCTCAATAGAGTCTCCCAACACCTTAACCAGCAAAACTGGATCCAACTTGTGTCAATGGATGGATTTATTATTTCTTTGATCGATGCTAATTAGCTTCGGCCAATTAAGCCCAAATCCATTTATGCTAATAATGGGCCAAGTCCAACCAAATGCACGAGATTGATTTTTTATGATATGTGATAAATCTCAACCGCAAAAACCTTCAATTTTTCTGTTGAAAGATTAATTTGATAAAATTACGAGTGTTGTTTACCTGTTTAGCTTTAAACTTCACAAATTCATAAAATATTTATTTTAAATCAGATTGAAACGTAGTTTAAAACTACAATCTCTTAAAATTGTGTATTATTGATCTAATTAGCAGATTATAATTTTTATGGTTTGATTTATCTCGAATTTTAGATGTCTATAAAATAGTCAACTTAAATTGAATTGGGGTTGGATTTTGGAGAAACCGAACTAAGTGTGGGAATTCCTTTTTGTCAAAAGACTTGTATTTTATCAAATTGCACGTGCAATTTAGATTTCTAATCACTGTCGCAAATTAAGAAAAATCAATCCAATCACTCAGTGACCACCACACACTCCAACATTTAATTTTTTTGTACTTTTTTATTTCTAATCTTTTAGTGTATTTTTTTAGCTAAAACTGTATCCTAAAAAATTATGATACACTGGGCAAATATTCAGTGTCTATACATATCGGCCAAGTCATCACTATTTGAAGAACAAGAAAAGAGAAGGTGGAGGAGTGAACGTGACTTTTCGCTCGGGCATGCTGCTTTGTAATTGCTGATTACAAATCCAAACGCGTTATCATCAAAGGATTCCATTGACTCCATCCCTAGTAAATACCTTTCATAAAATATGGCGAAATAATCCTTTCCTTCATTCATCATACGTGCATCATATGGATACATAAACGATTTAACAAAGTTAATATACATTCTATTTAAAAAAATTATAAATATTGAGAATTTAAATAGGAAAAAAAATGAGATTTCAAATGGTAAATTTGATAAATGTTGCAAGTTAAATGGGAAAAACTTGGCTTAAGTCGCATATTTGCAATCTAAAATTAGGACGTGACCTGGTAAATCGGTCATATCTGTTACCACAATGAGAGAAAAAAAATATCAAAATTTGACAAAACTGACACATACGAAAATAAAATAAAGTTCTCACAATTAGCACTATACAACAGAGCTACTATTATGACAATAAAACACATTATCATAATAGAATAATACTACGAAATATTTATTAGATGAAAAATTAACGTACGAGAATACGACGAGTCTATGACAATACAACAATATTACGACATGCCAAAATGGGACCAAAATACCATAACCTGACAAAATTACCAGACACAAATATTGTGTAAAAGTAACATTTTAGAATACGACCATTCTACCATAATAAAATAATATTAAGATATACTAGATTACGACCTAATTACAAGAATTCGACAAAATTACCACATAGAAAATATTATGGTAAAGTATCAGAATACATTATTCTATCATAATACAACAATATTATGACATACCATATTATGACCGAACTATGAAAATCCGACAAAATTACCACATAGAAGATATCATGTAAAATTAATCTACCGGAATAGGACGATTCTACCATAATACGACAATATTATAATATACCAAATTTTGACCGAACTCCTATAATCCAATAAAATTACTAGATAGAAAATATTGCGTAAAAATAACCACAGAATACGACAATTTTACCTCAATATAGCAATACTACGACATACCATAACAGGACCAAACTATCAAAATCTGACAAAATTACTAGATAAAAAATATTATGTGAAAAGTAACCGACCAGAATAGGATGATTCTACTATGACACAACAATATTACGACAAACTAGATTACGACTGAACCACCATAATCCAATAAAATTATCAGATAAAAAAATCATGTAAAAATAACTTACTAGAATATGACGATTTTACCACAATACAATAATATTACAACATACTAAAAATAGGACCAAACTACTAGAATTCGACAAATTACCAAAAAGAAAATATCATGTAAAAAGTAACCTACCAGAATATGGCCATTCTACCACAATACAACAATATTATGAGATATTAGGTTACAATCGAATTAACATAATCCAACAAAATTACCACATAGAAGATATCATGTAAAATTAACATACCATAATACAACTATTGACTATCAAAATTTGACAAAATTACTATATAGAAAATATTGTATACAATTAACCTACCAAAATGCAACTATTAACTATCAGAATTAGACAAAATTACCACATAGAAGATTTCATGTAAAATTAGCTTACTAAAATATGACTATTCTACCATAATGCAACAATTTTATGACATACCAGGATATCATACAGAAAGACTTTGAATGCCGGTCCGTTGGTGTGTTGCACCAGCTCATCAATAGAAAAATGGACTGACTTGTCAATCTAGGCAATTATTCCACTGACTCGCCGGTGTTTCTCCTTTCGCATTGATTTCAATGGGCGATTCATGTATTTATACATGAATCATATCTCATAAACGTGTTTCATATATAAATATGAATCACCTGTTAAAATATATATGATTTATTATAACAATCTATTATCTATACATTATAATATATAATTTTAAAAGTTTTTGTCATTATACCTTTTTGATTATAAAACGACATCATATTTTTATATATTCTTTATGTTATATGTATTTATTGTATATAATAATACAAATTATAAATGTTATATATATAAACTAGATGTGAATATATAGTTATTTGGTACATTATACCAAGGTTGTTGAACTTGCGATTTTATATAAAGCCGTCACAAGGTTTGTATAAGCGGAATGTAAAATTAAAATGTAGAATAAGTTTTCTTGCAAACTTTTTAAATTATCTTAAATTCTTAATTATATAAATGAAATAGATAATTTTTCTTATAAACTTATATTTATAACTTGACTTAAATGAATTTTATAAATATAGAATGTGGGATTTTAGAGGAGTCAAGCATTTATAGAATCGATCAACTAGGTTACAATTATAAGCTTCTACCTTATTTACATGTAGACTTAGTTCGGATCATAAGATGTTACAAAAGAAAAATGATTTTACATACGAGTCAACTCAGAAGGGCTCTTAAAATGGTAGACTCGTATATTTCAAATCAGGACTTTGACAACTATGCATTATATATATAATCTATACTATTTTTTTAATTAGCTTGTTATTTATTTATTTATTCTCGCAAAAATATCCATATTTATGATATTATATAATGTATGTATAATATAATATCACATATATACTACTAGTTTTTATATTTTCAATACTCAATTTATAATGCAATAATTATTTAAAATCATATTAAATTTTAGAATTATTTTAAATGTCTTTATGTGATATAAGTATATTTAAAAGTAGATATAAGTATGTTACACAAATTATAATGTATGTCAAAGAAAGCATATTTTAAAATAAAAAATAAAGATAAATATATTGTAACACATATTAATAAATAAATTTAATGATTTGATTAAATTTTTATATTACATAGAAATAGAAACTAATTAACATGAATTGCGAACTCTATTTAAACTCATATTCCACATTTTAACCAAGTTGACTCAAAGTTTAAGTTTCATTGAAAGTTTAAGTTATGATACCATATTTCTCTTTAAAAGAAAAACTAATATAATCACACCAAATTTGGATTTGAACAAGTTGAATAGAATATTCATTTCAATTTTTTAAAGTGCATGCTAAATCAACATATAATATATTTCTATGTAAATATACCCATATTACATTTATACATTGAAATGGTAAGTAAATAACAACCCCAAGCAATTCATCATAATTATTGTCTCCATAATCACCAAAGGAGGCCTCATATTTTAATAACTCCACACTCCACCATATATAGAAATACCTGCAACAAGAATGAGAATTTTAAGAGATCACATAATATTCATGTAGCAGCATATAAATTCTTACATAAATATATCTCCTGTTTAATGACACATAAATCTATCATATACACATTACTCCAATACAAAACTAGTCTAGTGATTACAATATTTTATTTATCTAAAATGTCATCTCCTTTATTAGGCAACAAATTTCATTGGTAATATGGAGCGACAATAGACACAAGGACTCATGATCATTAAGTTTCTAAACATCATGCAAAGTTCTATGCTGCCACAATCTATAATCTATTCATCCCTTGTAAAAGACTAAGCATCAAATGGAAGCTAAGTTGATACATTGAAAAATGCAAATTCACTACACCAACAAGGCAAAAGATAAAAGGCAAAATAACAAAAATGGATAGAAATTAGAATTACATCTTATTTCGTTTGCAAAAATGGAAAATGATTTCCTTTTACAAAATAAAAGCCATTTCCCTCACTTCTTATCACATTCAATTAGATATACACTACCTATAAGCTGATGGTCTCTGTTATTAGCTCATATTAATGATTACTACTAAAACTTAGCCATAAAAAGATAAAAACTGTAAAATGCTTTATCGGATTTGAGTACTAAAGTACATCTCACTAGTTTAAATGCTTTTTAATAGGAAAAATTCAGTAATGACATAGCAAATACTAAAAGTATATGTTATTAACAATGGAAATTTTAATTGATAGAGCAAATACATACCTTATTTAATTTATTTCCAAAACTTTAATCGATCACAAAACTAATAAAATTCCAAAATATACCACAAATCATTCGTCTCAAAGCTTCATAACAGTTAAAGTCTCCCATATTGATGAACATTACAATCCATCAAAACCAACAAATATAGAATGAAAACCAAATCAATAATATAATATAATCCAACAAAATCACACCAATGTTACCACAAATCAATCATGTTTTTAAGTAGAAAAGATTTTGTTTCTACAAATTCAAAGGGAAAAAAAAAAGGAATATGTTGTTGGAGAGGACAAAAGAAGACGACGGCGATGAAGAAGGAGCTAAAGGAAAGGAATGTCATTATGAGTCAAATATTCACACTTTTAAACATAGTTAACTATTAAAACAACTTTTTTTGTAGCAAAAACCCATAACAAGTTTGCATTTTTTAGTTTGCAGCACATAACTTGCTACGACCACAGTTTTCATTGCATTATCTCAAAATCTAAAAAGGAAAAAAGGATTTCCTCAGTCACTATTTATGATCAAAATATAGAAATTAAAAACATATCTATAAACAAGAGACTAAACTAGATATAACAAAACACAAAATAAACTATGAATAAAACATAATTTTTCTTCCTTTCTTCCCCCTTTTATCACCAAAAAAGAAAAAAGAACTAAACTTTATAACACACAAACAAACAAGATCATTTGGGGAAATCCTAATTCCAATTTCTCAGCTTCTACTAAACCTTAGCTTCTAACCCATCTGCTGAAGTAACCTAAAATCACCAAGAAACACACAACCACAATCTCAATAAATTAACTCCATGAACTTAAAATTCACAAAATCCAAGATATAAGAAACTATAACAAATAAATTCAAAGAAAACAATTGAAATATGTTACTTGCACTACATACTAAGAAGGCAATTGAAATGAAATGTTGTAGCCATCCTCCTAACAACTTTTATCTTGTAACAATTTCCCAAGGCATTTGAGTGGTTACCAACTTTACCATCCTCTTGACTCATAAGATTATAGAGTTCATTGATAACTCTAAGACCATGTTTAACACCATTCAGATACACATGGTTTGCATCCTCCGAATGATTTTTTTTTTTTTACAAGTTCCTCTACACAATAGATTATAAAACTTAAACTAAAGCTTGAATGCACTGAGCATTTGAAGACAGGTGCATGACCATAACCACCAGTTTAATTATTTCCACCAAACACAACCTTTCATAATGGTTCTTTAAATCACATTGAAATCTCTAAATTTGAAACACATATATATTGACTCACTCATTCTAACACATGAATATACAAAGTGTTCCCAAAGGCCCCAAATTCCAATATTGTACAGCTAAATTAAAACTTCAGTCCACCACACATGTACAACATGATCATGCCCATGCATAATACATGCAAAATAAAGGGTACTTAAACATTAGCTTACCAACAAAAATAATCCATGCTTGACATATATAATAATTAATCTTCTCTATAGTTGCTATAATTTTCATTCCTCTTGTTGTGCAATCTTTAGTTCCAAACAATCTAACTAATGCAATAAAATTCTCATGAAGCAACGGCAACCCTACACTAAGCACTCTCTTCAAGGAATGCATCTACAATCGTACAAATAAATCCCCGCCCAGCCCAAATTATCATCAAGCACTCCATAAACACAATGATTACCATTAATACACTATAATCAATTACATCACTACTTTTATGCATCCATGGGCAATATCCATCAGAGCAAAGAAGTTATATTATCAAGCCTTATACTAAAAGACACATCTTTGATGAAATCATAAATCAAAATGAAGCTTTCTTTAAACCAAAATCAATTTGCAATGTCATATCCAATGAAACATACTCAAACATGATAATACTCCACTATATCAGGTTGAACACTTCCATTAATTCGTAAAGTTTACTAGATCTCTAAGTTTAACAATAATTCCTAACCCTTTCCTAATAGCCATGGCAGATTCAACAACAAAAGAAACTAAATTCTATTGAGCTCATATCAGATTAAGTGAATACAACTAACAAATAATCTAAATTGAAACCCTAAATACACAATAATAAAATCAATAACTTAACTATCCATTACTATAACTTCCACATCCCAAGTAAGCATGTTCGTGACTATAAGCCCATGAAATGACTGTGGACCCGGTTCAACATAGTAGCACCCATATAAAAAATGACACACCTCTCACATCCCCATCCATATCACGAACCATCAATTCCTCCATGAAAGTGTACCTAAGAGCCTCTTTGGTGGTTGAAGTAGAAGAGATAATAAAAGTGGAGGAATTAGGGTTTAAATTCTCAGAAAAGAATATTAGGTTTCTGTCTTGGGGTTGTTTTCATCTTCTTTATATTTTTTTCCTCCTACAAAGTGGAGGCAATGAAAAAAGAGCAAATGATGGAAATAGAAAAAGGAAAAAGAAGATGGTTAGAAGTGAGAAGAGAGAGAGTAGGGAAGAAGGGAACGTGGGCATGGTGGAGATTTTAGGTTCTGTGTGAGTATGTTTCCTGGAATGTTTTTATTTTACATGCTAAATGGAACAGATGACCACGATTAAATCGCATTGATCCATTGGTCCAAGGTCACATTCTAAAATTAGGACATAAGTTAGCGACTTGAGCTAAGACAATCCCAAGTTAAGTGTTGACTTTCCAAAATATTATACAATAAATCAATAATATAATACTATAAAAGAGTAGTTTTTCATAAATGTTTTTATATATCTGTCGAGCCTGGATTTTTTCCACTAATCTGGTTCATTTCTCATAACCCGATTCACATTAAACCCGAACCCATTTAACATGAATCCTCGACTAGGGGTTAAAAGAAATTTTAATTTTTGAAAAAAACTTTTTAGAGTCGCCACCCGATATAAATCGGGAAAAAATAAAAAGCTAGAATCAATGAGTCGGTTGATCCTAACTTAGCTACTAGTCTGCGAAAATTTGATTTTAAAAACCAAAAAATTTTAAAACCAGATATCATGGATTCGGAGGCTAACCTATTAAAACCGAATGGTTACCACTTTTGGAATTTTAAACTTATAATTTATCCTTTATATGCTCAAAAATTCAAATAAAATATTACATAACAATATTTACAAATCACGTTATTCATTTTTTTTTTTATTTTTATGTGCTTTTATTTATTTTTATTGCTAAAAAATATTTTTTTCATTTTTTATTGTCCCCGGAGGTGCCTACGTACTCGCTAATCAAGATCAGACAAAACGTAGTTCTTTTAAAAAGAACTTAATTTGTTGATCAATTTTAATTTTTTGAACTCTTTTCACTTTAAATTCATTAAATTTTGAATTTTTATGAAAATCATTTTTGATAATCCTATGATCTAATCAATTGATTTTTTATTCTATGAAAATATATTTTTCTAAGTCCAAAAATCATTTTTTTTTTAATTTTTGGTTTTGAAAATCCAATTTTATCATATTTATTTATTTTTATTATTATTATTATTTTTATTTTTTATTTTTAAAAAAATCATCACATAAATTCACAATATATCCAGAATACTTTACAATATTTAAAATTATTTTTTATGCATTAAATATGCATTTCTAAGGCAATTTATGTAAAATACACATAAAAAATATTCAAAAATATTAAAAAATATCAAAAAAATAAATTTATGTGAAAAATAAATATTTTGATTTTTCTGGATTTTTCTGAATTTTTGAATTTTTATGAATTTTTTACTATTTTTTTCTATTTTCTGAAATTAATTATATAATAAAAATATAATAAAAAATGCGGATTGACCTGGAACGTTGGATGAAGCGGAGGAGATCTGGATCGTTGATCGTGCTGACCGATCTGGATCGTCTGATCTGAAGACTTTCAATCTGGAGCGTTGATTTGCTTGATGAAATATGGACCGTCTGATCTGGATGATTGAATCTGGGCCGCTGATCTGCTTGATCAAATTTGGACCGTCTGATATGCTTGATTGAATCTGAGCCGTCTGATCGCTTGATCAAATCTGGACCGTCTGATCTGCTTGATTGAATCTGAGCCGTCTGATCGCTTGATCAAATCTGGACCGTCTGATCTGCTTGAATCTGAGCCGTCTGATCGGAGCTGACCGTTGACCGTTGACTAGGGGCGGGTTGGACTTCGGATTTTCGGGTCAAATTTCGGGTCGGATCCGACCCGATCGGGCGAAGAAGACGAAGTCGCGGCTTTTCGAGGAGGATTCCGGCGACTTCGGCGGTCTTTGGTGGCTGGAAGCTTGTCGGCCCGACTCCTATGGTGGTTGCGCGTCCGCTGAAGGTGGTGTTTCGCGCCCAGAACGGCGGCAAGGGGCGGGCTCCGGTGGTGATCGTACGGCGGCGTCGGTGGAAAAAATTTAAAAAAATTTGCAGAGATTAATTTGAGCAATTTGATCAAATCCAAGCACACTAAAACATCAAAATCAAGTTTCTAATATTCCTAAAACACTCAATTTTGATCAAATCTGATCCAATCACTTCGAATTTGAAAAATTCGAATTCTACATCCTAAATTCGAAAATTCCGAATTGATATTGTTATGTGTGTGTTTCTTCGAAATTGACTTGTGCCTTTTGATCCTAGGACCCCCTATTTATAGGTTGCAAGCTCAATTTTACGTTTCGTATAGTTTCGAAAACGAATCGATTTTTGCCTCTTTATTTTCACGAATTTAATTCGAAAATTCGTGATTAATTTGTTTCAAACTGATGAATTGATGATTAATCTTTCATATTCCATGTCAGATCATCCTATGTGGATAGATTAATTGTCCAATTTCATCAATTCTCATTAATGGACAATTGAAGTTTCACAAATTGCATTTTTTTTCAATTTTTTTAATACGAATTTTGTGACTTTTGGGTTGTTTTTACACATGAATTGTGCACTAATCTTTCATATTCCATAACTACTTTGCAATGGCATCATCAATTTCAACAATCAATGATGTTTTATCAGTTAAAAACTGATGCAAAGTAAGGCAAAAAGTCACTTTGAGGAAGATGCAAAGGCAAAAAAAATGAGATGATAAAAAGGCAAAAATCTGCCTTTGCTAGGATTTGAACCTGTGTCCTTGAGCTTGAGTTTGTGTTTGGGTCAATGTATTTAACCAACAGGCCATTTGGCCTGTGCCTTGATCACTTAGCCAACTTCATCAATACTTAATTAAGGCTGTTTTTGGAAAAATGAGTTTAATTAAACAAAAATAAAGATTTTGTTTAATTAACTTTATAAATTTAAGCCTTAATTAATTGGGCAAAAATTGGGTGTCTACAATATCATTTTCACTTAAACCTTCATATTGAATATTAAACAACGTATAAATAATCTAATATCACATCAAACAACTTTCAATGTATGTTTTACTATCGGTTATTATGTAAACTAATGTATTTCATGTGAACAAGGTATTGGTTAATGGTAAACAATATTAGGAAAAATTTTGTTTTAATACATGTTTTCTCATTTAGATATATCTAAGAAACTAATTCCATTTTAATATTATCGGTTCCTTCCCTATTGATTCCTGAAACCCAACCCCACTATGGTCCCCACACCTCTTAATTTTCAAACTTCTAAATTCTTATTCATGTATATGACATTTTATTGGCTGAGCTAATTTGCTCCCCAATTTGGTGTTGTTACTCAGTTCCCTACATCTCTTAATTCCTAACTTCTCGTTTATGACAGAATGAGCACTACAGCCCCCTTTTCCACACACCTAACACTACTTTCCTTGTTTCCCATGATAACTCTTCATTTTACTTCAGATTTTCCATCAATATGGCATGTAACATGAAGAAAAACTTAGAATACACCTTACCATCTTATTCTGTTATTCTGTGGCTCTGTTTTTATCGAACAGGAAACTCTTACATTATACTACATATTGCTTAAATTATGCCTACATTTTACATGTTTTAAACTATAACTTACTACAAATGCCAATTTATCAATTGTACGCAAGCTTAATCAAGAGTTCCTAATGATTTTCTTTTCGACATAGCATCGTAACGATTTTGGTATCGGCTTTTGAAAGAATTGTAGAGATTTATATTGTGTTTGGATCAATGGAATCTGAGTGAAATGGAAGCAAGGGTGGAATCTGGTAGAAGGAGGCGGAAGTCCAATATATGGAGAGGGTGGAAATCTAACGAAAGCAATGGAAAGGAAGAAAAGTTTTTCCTCTGTTGGGCTACTTCTTTTCTCTCCAAAACTAGAAAGAAAGAGGACGAGGGAAATTACTAGATGCCATAAAAAGAGAGGGGAAAAAAAGTTAAGTCAAAAGTGAAAGTTTGATAAAAGAGTATATTAGTCCATCTCTTACTTTATTTTCTTTCCCCTTCATTTTAGTTATATTTACCAAACATAAGAATGAAAATATTTCCATATGTTTTCTTCCGCTTCCACTTTTCATATCCAAATTTCAAACAATGGTAAAAATTTCCTTCATTTAATTTCTTTTCTTTTTATTTTCTCTCAACAGTTTTCATAGCTTTCCACTTTATACAAAGTTAGTCAAACATAGCATTAAGGTGTGTGTTGAAGGTTTTTCAGTGTTCCTATCAATGAAGATGTATTACTGATTTAACAGTTATATGTTTGTTATGCCGTGGAAATCAATGTTGTTCTATATGTTTATTTTTATATATTTTTGCTATGGTTACTAAGGGACGATTGCAGAACGATACAATTGGAGATGATAAATATTAACTAAGTTAATATTATACTTATCTATATGTATTTGCTTGCTATTATTATTATATTGCATCTTATATATGTATAAAAATTTCATTAATTATATTATTATGATATTTTCTAATTTCAGAAATATGAAAAAAAGTCATTTAAGAAATAATCAAGGCTATTTAGGGTATTTGGTGAGATACTATATATACATATATGTATTGCTTGAAAATTTATTATTAATTAAAAAATAGAGTTAATATATGAAATATCAAATTTAATAATTAATATTGTTTAGAAATGCTTTAAGCAATAAAATAAAATATTTGTAATATGAATAATAATATTATTATTTATAATAAATACATCTTTAAAAAAAAAGGTAAAAGTACACTCAAAAGATTCAAATCCATGATCATAACCTTACAAATGTAAAAGGGAAAACTATATCTTTAGGCATTAACATTTAACTGTATTTCTACTTGAGTCCTAAAACTGATTTTTTTTTTTCCTATTTAAATTATTAACCTTTGTAAAAGTTTGTAAATAAGGACTCTTTTCATGTCCTTATTTTTTTTTTCCATTAAGTTTTAACACTTGGCACCTTTACATTCATTGGAAATTATTAATGTAAATTAATAAAATAATTAAATTGAGATATATTTTTACAAAATAATTACAAAAAAATAAAAATTCAGAACATTAATTTAAAAATGTAAAAATTAAAATGAAAAAAAAGAGAGAATTTTTAATGCTAAAAACCATTTCTCATTGTCTCTCAAGAGCTCGATGTTGGGAGGCGGGAGAGGAATCAGCCGTTGGTACAGATGACGTGTTCGGACGAATCAAGGGTTCTTTTTTTCGTTTTCTTGGATGCAACTTGAGGCTCGAGAGTGGATGAGTGTCTCCTTTTGTGTGCATGAGGAAAGAAGGAAATAACAGTGGAAGGGCTATAAATATACGATGAAGAAAATTGAAGAAGACAAAAATATAGGAAGGTTATTGTATGAGTTGTATTCTTTTACAAGCCAGTTTTTTTAATAAAAGTTTTGAAGCTTGTAAGTTCTATGTCTTATTCGTTTTCCACAAAATTTAAAAGCCACAGCAAATGTGGTTGTAATCCCCTTAATTTTATGTAACTTGATTTCAACAAATACTAAAAATATAATATAGAAATATATAGAATATTTGGAACAAGTAGTAAAAATCACTCCAAATTTTTCTAGATTTAAAAATATTAAAGGGTGAATGAATTTGATTATGATTAGAAAGACTAGAATCATTACCAATAAAAAAAAAATTGAAATACAAACTATAACAAATATGATTTCAAATAATTTATAAAACGACGATAAACCAATCGCTAATATAAATTACTAAATCCTTTTCCCTTAAGCTCAATACTAAGGAAATAAATCCTATGCTTGTTAAATAATGAAATAATAGTGTTCAAACTATTTTCAATCTGTTAACAATATTAAGTAGCACTAGACAAAAATATGTTGTTAATAACAAATTGGTATAAACAACTCCTATACAGTAAAACATGACGTTTGGTAAAGTGATCAATAGTCCAATAAAGAAATCATAGCTAAACTCAATTTTAAATTACAACAAAAGATGATTAATTTTTAGAACCTACAAGTTATAAAAATATAGACTAAAGATAAATCACTAGAATTACAAAATATACAAAAAGATCCAAAATAGATTAATATCTAAGAATCTAGATCTTAAATAAACATTTAAATTACACTAATATTCTAATTAAAAGATTTAGAGATTTTAGAAATTAAAATCCTAAATTGCATATGTAACTTTTAATAATTTTCATAACTAGAAAATGAGCAAATTAGTAAACATGAAATTAATATCAAATATATGATTCAACAAAAATCTTAGAATAGATCTATAAATTGTAATAAACTCATTCGTAGCTTGAAAAACCTGAATAAAAATTTCTTTAACCTTAATTAATAGATACCAAAAATGAGATTTCGTGTCTTGAACTGATAATTCAAGATATAATTAGAAGTAGCTCTCAATTTCAAACCCGATAAAATATAATCTATTAACAGTACTCATTGGTGTAAAACAATAATCCGAAGATGAATTACTAGAATTATAAATGCACAATAGATACTAATGCCGATCAATAATGACTAATCGAAATTTAAAATAAAAATTTCAAACCGCTGGTATACTTGTTACAAATTCTGAATTTATTAAGACTTAGTTTCTAAATTAATTTATTGAACTTGAAAAATGTAATTGTGTAAGTTAAAATACTAAAAATAATTAATTGCGTAAACTCGAAACTAAAAATTTGTACGGACAAATAACTTAGAGTTTCGTAGTAACTTAGGAAAATTCTATTCCGATAACACTTTTATGTAACTGTTATAAATATTTGTTTAAAAATTAATGTTAGTTAAAACATTTTTTTAATTAATTATTATTAATCAAATGATAAACAAATATATATATATATATAAAGAAAATAGAACCGTGAAATTTGAATTACGGACAACAGCTCTCCACAACTGGAACCAAATGGAGTTCACGGCTGCAGTAGAACAGAGGAGGAGGCTGTGAATTCTTCAACCTTCAAGCTAGAATTTGTAATTACGTTGGGAATGGGCAGCATTTGAATTCCTCAGTTGCAGAGTTTTCATGCACAGATAGAAACATACAAGAACAGCAGAGGACCAGAGCAAATCCTTCTCCACGTGCGGGACAAGCTTCTCTACGAACAGCTGCAGCAAACGCAAACCCAAACACGTGGAAACAGAGGAATGGGACGGCAACAAGTTGGAATAATTCATGGCAGCAAATGAACATCTTGGCTATAGAATGTTCACACCTGAAACAGAGGATTTCGACTGCATTAAGATTTTTCCAACTTCTACGTCTACTTTGAACCAAATTTAAGCGCCAAATTCCAACCTAAAAAATGACTTCTCAACTAACCTATAAACAACACATAAGATCAACATTAAATGAACAACAATTTCAGCTCAATTCAACTTGTGTTTTAGTTGTAAATTGGATGCAAATTGGCCTTGAAATTCGAAACCAGCAGCTGCAACAGAGGAAAATAACAAGAAATATGTTCACATTTAAGCTAAGTTTTCAACATGAAAATAGCATCCAAACCAACCACAAAATACCAGCTAGGATCTTCATGAAATAAAGAAGAAATTCAACTCAAATCAAAGTCAAACTTAGCTCTAAAACCTTGTCCAAATCGTTGTTGAAGAAGCTGCAGTAGGGGTGGAAAAACAACAACAAATACTACAGCAGAAATTACAAATTCAACCTTTGATTTAGCTCGACTTTTGACCCATTTTTTTGCAAGTCGAGCCCCTATTTTACACATATAAATGACCTTAATTTACTAGCAAACAAACCCCATATAAATACTTTAAACAACTACAAAAATCTATCAAAACAAAGTCCAAATTTGTAATCCAAAATTGCAGCTGTAAAATTGAGATATTCCTAAGTCCAAAACACCCTCTCATGTATTTAAATCTTAGCCTAACATTAGTATATATATATATAGGCTTAAGTTGGCTACAAAACCAACTCAAAATCTCCCCAAATACAATCCAAAAATCCTCTCAAAATAGCCACTACGAATTTACAATACTCTTCTTCCATGCTCACTTGATCAACCTTGATTAAACAGTCCAAAAATAAAGTGTATCCCTTGTTTATATCCTATAGCGTTATCTAAACATCAATACTCATCAACCACAATCAAAACCCACTTTAATTAACCCAAACAACATCAAAGACCAAGCTAGATAGTCTTGGTTTACCATAGATTCAAAGTGGAACTTAAGCTCAGCAAGGTAAGAAAATAGAACAAATATATATGCTAATTAGCTAGATTAGTTTTTCCTTAGTTACTCATCTTCCTACCTTCCTCTTTAGATCATTGTTTTTATTAAGAAGGAGGAGCTAAACGCCATCTATTATCCAATCAAGGTAAGAATTACATTAAGTTCAATATTCGTTATGTTGCTTTATAGTAATTTGTCTTATAAATTTATCAAAATTCATATGATAGTATATTGATGATATTTAGGATATAAACACATCAACTTGAGGATTTTTAAGTGTAGAAATTCAAATCCAAGAAAGGAAAAACCAAAACCACACTTAAACTACAACAAAACTAAATTGAAATTTAGATAACTTATGTGTATCCCTAGGAAGATTGAATAAACTGTATTGATGTGTTTGTTATAAGCCAAAAACGACCTTATCAATGGATTGCACTCGGAAAATACTATGAAACGATTATTTATTCGTCAAAAACGGACAAGAAATAAGTTAGATATGATCAAAACAAGTTCTAACTATAGTTATTAGGATTCACTTAGAACCTACGCATGTATTTCATAAATGTAAAAATTGTAGAAGTCTCTTTTCTTGAAAATAGCACCACTACTAGAGAGTACTCAAAGAGTACTACCAAATCAACTATTTATACAGCGAAATTGAATTTAAAACGAATAAGAAATCACAAATAGAAATTTACTCAGTTTTCACTCTTAATAAACCAATATTAAGGTTACTGTTGTTTCTATTAATATAGTTATGATTATTACCATTATTATTATTACTATTTATAGTATTCCGTATTATTGATAATCTCATTAGAACTATCAATACTGTTATTATTTATGTCAATGTCACTATATTTGTACTATCATCAATACAATTATTATTTTTGCCAACTAATATTTTATTTACTAATAGTATGAAGGTGATTGTTATTATTATACCTGTATTTATTACTAATATTGATATTAACGTTTTAAAACTAATATTACTAATATATGATATTATTAACCTTAGTTTGTTTTGCAATAAAAATAAAATTTAAGTATAATAAAAATTTGATATATCTAAACTCTATATACATACAATTTTATTAGAATAATTTTTGAAAGGTATAGATACTAGAACATACCCTTAAATAAATAAAAATACCAATTTGAAAGACAGATAAGGTTGATGGGCAAAGAATTAATAAATAAAATTTTTTTATTAAAAACAATAGGATTTAAGAAAAAGACAAACCCCATAAATAAAAATATAGATAGTAACTAAAATCAATGAAAGCACATGAAACCAAATAACAGGTAAATATTCTTTACTATAAGAGATTAAAGCCTTAATAAAAACTATATCAAATATCGATACATAATAGTTAGACACCTATAAGGATTCAATTAAATTATTAAACGACGAAATAATTAATATAACGGGCTTAGTCTAATATCTGACGATAGAGATCAACGCTTTTAATTTTAGGAAGACTTCTCTTACAAAAATAGTCCAATAATGGATCTCTGTTATTTCCTTTCATAGGAAAATAGATAAATTTTCGGATTATCGATAGCTTATACAACAATTTAGCAAGGACCATAGATGAGTTACTTGACTTTTATCATATTGTTTGTGCTTACAGTATAGTTGCATTTGGAATAATATATATTCAATTGATATGCATGCGGGATTGGAATAATGCGTGATGCGTGGGGTATGATTGAATGGCAAATTATCATAATATAAGTGATAATTCTATTATGTGGTAAATATTATATGAAATATGTTGATGATTGTCTGTAAATGGTGTGATCACCTTAAACTGGATTAACAACTACTGATACTATAAATGAAATGAACATGCATTGTATGATGTCCATAAACTGCATTTGGAGATGTGGTAGCCTACTACGTGTTAGTATTTTGGTTCTCTGGTAATGCTTGGTTTTATATGTTGTAACTTTATTGAAGATAGAAATATAGAATAAAGAAACTTAGAATGTAAATTAGATAAATTTTGAATTTTATATGTTGTAATTTGAAACCCACTTTCACCTTATATTTGATTTATCAGCAATGAATAATTGGAGAGAGCCTCAGAGAGGCAGCTTAGCTTCCTGGTTCTGCGTAAGTGGTAATTAGAGTAAGGTAGCTTTATACAAAGAGCCATTAGCTCTATTTTGTTATAATATAAGCTAAGATATGAACATTGACCAGGGACATAGCCGCAGCTATCATAACATATAAGTTTCCAAGCACATCATTCCCTCGATCTCATTTTTGCCATTTATTTTCAACCCAACCAAACACAGCAGATTCCAAGTATGAAAAAGGCATAGCGGCAGACATTGAGACATTGACCCTATAAGTGTACGGTCTTCCGTTTTCATTCATTTTTCACCTTTAGAGGGTCCTGTGTGTCCTGTGACCCAAGTCTGTCGATATTTAGCCCTGTGGACTAATATAATATAACAAATTAATAAAATATATATAAATATATATTAAAATCAATCTAATATTGTATATGATCTTTATACAACAATTCAATTTGGTACAAGAATTTTTGAAGCAATTAATTTAATATCTAGTCAACTTTCATAATTATTTTTACCATCCTACTACTCATTTGTTTTATTTTTTAACATAGAAAAAACAATCTATCAATATTGGACGGTATTAAGAAAAATAGTAAAAATTCAATAATAGACTACTTTTTCTACATCGACAAATAAAATAAATGATATTAAGAGGTGATAAAAATAGTTACAAAAAGTTTAATTGGGTATTAATTAATTTTACCATTTAGACACCAAATTGAATTTATACAAAGCTCAAATACCTAGATAGCCTTAGTAGATTTTTATTGTGTCCTACCGCAACTTTATATAAAACTACTTCATTCTGATTACACATAAACAAAATACATAAATTTATTATTCATCGCTGATAAATTAAAATGATTACTTCACATGCACAGCAACAAAATTCCAGCCAGCACCCAAATAATTTTAGTGTTGGTTTTTAATTTCTCGATGTAACATCTTGAATTATACGTCTACTTAAATTTGGCTAATTGTAAATCGATAGTAATGTCTGGCGGAAATTTTAGAAAATATCCAAAAAATCATTCCTATTTTTCGCGAATTTAAATATTACTTATTTCCAATATAGTTAATAAAAGACGTAATCAAAATAAAAATATATCAGTATATAGAAGATCTATACCAAAGAAATATTTTTTAATAATAATAATATGGTCCATATATAAACTAAAGATTAAAAACAATAAGTATGAAAATAAATTAGATCCTAAAAATAATTTAAAATGTACAAAAAAAGATAAACACTATAAATTTATAATAGTAAAATATAAATAAAGACAAAACAAAGATAATATAATTATTAATTAGGTCATAAAATATCAAAATACTAACGACTTAAACCCTTAAAGGATAAATTATAATTTATGATAATAGATATTAAGGTTGAAAAATGAAAGTCTTAAATTCAAGGTTTTAAGTATACTATAGTGTTCAGAATATTTAATATAGTAGGTACATAAGTTTTTGTCTAAATATATTATCGAATGAGTATTTATCGTATATGTTAATTAGAACCCAAAAAATTGAAATTTCTAAAAAATTTCCTTAGCTGCTTGCTCTCCATGCTGATGACCTTATAAATTCTCCTTCCTTCTCTTTGTCTATCTTATACTTACTTCTTGTTCTCTCTCTCTCTATGCGCAAAAGTCTTATGGGGAAGACTAAAAAGGGAAAAAAAAAGAAGAGATAAACCATCCATGTGAAGGAGAAGGAAACAAAAAGAAAAAGAAATAAAAAAATGGAAAAGAAAACCAAAAACTCCTTCGAACGTCAAAAGCTCATATCTTTTTATATTATAATCTTTTTAATTCTGAAAGTGGTATTGTTATCGTGGCGATACACTCTTCAATTCAAGACCACACAAGGTGAGGTTTTGGTCACTGTAAAATTTTACTATTATGATCC
This sequence comes from Combretum micranthum, assembly GCA_024138025.1. Lineage (NCBI taxonomy): Eukaryota > Viridiplantae > Streptophyta > Magnoliopsida > Myrtales > Combretaceae > Combretum > Combretum micranthum. The sequence goes on along the minus strand of JAMXBD010001066.1, from coordinate 391,906 downwards.
TAAACGTAGAAGTTTTCATAATATTATGAGTTTTATATTAGTTTTTACTATAAATATACATGTTTACATGCGTATATAATGATGATAATAATATAAAATTATGTCATGATAGTGTGTGTATTTAGACTAGCTAATATTACATTTTTTATCAAAGGAGATTAAATTGATACATAAAAAATTCTAGATGATAGCAAATTGATTATATATTAGATAATTAATCTGGAGTCCACTTGTTAGTACATAGAAATTTAAAGGCAAATCATTGGAATTGAAATATACCCAATATGATCAATAACTGATTAAAATCTACTAATCTAAAGGCCAAATTAAAATTTCGATTTCACAAACAAGAAAGTTATAATTTTTTAATCCTATATAGCCTAAAACTATAATTTAACTTATCAGATCTGGAAACTCTAATCGGGTAGGTTAAAAACCTAAATCTATCCGATCTTGTAAACTTTAGATTTTATTTTTTAACTTAAAAATAATGTAAGAAAAATATAGAACCTTAACTATTGAGATATCTGTGGTGTAATATTGGAAAATTCTCAAAACACTAAAAATCAAGTGTGCGCATGACCTAGAATGGGTGACCTCCTGGAAAATGAGTAGTATTTCGCCAAGATGAGTGATGTATCGATAAATATAGTTCTAAAACAATAAGTGCTAGTTAAGAATTGAATTACTATATCTTTAAAGTATATCAATCAGCAAATGATAGTTTAAAGATAAATCGTTAGGATTGAGATATACCTATTAAAACTAGATATTATGTCTAATTTACATAAATAAAACTCAAACTAAGATTTTAATATTGAAAATACTAAAACAAAAATATTTTTAACTTATATAACACCACACCCTCCTCTAGATTTTAAAGTCCTAAACCCTAATCGGGTAGGCGAAAACCATATTATTACTCAATTGTGTAAACATAAAATACTAGAAATCAAGTAAAAAACTCTCTCTTATAAAATGTAAGACCTAAAACCTAATTCAAATATTTTGTTTGAGATTAGTTAGTAATTTACTCATGTACTCATCAATATCTGTCTAGTATGATGAATTATTCATCTTATACACTTTATAAACTTCATAAAATAGGAAACCAATCCATTTTATTTTTCCTCTTCACTGTAAAACAACAACATAAAACATTTCCAAAAATATTTCAGTTCACATACTCTAAATTCCTTAGGAAAATAACATCATTTCCTATATACAAAATCTTATGGAATAAAGAAGAAATCATGATGATTTATGTTCTATAACAAATACTTAGATAATTAGTTATATTTAATAAAAGAAAACATAGAGATCATGTTGGTTAAATTTAAATCCTAAGTTAAGTGTCATTATATGAACACTCATTATGTTTTATGAAGTAAAACTTAACTAAAGAAATAATTAGAATTAGGTAAAGTAAATCTATAGTGTAGTTCCAACATTTAAAAAGAATAGAAATATTCTATGGCAATTTTAAATAATTTAAATTACATACAACATATATTCATGAGTAGAAATAGAATCAATGGGAGAAATAAAAGCTTATGATACCTGAGGACCCTATAATGAAAATTTTGGTCCTATAAGGAAACTTGAAAATTTTGGTCCTATAAGGAAACTTAAGAAAATTTTACTTAAATTTGATAAATGAAAGATATTTTGTCATTAGATCAATAGGAAGATTGGTTATAATGCAATTAAACTTCAGTATATGACCTTATATACAAATATAAGTTTCAGATCATACATAAAAATACGATTTTGATACGTAAATCTAATATGATTCAAGTATTATATAGAAAAAAAAAAAAAGATAATTTAGCTTTAGATATAATGGATAAACTTAATAACAAACATATGTAGACATATGAAGATTTTAAGACATATAAAATAATAAGATTTCTAAAACAAAACTTAAGTAATTCAATTAAAAATTAGAAAAACAAGATAATATAGATTGTAATTGTGAAATTAAACTTCACCAATAATCTTGTAAATCTAAGTATGAAATTCAACACTTATAGGTTTATAAGGATATAAAGTGTAGATTGTTGTAAATCCTAGAAATATTAGTTGGTATAATCAAATTAACTAAAGTTACATACTTAAAATAAGCTCAAGATAAGCAAAATGAAAATAAATATTAATATATATGCTTTAACTAAAAAGTATAGTAATGAACTTAAATTAAGTTTAGTTACTAAAACTTGAAGAAATAAAATTAAACTTGAAATAATAATTAAGAATACAAAACAAGAAAGATAGATATCATTGTGATACCTTTCGGACCCTTAGAGTAACAAAGGGGAAAATATACAAAATAATTAGTTTCAATCGATAATTAAAATCTATGTTCAATAAGTTTTCTCATACATATTCATATACTAAAACTTAAGTCTAAGACACAAAGACACAATAGGCTTCTCTATATGAATAAAAGTATAGTAATGAGTACTTGTTATCATAATTCTCAAGGGATACAGGTCCATCTTCGGGTTTTCTTGTAGATATCTACGACAATTGAGCAAGGATAGACAAGTGAGTATATTCCGATAACCTTCATATCTACTTGTGCTTACAGATTTAGAATATGATATTTTGTTAATATAAATTAAATGATTCAAGTATGGGGTTGGGAAATTTACGTTTGTGATTGCTCGTGTTTGGTATCTGTGTTGAAAATACTATACATTATTCTGAACATTAAGTATTGAGTGTTGTTTAATCATTTTGATCTTTACAAGTGTCTAATAATTGTTTGATCGCCAAATAAATAGACTTAATAACTATTGGAGTGATAATTACAAAATTGAGCATGCATTACACGTTTGCATGTAGAAGGCCATCACCATTACACTTTAACATAGATGGGTTATACTATCTTGTGAGGATGGTGAATATGGAGGACCGAAGTATATATGTCTAGTGTGTAACATGGGCCTTGTTCTAGGAGAATGGGAACTAAGTCGTCCTGGAGAGACATCTCATCTCCTAGGATCGCGTCGGATCATTATTATGGATATCTTGCTTCAATGGGATGTTGTTATATGTATATTATTTTCTATATATGAAAAACTCATTGAAGAAATTTGATTCCCAAAGTATTAGCAGTCTGGGTGCTGATGTGTGGATGTACCCTAACCTCGAATTCGGAGGGCATAAATCCGAATATATATATATATATATGGCTATCGGTTGACCATATATATTTGTTCATTTGCTTATCTGCATTGCCTATACATGTTTAATAACTTGTTTGTTTTCGCTTAAATAGTTTGGAGCGAGGATATACTTCACTCAACTAGTTGTAGCTAACTCCCCAACAATTTGTTTTTGTAGGTAAGTTGAATACAGGGATGGGATAAGATATGAGTGCAAAGCGTGACAAAGATTAAGTTGTATGAGATTAATAGAGGATTGAAAATTTGATAGGTTAAAACTAGTTGGGAGAATAAACATAAAAATGTAGTCTTTTTCTTAACTTAAACTTAGTTGATATTTTGTGTTAAACCTAAGTTTATCTTATTTTGTCATTTGATAAGATATTCGATTCTCTACGATCATGTGATCTGTGGAAGTTTCGATATCCAATAAATTATTTTCATAATAAATTTATATATGTATAATACAATGATAGGATAATTAATTAGAGTCCTGTAAACTGTGAGTTGAAAGGTGATCTTCATGTTACGGGTGCAATGTGATATGACGATTTAGAGCAATCTTACTAGGCCTCCTATGGGGTCGCTACACTCTATTTCCCCATTTTTGAAAACTACATGTCATAAAGGTCTTTTTCTCCATTTTTTAATTTTTGTTAACATGGTACATAATGTGAGGACAAGACGTAGTTCATGCTATTAGTACAAATTTCAATTTATTATTTTTATCAACAAGATAATAGATTTTTATTAGATTTTTCTTTTTCAACTCGTTTAACTTTTTTATATAATTTTTGTAGGATAAATTATACTAGAATGTTACAATATTTGAAGTTAAGTTTATTTAAGGTCACATAATTTCAAGTGATTCAAAAGAGGTCACAACTTTTAGAGACATCAGTCAATTTGGGTCACTATTGACGCGTATCATAACGTGTTAGATCCTATGAGTTTTAATTAAATATCTCTCCTATTAACATGTGCTTAATTGATTTATTTCTCTAAACATTGTGACCATTTTTGAGCCACACAAAACGTTGTATCCTCAAATAAACTTACTCCAAATGTTGTAACCTTCGGGTGTAATTTATCCAATTTTTTTTATCATAATATGTCACTTAATTAAGTAGGCAAACCGATATGCATTACACCTAGATACTCCAGATGATTTTTATCTTTAAGGTACTACTATACTTGCAGTTGAAAGTAAAAGATCCATCTTTATCTTATGAGAGTCATATACTCCTTCAAGTTCATACTTGAGGTGATATATATTTTATCAATTCTAGTGGCGAATTAATCCGGGTTTGAGCCAATTTGCTGTTATATAATTTTACACCTGGAGTTATTACCTTTGAGCTGCTTCTCCTCCCTGTGACGATGGTTTTCATCAATATGTGCATCATCATCTACTTACTCATTTGTTGGAAATTTCCTTCTGAACAAGTTTAGGATGAACCACACTAAGTGCAGATCTTACGCTTGACGTACAGCGTTATATCTAATGCACCAGGTGCATGGTGTTCTTTTTAGCGTTCATTTAATTAATTCGCTAAGAAGTATTCCTATTATGATGACTGAGTTACATGCTTCCAACATATCGTTTGATGTATTCAACAATCAAAAGATACATTGGTGTTTTTATTTACCAATTTTTTATATGTCCAGATAAATGGTGTCATGGTATCTTGATCTCGGTGGTTTTCACTTTTTTTTTTTTTTCGTTTTTTTTATTTTTACTTTTTTATACTTTTTGTAGTGCAAATAAAAAAGGTTGAATGACTAGACTTATCAAAATTTCCTCTTCTCCTTCACCCATATTATCAAATTAATAAAATGGTTAACATTGACCCCACATATAATGTCCTAACAAGCAATTTAAAATGTACAATTAAAATTCAAAATTTCTATGTTTCCGCTATGGTTTTAATAGGATCACTCTCACTAGTTATTCAACGACTCCAATTCATACACAATCATGATTGCAGCATTAAAATATTTAATATATCACTTACTAGTAGAAAAGAACCTTGCATGGCTAATTTTTTCTCTTTTTAACGTTAAAAAAGGTCAAAAATATCACATGGCTAATCCTGCAAGTCCACTCGCTTAAAGAACTTGCCAGCTATGTTTTGCTAAGGATTGGGCAGGACTCGCTCCAACTATGTTTTTTATTTCTTTTTATATTGTAAATGTGACAGAATTTAATAGGATATATATAATAATTTTTACTGTTTATTTTTATTTTTCCGTATCCAGGGTTCTATGTTACCGTTTAAATATTACAATTTAATAGTTCAACATTAATTTGAATAATTCAAATAGATATAAAAGAAAACTAGCGCAGTAACACGACATATCAATATGGAGCACTATATATGATGCAGATGCAATAACACTCGACCAATTTCCACTCTTTATTTTAAGTTCTCAAATGCAGCTTTTCATCTCGTTTTCGCCATTTTAACATTCCAAAAGTGAAAGAAAGCACAGCGGCAGACATTGAGACATCATATTGACCATACGAGTGTACGATCGTTCGTTTTCTTTCCATTTTCACCTATAAATCGTCCCGTGTGTCCTGTCATGCGACTCCGTTAGTTCTGAGTCCTGTGCACCGACGTAATATATTAATATATAATATATAAACCGAATGAAAAGAATAGCTTTATCGACTTCCATCATATATCCCACTGCTGCTTTATATAAAACTACTCCATTCTGATTACACATAAACAAAATACCATAAAAGCCTCTCTTGGTTTCTCTCTATTTAATATATTACTTACTGCTGATAAGTCAAAATGGGTACTTCACATACACAGAAACAAAATTCCAGCCACCACCCAAACAATATATAATGTTAATTTTCCTTCTCTCTCTATTTCCCAATTTTTAAAACATCTTTTGAGCACTTTAGGATGAGACGTCTTTTTCTCCATTTTTTAAAGTATTTTCTAATATGTTGCTTAGTGTATAGTACAAATTTCAAGATATTATTTATCAACAAGCTCATAGGTTTTTACTTTTTTTTTTTTCCATATGTCATTTATTCATTTATTATCTTTTTTATAGTAGGTCACTTAACCAAGCAAACGAACTAAGTCTCATTGTAAGCACTCAATATGATTTTACTCTTCAATGTACTACTATTGTTGTTGTTAAAAGTAAAAGATTATTGTATAGGAATCATGTACTTTTCATATTGTACTCGAGGTGATATATATTCTATCAATTCTAAGATTTAATTGATCCAGGTTTAGGACAATTTGTTTATGTACCGATTTGACATTTGTAAGTATTGCATTTAAGCTACTTCTTTGGGTTACAACCCCTCCTATAATGAACCTCTTGATCAATATGTGCATCATTATCTACGTATTCATTTGTTGGAAACTTCCTTCTGAAGAAATTCAAGATGAACTACCCTTTAGTGCAGATCTTACACTTAATGTATAATGAAATAACCTAAATAAAATAATTTTTTAAAGGAGAAAAATTTGGAAATTTTAAGTTTAAGAGAAGGGATACTTCTGTGCAGCCACCATATCTTTTAAAAGATATGTTAGTCTGAGACCTGTTAAATATTAAATAAGAGTATTCATTATGTGAAGGTATAGAGCTCAAAAATGAAAATGAGAAAGAAATTTTCATATTTGTTCATAGATCTGGGTACACTAAAAGTTTTGAGGATGAAACTTTTTGAAGGAGAGGAGAGGAAAGTGTGAAATCCAGTAGATTTATAATAAAAAAATATAAATAAATTCAAATTAAGAATGATTTAATTATTAATTAGGTCATAACATATCAAAATACTAATAACTTAAAACCCTTAAAGAATAAATTATAGTTTACGATAACATGTATTAAAGCTGAAAAATAAAAATCTTAAATTAAAAATTTACCAATGTTCAAAATAGTTAATATATTAGGTATGTAAGCTTTCATCTCGAAATGTTATCAAATTTGCATTTATTGTACATGTCAAAACAAAATTTTTGTCTAAGTTTTTGCAACCATGCTGCTCAATTTTCTCTTTGACATTTCATTTTGTCCTATCCTTTCCTTATTTCTTCCTTCTCTTTTCTTCTTTCTTTTACTTTTTCTTCTTCTCGGCAATAGAAAACAAAAATTTACCAAAATTTTTAAAAACTCATATCTCTCTCATACTTTAACCATTTTCAATTCTCAAAGTTGCATTATGATTGTAGTGAAGTGCTCTTCAATTTAAGACTAGACTTGATAAAGTTTTGTTTTGCTATAAAAAGTATGCATATATTTATGCCAAAATCATAAAACTATCATCATTCTTAAAATTTTTACATAAATGTTTGATTACAAAATTATATATTCTAGTTTGTTAAACTTAGGAAAATATTTTTCATTCATATTTTAGGAGAAAACTTTGACTTCTTGAATCAACCACCTAACTATTTCGATTAAGCACGATGAGGCTAAGGTGAGTGGGAAACATTCAATGATTTACTTTTGTTGCTTCTTGGTGTATTTGGATGATGTTTTAATTGTTACTACTTGCTAAATATTATCTATGATGTGTCTAACATTGTTTGAAGCCCGAAAATAGGTATATGTGTTATGATTTTATGCTACAGTATGTTACATATATATATATATATATATATAATTTTAATGATATAAAATGATACTGTACTAACTGCGTATTTCGTATTTTAACTAGCAGCAATTGGGTTCATCTTAATAAGAAGATGAATCATTTGTTAAGAACTTAATACTTATTCCATGTGACTATTATGAAAATCTTAATATAATTTAAGTGAAACGATTTATACTAGTGTGGGTATTTTATAACATATAAGTTGTAATAATAATTCATTATAGAAGAAGAAGTCAATGAAAATTTTATGATAAATAAATTGTGATGGTTGGTTTGTCTTTGGACTTGCATGTTTGTTAAGATTAGGATATGAAAATTGTTTAATAAAATGTATTCTTGCATTATATGTGAATTGTCTTATTCTTATTTTGATTGTTTACTCTTAAACCTATTAATAAATATCAGGGTACACTAAAACTTCATAGACATTGTATAGTGTCGTGCATCATTTGGCCATCACTATCACATAATGAATAGAAAGAAAACTTAAGTCACTCCGGACTACATTTAGGCATGCAACTTAACAGGTTGTTATAGAATAATCGACCCACTAAAACCCCTATAGGGTTAGACCCCTTAGGGTGTAGATTCCGATTTTAGGCATCATTTTAAAAATCTATAGGTTTTAGGATCGGGTTTTAGGTCATAGATAAGGTAATGGAAAACTTAAACCGGTATAATTATTAAAGGAATTTAAAAAAATCAATTATCAAGTTTTCTACTTTACCAGTCAGATATAATAAAAAAGAAACCCTAGCTACATAACAAACAACAACACACTGTGACTACTACTCTTTTACTCTCTGTCTCTCTCTTTCTCTATGACTTTCTTTCCAATTCTTCAAGTTAGTTCGCCACTCTTTGATTCAATCTCCTTCAGCCACCTAACACGCAATTGCACTGGTAATCTCTCTCTCTCTCCCTCCCTCCCTCTCCCCCTCTCTCAACTTACCCACCTACCCTCCCTCAACAAAAAAAAAAAAAAACAACAACACACACGCACAATGGTCAATGCATTTTAGCGGTGCAACGATAGGTGACACCCACCACACTAACCTTAACTATAGCCGATTCCCCTGGTTTCCACCAAACGCATATGACTAATGATTGTTTTTTTTTCTTTAGTACTGTTTCTCAATGAGAATGGTAATTATACTGAAAGTACTTTGCATCTTTAAAATCTTGTTTTTTGCACTTCATTATGCCTAATCATAATGTAAATTGCAAAAAAGAACATTTTCATTGATAGTTAATTATGGCCTATGGATGTTTACTATAATAACGATGATGTTTTGTGTACTTTGAAGCATAGGCATGTTATTTCCATGGGTCTGCATTTGAAGTTGTTTTAAGTTATGGACCCAGTCACAAAAGGCTAGAAATTTCCTGCTTATTCAAACTGAGAAACACATAGATGTTTGCCAATTATTCAACTTTAGAGAGTTGGTCACGAGATACAAATTTAAACAGTTTGTCATTAGTAAAACACTTATGTAAGCATGGTTTTTTTTTATATAATTAAGCTACTTTTTATTTGCTTAGAGAGAGTTGTTTCTATAACGTTAGTACCAAAAGTATGCCTCGTGTATTGCTTTGAAAAGACATTAATAGTGAAATGATGTTCTATTTAAAAGAACCTTTAAAAAGTTTATCTTCTATCACCATTGTTCTTTTTATATGATCTTTCTCCTATTTTTGTAGGTTTTAACATAACTGAGATAGAAGATGAGATGAACATTTTGCATATATGGGATTAAGAACAAGTAAGAAAATATGGTGGGTTTTATAAAGTTATTGCTTTTCTTTTCCTACTTTTTGATTAGTCATTGAAACACTTTTATTAAAGTGTTTACACATGCCTAAGAATTCAAGTTACAAAAATTTGATAATATGAACTCTAATGGCATATAAGAGGTGCACCATATGATTTTATTGCAGATGGACAACACTGGATTAGGTGGATTTTGGTTTGATATTGACTAATTTGTGTCATCTTTGAAGACTGAATGAGGGTCATCTTGGTTTTTGGTTTAAAGTTGCTGGCCATTTTGTTATCCTAAAGGATTGTTGTTGTTGGCTATTTTGTTATCCTAAAGGATTGTTTTCATGTCGAGATAATTTTAGTGATTACTCAACAGTTTTATAGGTGTTAATTTGGATGGTTTTGAGATGTTTTTCTTTTCTCTTTTTTTGTTTGTGGAAGGGAAATTCCAAGACATGCATTGCAGGTGTCATGTGAGAACATTATATTTGGATACCTTTATTATGAAAGTTAGGACTTGGTATTTGATGATGTTATATTTTGCTAGTTTGTTATGGTCTATGACTCGTAGAGTAATTTTGTTATAGTCTCTTCTTTTTTCGCCCCTTTGAAGGCATAGCCAAATCAGCTAAGTACTAGGAGTCATGATAAGGTGTTTATGTGACATTTCATGATGTGTTCATTTCTTATTTAGCTTTTATGTATATAGCTGGTATTCAGATAACAATCTTTTTATCTTATATTATTTTTGTTACATAGTGTCGATTGCTTTTGCTTATGCACTAAATTCTTAAGCATCTAATGCTTGTTTAAGATCTCTTATTTAGGTGCACAAAGGCAAAATATATATTATGCTTTGGAGTGTAATCAACTCATGCATATGGATCAGTAAATAAGACTATTTAGCTTTTTACACTTCTTTTAATTTATTGAAGCGGGTTGAGTCAGGAATCGAGTTGAATAAAACCTATTGAGGCGGGTTTTGGGTACGATGGAGAAAACCCTATAAGGTTTTTCTTGGGTTATGGGGGATCCTATTACAATGGAGTTGGGTTCAGGTTTGATATAACCCATCTTAAACTCGTCTGGTTGCATCCCTAACTACATTAAAATTACTCGTAAGTATTAAAAAATTATATTTGGATATAAGTTTTGTCAAAATCTCTTTGAAAGCAAGTGTTAAATATCCTATTGTAGTATTACGAATTAAAAAATTTAGGAAGTCGTGTATTATTAAAGCATGAACTATCCATCGTTGTGGGTTCTATCATAAGTTTTGTGGACTTAAAGTTGCATATAAGGTACCCTAAGTTAGCTTAGGACTGTATTTAAGGTAAGTATCATAAGCCTACTTCGAACTGCATTTAAGGTATCCAAGGTATTAACATAACTATATCTTGGGACCACATTTAAGTTATCTTAAGCAGGGCTGCATTTAAGATACCATGGAACTCACGAAATAAGAGAAATTGATTGGATGACTTGGAAACTGATGGAACTACCAGTTCCTTAACCCTAGGTCACTAAGGGGGTTTGTACCCTAAACTTCATGCTTGTTATTGGAAGACTGTGTGCAATGACTACATTACATATGCTTGTTCATGCATAGCATATGATTGATAATTTGTTTGTTATTACTTGTTGAGTAGTAATAAGAATATTGCACTCTCATCTCACTGAGTTGTGACTTTTTCTCATTCACTATAATGTGATTAGTGTTACATGTACTTCCAAGCAAATACAACTCTAATAAATTTATGACTATAGTAAGAATAGCTACTTTTGGGATTTCAAGAATATTGCAAGAGTTAACATAGGTATAGTTTTTTTCTTGATAGTTTGTATTGTGATTTTTAACTAGGGAGATATTTGTTTAATTACTCTATTAAAATCAATTGGTAATTTCCTGGGATATACTCAAGATGTTGATGTATTAAACTCCTTAACTCGTTCTGGACCAATATATAAGTTTGAATATAAAGTAACTTTGTATGATTATACACTTTGTTAATGCTTTAACAGGTTGATTAGGCATTCATAATGGGTTGTCACAACTAGGGCCCACTATGGGCATGGCAAAACATCTACACTAATCCACACATTAGCTAACCATAGGTTATAAGCCATAAGCATTAGGGGTCATGACAACATATTTCCAATAAATCCTTTTCTCATCTAGTTATCATATCGTACTAGAATAGAGCTATGCAAAAAAACTAATTAAACCATGAACTGAATCGAACCAAACCAAAATTTTGATTTTTTTTTTTTTTTTGCAAAACAGTTTGATTTGTGGTGTGGTTTGATGAAGGGTAAACAGATCGTGGTTTAGGCATGGTTTGAACCGAATTGAGCCATTTTACATATTTAAAAAAAAAAACTCAAACGTATTATTTTTCTTCTAATTATTTTATCAAAAAAATTATTTTTAAAATTTTTCTTACATATGTGCCCTTCATGATGATAGAATTAGATTGGTCATGTCATCTTTCAGTTGTTGTGGTGTGTCACAAATAAGTTAGTTTTAGGTTTTAACTTCTAGAGTTTTAAACATTCTTTCTTTTTTTTATTAGATTATGTAATCAAAAAATGTCAAATTTGGTACTTAAACTTCGCACATAAACTTAATTTGGTACCTAAACTTTCAAATAATTAATTTAATATTTAATAAAAGTTTTTATGACTATTTTTACTATATCACTAACACTATTTGCTTTGTTTCTTGGTGTTGAAGAAGTAACCTATCAGTGCTAGATAACATTAAGGGCATTAGTGAAATTCAATGATATGTCATCTTTTCTATGTTTACAAACAGACCAAGTGGTGTTAAAGAGGTAGTAAAAGTAGCCATAAAAGTTTGATTCGATGTTAAATTGACTATTTCAAAATTCAAGTATTAAATTGAATTTTTGTGCAAAGTTCAGGTGCAAATTTAACATTTACCTTTATGTAATTGATAATGTGTTGATTAAAAGCACAACAAAATGAAATTTATGCCTCATATTGGGATATATTCTAATTTCATCGAGTCCAGTATATCCTTATTGTTTAGGATAATCAGAGAAAATGGAACTAGCACACGATTATAGTTTTGTGTGGGTGAAATCTCAGCCACTATAAATTTTATAAATTTATGTAGGTAAATAATTAATTTCAAATATTTGTGTATTTGGATTAGTAATAAGAAATATGTAATTGAAGTCCCTCGATGGAATGCATATTTATTTTAAGAATAAAAAATTATGCAAACCACAAATCGAATGGTACCGAATCAATTTTTGGTTTAAAAAACTTATGAACTGAGCTGTATAATTAGGTTCAAATTTGAAAAAAAAAAATAAAAAACCGAATCAGTGAATTTTCCATTCCTTGATCTATGATAGAAGTGATTATTCATCCATAACGTCCATATCGTATACTGGGTTGTCTTCAACGTTGATGTCTTTTCCAAATGTCTTTGCCACTATTCTATGGCATGCGAACATGGAAGGTATATGCAATGGCTTTTCTTACGAAGGAAAAACAAATAAATATCAAATCACATATTTTTCATACAACAAAATTTATTGAAATAAGATATAAATAAAATATAAATAATATGCAGACTATAAAGGAAAAAAAATATATGTTATAGCTAAAAGGTATCTCTATATCATGTTTGGTATACGAGAATCGTTCGTAATGGAATTGATTGGAATAAGAAGAATGAAATGTAATACGAGACAAAATGATGAATCCATTCATTTGTTTGGATCATTATGGAATATAATGAAATTATCATGATATTTGTCAAAAATATCCTTAGTGATAAATGTGTAATAAGATAGAAAGGTAATAGTACTATTCATTTATGAAGATGGAATGTAATCACGATTCCACACGAAAGAATTCTTCAACTGGAATTATTAATTCCTAGAAATAGTGATTTCAGCTTTTAAAAATGCATTGAACATAGAATCAGAATGAAATCAGAATCACGATTCCAATATGAATTCATTTCCGTATACCAAACAATATGACTTTAGTTTCTCACAATTTTTCTTTTAGAAATTATTTTAGCATAAACTATATGGATCTAAATATGAAAAATTAAAAAGCATATGTAACACAAAATATCTGTCTGATTAAGCAAAAACACGTTATTCAACTCTGCCTCATTAATATATAACTTGTTTTATATGTTCAATATTACTAATGAGGAAGACACTTTTAAGTTTTGTAAAAATTAATTGCCCTTTAATTCTAACATAGAAAATTTTATTTTTACAACTTCTCTCTCTGTTTTTATCATCCATTGTCTTGATACAATAATGCACCTTTTAAAAAAAAAATTATATATATCGGGGATGTATATATGATTCTCTTAGTAATAATTTTAAAAGTAAAATTGTTGGAAAAATGTTGCTTGCAATTTACAAACTTGACCAGCGATGACTTTTGGCTACACCACTAGCTTGGGGACCACCCATCTCTTTTTCATGAGATACACTTTCCTTCACTTTTACCTTCCATGGGTCAAGTCAATTTGGCTTTTTTTAAGTAACTGACTCAGCAGTAAATTTGTAGTGCGTCCCCAGGGAAGAATGAAAGGTACAATACCACAATACGCCAAAAAAAATATCACACACATGCTTCTCCTTCTTCTTCTCCTCTCCTTGTTCTTTCTCCTTCTTCCTCTTTCTTTCTCCACACGAATATCATACACGATCCTTCCAGACGCTTTCCTTAACTTCTACCTTCTCCTGGCTCAAGTCAATTTGGCTTTTTCCAAGAAATGAGTCAGCAGGAAATCTGTAGTGCGTCCTCGGGACAAATGAAAGGTACAATACCACAATAAGCCAAAAAAAATATCACACACACGCTTCTCCTTCTTCTTCTCCTCTCCTTGTTCTTCCTCCTTCTTCTCTCTTTCTTTCTCCACACGTTCCATACGCTGTCCTTAACTTCTACCTTCTCCTGGGTCAAGTCAATTTGGCTTTTTCCAAGGAACTGAGTCAGCCGCAAATCTGTAGTGCGTCCTCGGGGACAAATGAAAGGTACAATATACCACAATAGGCCAAGAAAAAAAACACCGAAAGTAAAAAGAACCACAATGGACCCACTGGAAATAAATATATAAATAGATGACAAAGCATCATAGCGGACTCCCTTCTTTCTTTCCCTTTGGACCGGAAAATAAAATACACAGCAACAATCACTCCATTGGCCAAAAAAAAAAAAAAAAAACAATCACTCCAGTTCCGCCGCCACCCTGACAATGTTAGTGTAAGTTTTTTCTTCTCTTTCTATCTCTCTCCCCCTCTGTGCATATATATATACATACACACACACATATATATAGTTTTCCATTAATATGATTCATAAACTGGGAGAATTAAGAAGACCATTTGAGTAAATACTTAACATATTATTTAAAGATCATCCCCAACCCCAACAAATTATTGTAGCAGCAAACTCACAAGAAGAAACTACCTATAATATGGATTCGAATACTTAACCAATACGGACCTGGTCATTACGAATTCCAAATTATTATTTATTAACAAGCTTATAAATTTTTTCTATTCATTTATTCTTAAAGCGGCATAAGCTTTTTTTTTTCAATTTTCATTAATATAATGCACAAAATAAAGATCGACTAATAGCTGCTTATTGCTACTTATGCTAGCTTACTCATAAATTTTCTTAAACATATATTCTTTAAATGGCATAAATGTCTTTTCTTCAGTTTCTTTTTTTTTTTTTTTTTCACTTTTTCATTAATATGATGCATAATATGAAGATAATCCTTGACTAAAATAGCCACTTGTCCCTACAAATTTGAATTTATTATTTATTTTCAAGCTCCTAAATTTTCTCAATATGATGCTTTCTCAATGTATACATACGCACACACACTAATAAGATGTATAATATAAAGGATAACATTTGACCAATAACTACTTGCTACAGAAAATTCCAATTTATTATTTACCTACAAGCTCATAAGTTTTCTTAATTCATTTATTCTGTTTTTAAAATATTTTGGTTGTGTCAGGGCACTTATTCAAGCTTGGAAACGATTTCATGTTACACCTCAAATACTCAATATGGCTTTTGTTTTCAGGGTACTGCTATACTTACTATTGAAAGTAATAGATTCACCTTTATCTTGTGACAATAATATACTTGTACAAGTACTTATTGTGCTCGAGGTGATATATGGTCTATCTATTTTAGAAGTGAACAGACCAAGATTTGAGACAATTTCTATTTATATCAATTTAGTTTCAGGATGTGCTGCATTTGAGCTGCTTCTTTGGATCACGACCTCTCCAATCCCAATGATCTTGATCAATATGTGCATTATCTTTTACATATTTATTTGTTGGAAATTTTATCCTCATCAAACATACGATCACGACCAACTAGTTCCAATTGTAGAATATGTGTAATGTGATCTGATGGACTGGGTGCATGGTTGTTCCATTGGGCCTCCAATTCGTATGTCGGCCCATCATAAATGGATTCCCACAGTTTGAAGGAGCAGAAACACAGGGTAAGATTTAGGATATTGCATGTGTCTTAGCCCTTAGGTGCACTTGTATTGTTTACCGTAATATTTGTTGTACTAGAAATGCCGTTCCTATTCTGTCCCAATCAATAGATCCTTGACATATGTTAAATAAATAAAAAAAAATAAAAATAACTCTAAAATAAAGTAAATAATTACTAACGCTCCATGTACACATATTACATGATTATTGTTTGGGACAGAGTTAGAACATAGTGACTAGTACAACAAAACATTTTTACCTTAACCTATTGACTAAGGAACGGTGTTGGTGTTTTTATTTACCGATTCTGTGTATACTTAGTAAAAGTGTAAAAAACAGAGTGTTGTATACTTGCATATGGATCCTTTTCTTTGAGAATTAAAAAAAAAATTGAATTGTGTGTCGAACTTGTAGTTAAACTTATTAACGGTTCATTTTTGCATTTTCTTTACTATGAAATGTTTAAAAATTCATCATATATATACTTATATAAATCTAATAAGAACATTTAAATACTCTTTATTATTACAAGCAACTATCAACCGCTACAGTCAAAATATAATCACTCTATATCAGTGTTAATAGTTCTTCCATATCATCAAATTATTAAATCGTTAATCTTGACATAAAATATAACCCAATTAGATAATTCAAATATATAAATGCATTTCGAGTACCAAAATATTGTAATCTTTCCTCATTAGATTTAACTTAAACTCGCCATAAAAGAGATAAAAATTTGCTCTCATTGTGTTTTTGTAAATAAACATTTGACAAATGTCATGAAATATATTTTTTCATTTTAACGATTTTCTTATTTATTTTAAACTTATTTGACACATGTGAAATATTTATTTAACCCCTCCCAGTTAAGGAAAAAAAAAAAGAAAAACATTTATCCTTTTCAGCCTAACTTTTAATCTTTAGATCTATTGAAGTGTGGATTAGCCCACAACAAAGATACTATAATTGAATAGCACAAGCCTAAATTTTACACAGCTGACACCTGACATCTCCATACATAAGTTCTTTTCGTTTTTCGTTTTTCGTTTTTTGTTTTTTTTTGTTTTGGGCACTAAGCAGCGTTGAAAAGCATGTTATTATGCCAACGAAACTTCCAAGCAATTTCACCAAGACTTGAATCCCCGACCAACCTCAAGACACACACACTCTCTCTCTATATATAACAAATCCATTGTTAAAGCATGAGGAGTAACAGCAGTGATTTCAGCAAACAAATGATTAAGAAAAAGCTATAACAACAATGCTATAACGACCCTGTGAAGAGAAGCAAGCCTTGGATTCTCTAGTATCTCAATCTTGAGATTGAATACCGAATTCCAGTAAGCCTTCTCATCTGTTCATCTTGCAAAATCAGAAACACAAAACCTAGCAATTAGAAATCACATTGACTCTCTTTTAATTTGAATAAAATAGATTAATCAGTTGATAATGATCTAGTTTGTAAATTTTCTTGTAAAAGTCTTCGTTGCAAAGATGAACAGAGAAACCCTAATTTCCGAGAATAAAATAGAGGAAGAAGAAGATAGCTTACGTGGAGAGCGACGACAAGTTTATATTTTGTCGTATGGTCTTCAAATCTGTTCTTACTCTTTACTCATAGGATGTGGTCGTCATATCATGCAGAAACAAACGGTTGATAGTTTTGTTGAATTTTTACTATTCGGTTGATTGAATAATTGCATTTATTTTGTTGTTGGGTTGGACCTTCTATAGTGGACCTATTCCCATTATTTTGTTTTCAATAGATGATGAATCAAGTGGACGCTTCAACAACGCAATAAATACTGTTAATAAGTAATAAATATTATTTTTTGGTAAATAAGACCATATATTATTAGACATAAACATAAAAGGTTGAGCGACATCTAGCAGACATATTTGTCTACAATTAAAACCAGGGCTATCCAGGAATTTCTCTAAGCTCCTTACCTACATGCCTCCTTTAGGATTACAAACATTAAATGTTATTTATGTTTTTCTTTTCAGTGCTTTTATTTTATACCTCTTATTTTTATATTAAATAACTTCTACCTTTTTTTTTTTTTTAAATTTTTAAGGGACTTGGATCCCAAGCTAGTCCATCCATAGATTAGACCTAACTATGGGATCGGTTTGGATTTTGGACTCACCGGCTTGGATCATGTGTTAGACCCACATCATCCACCCATAGATTAGACCCAGCTATGCGTAAGGTCCGAATTTTGGACTCCCTATGGTATTTCATGCATTAAACCCATGCTGTGTTGATGTCTATAATCTTAAGTCTTTTGGTTACATATATAATGCCTTTGTTTGTTCTTATATATTTGCAATCCTTCCTTTCTTTCCTTTAAGACATGCGACCCTACAAGGGCTTTGTTCAATCTTTACACCATGAGCACTGAAATGTCCATCCGCAAAAGAGTTGCAAACAAGTTATATTGTGGTGGTATAATGCTAAAATTGAATTCAAGCTCAACTTGAAATTTCAAAACATAAACCCAAACTCAATCTAAGCTTACCATTTTAAATTCAAACCCGACTCAAAGTGGTACTTAATAAACTTGAGCTCAACTCGATTAAGCTCTTTAAGAGTCGGATATTAATATTGTAAGTAGACATTATCTCACTGCTATTCCCTTATCAACTACCTATTGAACCATTCTTAATGGCCTAAGCACCTAATTATCATATTGGTATTGCCTAGCAAGATTGTTGCCCTTCAGCTCAGGTCTATGAAATGACCATGCACAAACAAACACTCAATTATTATTATCCATCTTTAGGTATTAATTCATTTAAGATGTTCATCCTAATCAAGTAACACGCATGTCATTGCATACCTGATAATAAATTGATAAACAATAAATGATCACGCGAAAGACAATATGTCCATGATATATATGTTCAAGGAAGATTAATTTGTATGAGAACTGAGTATATAAACCAATGATTTAAGTCACATTGATTAATCAATTAATGTAAGGTTTTATGTAATATAAGGCCTTTAGGTTATCCATTTATGGTTATTAACTAAGCTAAAGTGATTTGGACTAAATCTATTGAATTTAGAAATTGAATTTAGTATTTAAATGTATTGGGCCTTTAGGAATCTCAAGTTAAGTCCAACAAGAAATTCTCTATATGTTTCACATTTTATAGGATAATGGGCTTTATGGCATGTTCGATACGATCCAAATGGAATCGCGATTCCAACTTGTATTTCCTTTCTCAATGTTTGGAAGCGTTTTTTGAAGCCAAAAATCATGATTTCTCATAATTGATGATTCCAGCTTTGAAGGGGAATTCGATTCTGCCTTTGGAAAGGTAAAATTATAATTCCATTCCATCCTTATTAATTATATGTAGTGTAATTATTTTTTTATTCTATCATGTATTCTATTTTGCATTTATCATTAAGGACATTCCGACAATTACACTTTTTAGCCATTTTATTCCATATAATCTTCTAAACATAAGAATGGATTTGTTATTCCCAAACTCATTCCATTATAATCCAATCAATTCTATTCCAAATCATTTTTGCGTACCAAACGTGACATTAGGGTTTAAGAATTTAGCCAATTAAGGAATATAGATATTAAATTGGGTAGAATTGTACTTTATTTTGAATTTAGGTCCAATAAGAGCAATATTAGTTTTTGGACCTAAGAATTGAGCTTAAAGCTCAATGGAATTTAATTTAGATTCTAATTAAGCTATTGAGCTTTCTAAATTCCTATTTTGGCCCATTGAGGTTATTGCAAGGCTTTTGGGCCCATGTAAGGAATTTGAGCTTAATTAGGTATTTCAATACCTAGAATTAATAATGACTTAAATATTTTAGAAATAGATCCAATTGATGTAGATAATGGTTTTGGGGCCATTATTATAGGATTTAAGTCCATAAGGATAAAAGTAAGTATAGGCTTTATTTTGTAAGTTTGGACCCCAATTAACTAAGAAATTCTTGATAGGATTTTATTTGACCCATTTAGGTGTAAATAGGCCTAATTGGCTAGCAATCAAATCATTGGTCCTACAGTTATATTTTTATGTCGATTTTAATTATTTAAGCCCATTTGTAGTTATTTAACTAAATTGGACCCTAATTTTGTATCTAAACCCGTAATCAATTATTAAAGCCCAAAATTAGATTTACTAGCCAAGTTGAACCTAAATTTATTTCTAAGACTATTTAAGATTATTTAGCTCAAGTTGGACCTGTTATTACTATCTTGGCCCATCTTAGGTCTTTCACATCATGTCGATCCTATTTTTACTATTTATGCCGTTTTAATTCATTTAAGCTCAAATGATTATGAAAGTCCATTTTGAATCCAAATTTATATATATCACTAAGTTGGAAAAAAAATTAACATTAACCCATAACAGATTTATTTCATAGCATATAGAACATAATAGCAATAAATTAATATAAGTATTATGGGTCTGTTTGTTTTGGCTTTTTTCTGGCAGATACAGACACTTTTTCAAACTTTTTGCTAACAAATTATTTATCAAGAAATAGATATAGATTAAAAAAAGTTGACAGTTCTCATCAAAGATAAATAGAACAAATATAGATAAAATTTAGATGTAAATCGGATTATTTACACATATCATTTTAAAAAAGATACAGATATAGATGAAAAACAGACAATCCAAACAGACCCTATATCGTCATTTTCACTTTATGGCATACGCAATAAATCAAGACCTATAATACTAAATACTTTTACATGGAAACAATAGGGAGCACTTGGAGGTCTTCGTTCTTATCTAAAAATCATTCACACATCCAATTACAATCACACAGCAAGATGATTTGATAAATTGTCTTGAATTATGTGGTCCATCTTTATCAATAATTCCTTTTTTGGCCGGCTATCTTTATCAATAATTCATCTATGGCGCGGTGAATAACTTTATTTATCAATTTATTGATTTCCATTTCGAGACCAATTAATTTGCTAGTGAGTGTTATCGCTAAACTTTATGATTATGGTCATTTAATAACATATGTACTATTATCTACGATCCCAAGCTCAAAGCCGAGTAAATTATAATTTAGTGGGTTTCATATATTAGTGGTATGATTAATTACCTACGTCTTTACTTCAGCTAGCTAGTAGATAACCATTTTATTAATATAATTATATTTATCATATGTTTCGGTTTTAGGATATTTATTGTTATATTAAACGGCATAGTTGAGTCATAACATATTATATGAACTAAAAAAAATGACAAGTTTAAGATATATATATCTATATCTATATATATATGTGTGTCAAGATTCATAATGGAGGAGGTGGATAAAGAAATTGTCAAAAACGTAGTGAATAACGTGATGAAATCTGGGTCTTCTTAACAAATTTTATTTTATTTTATTTTTCTAACAGTACTTAATTATATAATTATGTATGCAGTGGGTCCAAAGATTCTCACCGTGACAAGCAATAGGTCCATTAATCTGTTTTATATATAACTTAAAAGAAAGAGAAATGGAAGATTAAACAGGTGTCAAAAAGTTAAGCTAAATCAACATTTTTTCTACGATTACTTAACCATATCATTAACCCGGAGCTGGATTTTGAAAAGACAGATATTTTATATAAATAGGTGTTCTAAGTCAATAAAAATTCCATAAAACTTTGTAACTATCAATTAACGAGATCCAAGTTCAAATTAACAATTCAACAAATGAGACGGCATTGAAACTATACTACTACAAATAATTTAGCTATTCACTGTACCCGATTCATCAATTCGTTAAATTAGAATATCAACTAATATATAGTTGTATCGCTTTGCTATTATTATTGAAACCTTGCACTATATAATACAATAAATTAAAAAATCAATAGATCGATACTTTGTGTGAGAACATATATATATATATATATATATACACATCATTGGTAAGATCACACACGAACATACATAAAAAAGCTGTATCCATATTATAAAATAATTAAATATCGCCACATCATCTTCTTGTCAAATTACCATATCCATCTATCCTTCACCCATCTCATAACTTTGATTACATGTCTATACATACATATATATATTTATACTCTTAAATGATTATTATTTATTATTTTTTTGGGGTTTCGCAACAGACTTTAATAACGATGATAACATTGAATAATTCAATATTATTTTAAATCTTGCTTCTGCTGCATTTAGTTTGAAATACCACAATAATAAAATATAAAAGAAACTTGATTTTATCCATCGGGCAATTATACTGTCCGGCTTTTTCCTATGGCACCGCAAACACATGGGTTATTTATTTATTATTTTTTCTTTTTTTTGCTATTTATATTACCCATATATGGCACCACAAACGCATGGAACAAATTGTCTGATTATTTCCATGCTTACGCAGTATCAGGCATTAACTTGGAATATATTTGCATTATAAAATAAAAGTACTTGTTTTTATTTTATAGTAATATGCATAAATGGGCAGTGCATAATATGAAACAGAGAAAGTTGGCCTTTAAAGTCGGCATAACAAACACGGAGTCAACTCAACTAGGGAAAGACAAGAAAGACACACCAAAGTCGGAGGATGATTAAGGGAGGAAAAAGAGAAATGGCACCACTAAGCTCCCAAAGCGAGCTTCGATCACCAGATCCCATCCATCTTTATCGTTGTTTAAAGTTCTATAACAATCGTCATGTTTGCCAAGAATAGCCAAACCAAACAAAGATTTAGCTGAGAGTTCTGCAAAAATAGAATGGGAACTATTCATAGAACCTCTACAAACATTGGAGGTTAGGGTGAAATACAAGAGGTCAAACTTTGGACTCACCCCAGTATGGCAGGTCTAACCTGTCAAGCGGACCTGCCATGGTGCACCGATGCAAGGCAAGTTCATTAGTTGGACTTGTGAGCCTAATTGGTCAGAACGGGTTTCTTATTAAAAAATAAAAAGAATTAAAAAATAAATATTCACATTAAAAAGTTGTGGTTTTTGAGAATAAGTGAATCCGCGGGATTGGATTCGCCCTATCTCCTACATGGGATGGTTATAGGTTCCAAAAATTCAAACCCACCGGTCGGACCAAACCGCACTGAAAACGTCTAGTCAGTAGGAGTATATGTTTGACTAATTATACATGCCACGTCGTAATTCTTGGGTTTTGGAAGTAAAGATCCTGCGGTGGCCCAAAAATAAATAAATAAAAGGAAGTAAAGATCGTAATTCCTGCATGGTCTATGATGTGACAGTTTCATTATACTACACGACGTTTGAGTACAGTAATCGAGATTAAGAATTAGTTTATGTATATATTTACACATGTTGATATATAGAGTGGAGTGGCCCCGGTTCTGCCCGTTATGCACATGAAGCATGGTTTGGAGCTATGCATGGTATCCGAGAATGGGCCTGGGCTGTTAGTGTTGAGTAGGCCTTAACAGGTTAGCTTTCTGGTTGCGCATTACATGAAATTTTATGAAAATTGCTATTGGTTCCTCAATATTGGGGTAGCTTTCCAGTTGCGTATTACATTAAATTTTAAGAAAAGAACATTACAAATAAGAACTAAGAAGCCTTTTGTTGGGTCGTCGGAATCGGCAGTCGAAAATTAACGAGTTGAAATACGCTTTAGGCGAATTAATAGATTGAAAACAGGCTCGTGGGAACGCAAAGCACAGATCAAGGACGTATGTAGACATTAGCGCCAGATCAACCCGGTCCGGAACCGGCAGGTCATGGGTGGCAATTGACACGAGCCGAAACCGGCTTGGATGCCCTCATGCACACGGGCTGTGCTGGGCCAGTTCAATCTGACGGATCACCGGTTGGGTCATGACCAGGTGACCCATGCAGCCTTTTTTTTAACCCTCCGATAATCTCTCTCTCACATAAGTCAACATACTTTGGAGCATCACATCATTTGTTACGAATTTAAAAAGAATATACTTTTTATTTTTTTTTATCATTAATAATATACAAGAAAAAAATGGGTCCATAAAAATATGATAAGTATTTATTTAACTTTTTATTAGGTGCACCAAATAGTATATATATATATAATGTAAATAATATATAGAAATAACCAAACATGTTAAATTGAAACAGACAGAAGTTCGGCAAAAAAAAAAAAAATTTTGAAACAAAAGGTGCCATCCAAAGACAAGGTCACCCAGATTGGAATCGAAATATAAATAAGTAACCAATAAAGCATAGCAAAGAAAAGTAAGTGAAGAAATACACACATTTCAAACACACACACACACACACATTTCAGACACACACACGCGCGCATCACACTGACACACGCATACACATTTGAAAGAGAGGCAGGATCACTTAAATTTGGCTGCACCGCCGATGTGTCAAATAACTCTGGAACCGATAGTCCAGCACCATACATCTATTTTTCCAGTTCAAACACACACACATAAACAGACAGCAACCCACACACGACACAAATATCACACACACGCTTCTCCTTCTTCTCCTCTCCTTGTTCTTTCTCCTTCTTCTCTCTTTCTTTCTCCACACGAATATCACACACGATCCTTCCATACGCTTTCCTTAACTTCTACCTTCTCCATGGTCAAGTCAATTTGGCTTTTTCCAAGTAACTGAGTCAGCCGCAAATCTGTAGTGCGTCCTCGGGGACAAATGAAAGGTACAATACCACAACAGGCCAAGAAAAAAACACCGAAAGTAAAATGAACCACAATGGAGTATGGACCCACTGGAAAAAAATATATAAATAGATGACAAAGCATCATAACGGACTCCCTTCTTTCTTTCCCCCTTTTCGGGCCGTTCTTCTTTCTTTCCCTTTGCACTGGAAAATACACAGCAACACCATTCCAGTTCCCCCGCCAACCAGAGGATGTTAGCGTATGTTTTTCCTTCTCTCTCTCTCCCCCTCTGTGCGTATATAATATAAAGGATAACATTTGACCAACAACTACTTGCTACAACAAATTCCAATTTATTATTTACCAGCAAGTTCATAAATTTTCTCAATTCATTTATTCTATTTTTAAAATATTTTTATTGTGTCAGGGCACTTATTCAAGCTTGGAAACGATTTCATGTTACACCTCAGGTGCTAAATATGGCTTTTGTTTTCAAGGTACTTCTATACTGGCTGTTGAAAGTAAGAGAGTCACCTTTATCTTGTGACAATAATATACTTGTACAAATTCTTATTGTGCTCGAGGTAATATATATTCTGTCTATTTTAGAAGTGAACCGATCAAGATTTGGGACAATTTCTGTTTATATCAATTTAGTTTCAGGATGTGCTTCATTTGAGCTGCTTCTGTGTATCACGACCTCTCCAATCCCGATGATCTTGATCAATATGTGCATTATCTTTTACATATTTATTTGTTGGAAATTTTATCCTCATCAAACATATGACGACGACCAATCAGTTCCAACTGCAGAATACGATGTATAATGTGATCCGATGGACAGGGTGCATGGGTGTTCCCTGGGGCCTTCAATTCGTATGTCGGCCCATCAGAAATGGATTCCCACAGTTTGAAGGAGCAAAGAAAAGCCCAAAGACTTAGGGAATTACACGTGTCTCACCCTTAGGTGCACTTGTAAGAAATGTGGTCCCAACCTGTTTCAGCTAATAAACACTTTATAAGTGTTAAATAAATTAAAAAAATAAAAATAACTTTAAAAGTAAATAATTATTATCACTCCATATATATATATATATATATATCATATAATTATTGTTTGGAACAGAGTTGGGACACAATGAGTGGTACAGCATAACTTTTTCCGTTTATCTTAACCTATCGACTAGGGAACGGTGCTGGTGTTTTTATTTACCAATTCCATGTATACTTAGTAAAAGTATAAAAAAAACAGTGTTGTATACTTGTATATGGATCCTTACTCCGTCTTTTCTTTCTTTAAGAATTAAAAAGATTGAATTGTGTGTTGATCTTATAATTAAACTTATTAATGTGTTTTTTTTTTTTGCATTTTCCTTACTGTGAAATATGTTAATAATTCATCATATGCTTATATAATTAAAAACTATTTGTTATTACAAGCAACTATATCAACCACTACAGTCAAATATAGTCACTCTATTTTTGTGTTAATAGTTTGCCCATATCATCAAATTATTAAATCGTTAATCTTGACATAAAATATAACCCCAATTAGATAATTTCAAATATATAAATGCACTTAAAGTACTAAAATGTTGTAATTTTTTGTCACCAGATTTAACTTAAATTCTCCATAAAGGAGATAAAAATTTGCTGCCTCAAGCTTACTGCCCCGTTGTGTTCCAGTGAATAAACATTTGATACGTATCATGAAATACTTATTTTTCATTTTATAGATTTTTTTTTATTTTTTTAAATTTATTTGACATATGTGAGACGTTTATTCACCCCTCCCCGATTAAAAAGAAAAAAGAAGACACATTTATCCTTTTCGACCCAACTTTTATTCTTTGGATCTATTGAAGTGTGGTGTAGATTAGCCCACAACAAAGATACTATAATTGAATACGAAAGATGCAGAAAGCCCAAGTTTTTTTTTTTTTGCCGTACAGGGCGGCGTTGAAAAGCATATTATTGTGCCAACGAAACTTCCATGCAATTTCATCTAGACCTTAAATCCCAGACGAACCTTAACACTATATATATACATATATATGACAAATCCATTGGTAAAGCATGAGGAGTAACAACGTTGATTTCAGCAAACAAATGACTCAAGAAAAAGCTATAACGACAATGTTGTAACAGACGGGTGAAGACAAACAAGCCCTGGATTCTCTAGTATCTCAGTCTTGAGATTGGAGTTGACTGAATACCGAATTCCAGTAAGCCTTCTCATCTGTTCACCTTGCAAATTCATAAACACAAACCCTAGTAATTAGAAATCATATTGACTCTCCTTTAATTCGAATAAAATAAATAGATCAGTTGATAATGATCTAGTTTGTAAATTTTTCTTGTGAAAGTTTTCATTTCAGACTAAACAGAGAAACCCTGATTTCTGAGAATAAACAAGAGGAAGAAGAAGATAGCTTAGGTGGAGAGCGGGGCATGTTTGATATTTTGTCGTATGATCCTCAAATCTGTTCTTACTCCGGTGCAGAAACGAACAGTTGATCGTGTTGTTGAATTTTTTACTATTCGGTTGATTGAATAATTGAAATTGTGTTGTTGGATTGGACCTTCCGTAGTGGGCCTACTCCTACTATTTTGTTTTCAATAGATGATGGATCAAGCGGACGCTACAACAACGCAATAAATACCGTTAATAAGTAATAAATATTTTTTTTTGTTAAATAAGACGATATATTATTAAATATAAACACAAAAAGGTTAAGTCAGCCACGTCCATAAGACATATTTGTCTTCGGTTAAAACCAGGGCTATCCAGGAATTTCCTCTTGAGCTCCTCGTCTACACGTCTCCTTTACTATGAAAAAACATTAAATATTATTTTTTTTTTTACTTTTTTTAGTATTTTTTATTTTATACCACTTATTTTATTTTAAATGTTTTCTTTTTTTTTTTTTAATTTTTAAGGGATTTGGGTCCCGTGTGAGTCCATCCAGACTTAGCTAAGTGGGATCGGTCTAGATTTTGGACTCACGGAGGCGGATCACATGTTAGATCCATGCCATGTTGATATCTATAGCCATATTTTTTCTTTGTTTACATATAAAATGTGCCTGTTTGTTCTTATATATTTACAATCCTTCCATCCTTTCCCTTAAGATGTCCTCCCCACAAGGGCTATGTTCAATCTTTACACCCTATGCACCGAAACGTTCATCCATAATAGAGTTGCAAGGAGTCATGTTGGTATAATGCCAAAATGGAATTCAAGCTCAACTTGAAATTTTAAAACATAAATCCAAACTCAATCTAAGTTTACAATTTTAAATTCAAACCTGACTCAAAGTGGCACTAAATAAACCTGAGCTCAACTTGATTAAGCTCATTGAGAGTCGATTAATTAAAAAATGTGTTTTACTCTAATTAAAATTATATTAACATAAAAAATCAATCCAAGCTCAATGAATATATTTATATTCAACTTAAACTTATTTAGGCTTGCACGTGACCGAACTAAACATCATAATGCTTGTTCTCAATTTAGTAAACTACTTGAGTCATGAGCTCCAATAGTAGGATACTATTGCAAGTTCATATTGTACTTGAGGTGATATATCTTCTATCAATTATAGAAGTGAAATGGTCAAGATTTGGGATAATTCCTTATTATATCAATTTAGTGTCTTGTGATATAGCATTCAAATTGCTTCTTTACACTAAGAAAAATCTTGTCAGTTGAGGTGAACTTAATTGCCTCAAGAGCTTAAAATTTCATCTCAGTGGGCTTTACCAAGGCGAAATGTATGCCTCAAAATATCACAAAAGTTGATTAGCCATCTTAAGCCAAAAAAGACTGTAGAGGGCTAATATAATTATATAATAAATATTTAGATTTGATTCTTAGGCTAAATGACAGGGCCTGAAGAGTCCAATTCATATTATGGGATGACTTATTAGAGATTTGGCATAGAGGCCTTGGAGTAAGGATCATTGAACCAGCCTGTCCACTCTCAACCTTTCTCAAAAAAGCTCATATACGTAAAAGAGGCTCTCATGGGCTTAAACTCAATATAAGCCATGGAAGGATCCATTAGCAAAATGACTCATCTGAGCTGTTGACACACCTTGCGATATAACGGATATTGTTAATAGCCAAACTCTATAAATACTTCAGGAGTTCTCATCCTTTAGCAAGACTGGAGACATCCAGAGAAACGTTATCGTGCCGTCAAAGTATAATCACAAAGATCTAACAAGAATCAAAACAAAGAACGTATCGCTTCTCTCCAAGAACTGTGGGGTTGATGTTGTATAACTCCTCCATCTATCACTCGTGCGTTCGACCTATCTAAGATTGCTTACTCCTCCTACCTATCATCTCTCCATGAGTCATTCTTACGTGTCATTGTCAAATCACTTCTCTGAAGATGCGTGTAGAGCGAGCTAAAAGTTGCACGCACACTGCAACCAAATCCACTCCACAACAGAGGCGAGCCATGCCTCATCTATCAGGATTGAGGTGAGCTGCACCTCAATTAAAAAAGGAGGTGAGTCTTGCCTATGTATCCTTATCAAAGGTGAAACTCGCCTCACTATCTGATGAGGCAAGTTTCATCTCTGATAAAGATAAAGAGACAAGACTCATCTCATACTTATTTTAAAAAAAATAAAAAAATCGTTTTTTTTATAAAATAAAGTCAAATTTAAATTATTAAACTATTTATAATACATAAATATTTCATATTTTGAGTTATTAATTATAACTAATGAAATTTTATAATATTAATTATAATTTATCATTTTTTTATTATTTCATTTTTTTCTAACATAAATTTTATAAATAACAAAACTATTATATTGTCATGGATATATTTTTATGTATACAAAAACTACATATTTCAAATCATCATTTACCTGAAATATCAAATAAAACATGAAACAAATACAAATCAAAAGAAAACAACTATACTCCAATAACAATAATATATTACCTTTATTTTGATTTTGTTGAATCTATTATAACACATTGATAAGATGATCTACACCTATAAAATTCAAACACAAAAATATCAATTTAAATCACTAGAAATGAAGGTGAATTGAATGAAAGAAATTTAAACTTGGAAGGGATTAGAGGAAAAATTGAAGGAGATTGATTGAAGGAGATACTAAAAATGAAAATATAAAGCATGTGATATATAGTGGTACATTGAAGCGAAGGTGGTGGGTGTCGAATCCAACAAAAATAAATCCTACTATGAAATTTGTATATAATAGTGAGTAGGTTCGTTTCCACAGGGATTGGGGTAATTTTATTTCTATTTAAGAAAGAATGCAGACGAAAGAAGATTGAGGGGTTTGTTTAATCAAAAGCAATTTAAGTTTAATTTATCTCTAAAACTAGCAATTACAAATAAGAGTTGAATTCAATAATACGAAATCTCTAATCAAGGTGGTACTACGATTCAATTCCTAGATTCGATCATTGATGCAAAGATCATTATTCTTTTTCTGATTAGATCGGTTATGGATTTCAATATGCTCTGGGACCCTATCTCTCCTTACTGAATTGATAACTAAGATAAGATCTTTAGTTATTTCTCTTATTGATTAGATAACCCTAAACAAGCTCTTAGGATTTAACCTATCAATAGCAATAGAAATTAGAGAGACTACCAATCCTAATTAATAATCCATAGAGCATGAATCATTTAAATTAGATTATATATCATCACAACATGAATTAACTATTTGATGATAATCAACCACGTTGTTGTGTTACTCCTATTAGAATAAATGAACAATTACGGATTCAATATTCTAATTAACAATATATTGTTTTGTCAATTGAACAATAGGCCTAAATTGTAACAATCAAACATAACAATAATAACAATACAATTAGATGATATATAAGTAATCAGAAGAAAAGAACAATTGATTAAATCGAATTAGATCTCACAAATCTTTGTAGAATTGAATCTGTAGCAATCCTTCCTTGATTAGAATAGATGTTTAGCCACTCATAACTTACAAATTTTCTCTCTAGGGTTTTTCTTAACAAAAGATATCTGAATTTTCGAATGAATTCTCAAAGAAACCCTATAGGATATTTATATACAAAAGTGAGTAATTGAAAGGTCATCATTTAGTGTAAACTGGCAGTTACACATTAAACGCTGGCGGCTTAAATTCATAACGGCCGGCCTATCTTCATTTGCCTCCTCATTGTCTCTTGCAGTTACATGATAGGCCGGCATTTTCCCATAAAGGCCGGCGGCGTTTCTCTTATCTAAGCCGGCGTATGTTCTCATTCATGAATCCAGTGTAGTAAAGGCCGGCGGCGTTGATAGATAAGCTGGCGGCCTTCATGTATTGTTTAACATCCAGAGATGAAATGGCCGGCGGCTTAGATATATATGCTGCCGGCATATAATGTTGAATTTGTTCACTGCCGAAACTCAAGATACGCTGATGAAATCCAATAAAGGCCGGCGGCTTAAGTCTATGAATGGCCGGCCTATCTTTCTGATTTTTGTTCCTTGTGTATATTTTACTCCAATTTTGTACTTTTTGCTTCTTTTGGATTCAAAGACCTGATATTCATATAAATCATGATTAAGTACCGATTCCATATAATTTTTACAAAATTAATAACAATTAATCCAAATTAAATCCCATAAAATTAGAGTAATTTTCATCTCAACAGAAGGTAGACTCATAGCTGCATTGAGATGAAAATCACCTCATGACTAGGATAATAAGGCGAAATTTGTCTTACTATCCTAGTCACGAGGTGGTTTTCGCCTCGTTGTCGCAGTTAGTGAGGTAAAATTCACCTCATGTTAGGCATTTCTAATGCCATCTTTCACCTCTTATTTCCAAATACAAATTTTGATGCACCCACCAACTATTTTGTCAAATTTTTGGGCTCCCGCTCTTTATTCCCTCTTCTGGCTATTTACCTATTGAAAGTAAAATTAGAATTAATTTTTTAGATTAATTAAGTTGATTATTATAATTTGAATTACATATACGCAATTGCAAATATCATAAA
Source organism: Combretum micranthum (assembly GCA_024138025.1). Classification (NCBI taxonomy): domain Eukaryota; kingdom Viridiplantae; phylum Streptophyta; class Magnoliopsida; order Myrtales; family Combretaceae; genus Combretum; species Combretum micranthum. Next base: position 360,149 of record JAMXBD010001066.1, on the reverse strand, counting down.
TGTAAATTGATTGATATGTGATGTGTAAATTATATACTGATAATAGTCCTTAATAAAATTGAGCACATAATTGTAAATATTGCACATTTTATATTTTTATTATTAAAACCTATTATTTAGATTATCCCGGAATTAGCCGACTTTAGATTTATAATATATGAAAACTTAACATGAAATAACATAGATTTACAATTTGTTCGTACAAGACAAAATACACAAAACGAGTCATAATGATTCACATGATCTATAACGTAATAAAGAAGTCAAGAGAAAATAGAAGTGTAAAGTCCAAAGATAAAAAAACAACGAAAATAAACCCTTAGCATGCCTAGCATCTCTGATGTTGTTACTGTTGGGAATAGGCCAATCCTATAACCGACGTCATCTGAGACATTGTGGCTGGGGAAGTTGAAGATGGTGTCTGATGGTAGATAGAAGACTGTGAGGGGTATTGCAAAGGAAATTTACGATGATAGTTTTTGTGATGTAAATTTAGTTTAGAGACAAAATTTTTATCTCTGAAACCTAAATTTCTTTCACTAACATCATTTACTTTATTTCTTAATGTGAAAGAAGTAGCTTATTATTGCTAAAATGTGTTAGAAAAAATAATAAGAGTTAAATGATATGTTGTCTCTTCCAAGTTAGTAAAGAGAGTAAATAGTGCTATGAAGGTAGTAAAAATAGCTACAAAAACTTTGATTAAGTATTAAATTGACTATTAAAAAATTTAACAACCAAATTAAATACTTTATATGAAATTCAACCATCAAATTTGATGTTTACCCATTTAAAAAGGTATAAACATGAAAATAAGAACTTACTCCAAAATTATTGTTTTATTTTGTGTCTCTTCTCGTACAAAAATGTGTCGTAAAAATAGACGGGGAGTTTGTTGTCCTGAAATTTTTATCATATTACCGTCATGTACCGAGTAAATTAGAATAGTAAAAAAAAAAAAATTCTAAAATAAACAATGATAATTATTCTTCTATAAGATGTGACAAGCATTTATTCAATCGAAAAAAAAGAAGAAAAAAAAGAACAAAGCAGCATTCTCGAAGTAACAAATTTTCATCCTGAAAAATGGTAGGTTGTAATTCGGATATCATTTGCCGTTTAGACATCAGATTTAGACGTAGCAGATGATCACGTGGAGGTTGTGCCCACATTTAGATTCCTAAGGGTGTTAGACATGGGCCCAACTTCTGTTTTTGTTTTCGTCTTTCTCTCCTTGTAATATAACTAATTATCTTCTATCCGTGTTTCTGTCCTATGCCGCATTACCCTGAACATTCTAGGTTGTTAATATTCCAGGTTAACCAATTAAGCTCAGTCCATGAACACATTGGGTAGTGATCAAGATCCTAGGTTGATCCGTGTGGAGAGCATATAAACGCTATGTTTTGGCAAATTTTTTAATGAGTACAAATAAAAAATAAATAAAACAGGATAAAACAAATTTAAATTCCACTCTATGTTTAGATATCTAAGAAGGAAATTAAAAAAAAAAAATAGAGATACACTTTTTTATTGTTTGATTTAAATCACATTCAATAAATTAAAAGAAAAGCCATGTCACATTTATCTTTTTGAGCTAGTGATATGGTTTAGTGAATAAGGACTTGTGTCCATGGATAAGGGATGCATTAAAAAGATTCAATTTGATGGGATTTAGAATGGGATTATCAATTCAGTTTGATAACTTTTGGCTTTTCTCCATAGGCTCATATGCTAAATGCCTCTCCTAACGGACTTAGTTGATCGCAAGAAGTCTAAGATAAAGTTTTTATATCGAAGGGACAAGGTTTAGCTCCAAAATCTATAAATAAACAACTTATCTTCTTCATTTAACATAATACAAACATGATTGTGTTATTGAAGTTTTGCTCTTAAGGATTAAGTGTTTGATTAATGCCAAACTTTTGCTCAAGAACAATAAGGTTACTATTATAAGCTTTTTCACCTGTCACAATATCAGCTAGCTACCAGGATTATGTTTACTTTTTGCTAACTTCTCACCAGTCACATCTTTCTTTGTGCCATTAGTTTAACACTTCCCTAACATCACTTAAAGCATGAGATCACCTAAAACACATGTGACTGACACCACCATAAATTTTGACCCAAACATTCTTGGTGACTCTACTAGAGATGATTGCTACTAGTACATAAGTCAGCGTTGCTTTACTTGTACTTTAGGTTGTTGTTCTGAATGTCATTCAATAGGACCAACCAAAATTGCACATGTAGATAAGAATGATGACCTCAATAAGATCCTAAAGCAAGCAACTTTACCATTGGATCTTGCTGATCAAGTGCCACTATTTTAAAGTGTGAGATCTTACTATAAGGGTCCTTTGTCAACTTATAGACATTTGTAGCTAGTACGAATGCTCACTACAATTATGCACTTACCTTTCAACTAGAGGCCAATATTTTACCTCTATGATACTCACAAAGGAGGACATGACATAGTATTTAAAGATGGTACAAGCAAGAACTTCTACCGGAGTGTTGGACTTTAAACTTTTAGTGTATAGCTTGTAAGTTATAATTTAGGAATTATGCACATTTGAAAAGGTTCAATGGTAACTAGGAAGTAACAAGGAGTATTGGCTTAAGTTTATCAAAAGACACATACCTAGTATGTCAATCTGCCTATAAGATCAATTGATCCATAAAGAAGCATGTGCTAATCACTCCTCTAAAAGTTCTACTCCACACGTAAATGACTAACTATCATGAAAATGGGGTGAATTGTTGTGGACTTGGTGAGTGCTATAAAGAATGGAAAGAGGAAAGAGTTGAGAATTGATGATGATGGAAATGTTAGGTATGATAATCGGATATGGGTACCTACGATTGGTGACTTGAGGAAGAAGTGATAAAAGAAGCTCATACATTGGCTTATTCGATATATCTAGGTAGTACCAAAATGTACAAAGATTTGAAAATAAGTATTATTATTGTTGAGATAATATGAAAAGAGATATAGCTGAGCATGTGTCTAAATGCTTGACTTGTTAACAAGTGAGGATTGAACATTAGAGGCCTGGTGATGAACTAAAGCCATTACCTATTCTAAGTGGAAATAGGAAAGTGTAACAATGGATTTTGTGACTGCGTGCCAAAGACTTTAGCTAAATATTAAGTAGTATGGGTGATTGTGGATTGATTAATGAAGTCAGCATGCTTTATCCCATTATGAGTTGGATGTTCACTTGAAAGAATGGCACAAAGTTGTAATTGTGAGATTGTAAAATTACATGGTATGTGATGTAGCGGGTTATTTATGGTTCATCACAAAACTATTAATTCGCACATGAATACCAACTTGATATCTTCAACTACTTATTGATTATGATAATAACTTGGTAAATGACATCCAATAAATTGAAATTAATAGTGTAATTTGAAATTTGGGTATAAAGAAGAGCAAGACGGCTTGATACTTTATTTTTCAAAATGATAACCGATGTGTTTTATGCCTTAGTGCTCATAATTATAGGTCAGCTAGAAAGTTGCCATGAATAGAACTAAAACCGCCCTAAATATAAATGTCTTAAAACTTTGCCATAAACAACATTAAAAACAAATGTATCTATAAAGAGTTATGTTGAAAATAAAACCGCTAAAAATATAAAACTGCCTATTTGAAGGCTTAAACGAAGAAATTTGCCTTAAAAATGACATAGCTCACCCCCAAAGGAAGTGACTTCTTTCTATTGGCTTGTATCCTTTTGGATGAGGACTTGTAATTATGGGAGTAACATTAGCCAATCTTTACCCGCTTTCTCACGTATATGTTTGCCATTTCTTCCACTTCATCAATGTGCCAATGTCGATTGTGTTTGATAGAGATCTAGATTTGTTAGTTTCTTTTGGAAGAGTTTGCATAAGGCATTAGGAACACAATTGCAATTTAGTACAACTTTTCATCCTCTGAAACATGGAAAATTAGAGAGAACTATACAAATCATAGAAGATATGTTGAGAGCATGTGCTTTGGATTTTAGAGGTTGATGATGATCATTTGCCTTTAGTAAAGTTTGCATATAATAATAGTTATCATGCTATTATACAAATGGCTCCTTATGAAGCATCGCATAGAAGAAAGTGTAGATCACATTTATATTGGAAGGAAGTTGGTGAAAGAATTTTGGTTAGTCCTGATTGGGTACAAGTTATAGATAAGATTCAAATTGTTAAGTAAAGAATGAAAGCAACACAAGCTCGATATAAAATCTATGTGGATATGAGATGACGACCACTTGAGTTTGAAGTTTCAGAGTGGCTTAAATGTTGAAATTAAAAGAGAAATTAAGATGTTTCAACTTTTTACTTTATATAATGTAGTAGATTTATAATGAAAGTATGACAAAAAAACCTAGGAAAGCTACATATTTGGGAAAAAGATCAACATATTCTACTTCATTTGGAAGCTATGAAAGTGCAAGTAAAAGCATAAGTTTCCAAAAAAAAAAAAAAAAAAAAAGAGGGTAAGAAGCCATTTTTAGAAAGAAGACTGGTTAAGGAGTGACGTTAAGACTTCTACTCCTTCTTCCTTGGACCTCATGAGTTAAAGGATAAGTGGAATCCAAAGGTTTGTTTCACTCACGGACAAGGAGCATCGAGCATTAGAATGTAAGAATTCAATGCTTCAATCACTCTTTTATGCTTATTGCAAGTAGCAAGGTCACCACATATCAGATTGTAAGGAAAGACCAATAATGGTGGATTCAATTTAGCGAAAGGAAAGGATGTTAGTAGAGTGTTTCCATGCAATAGTATGAGGAAGATCCTTCGATAGATACCTTAGCAGATACACTATTGATTTTGATACAACTCACACCTGTTTTGCTCGATACTAGTGCTACTCATACTTGCAAATCTGAGGAGTTTATGAATAATTGTAATGTTATACCTAAAGTATTATCCAATCATGTGATGTGTATTAGTACTCCTCTTGGTGGGGAACTAAGAAGACTCGTATTTGTAGGAATATTGACGTATTAATTTCTTATGTAAATATGCCAATTGATATGTTGGTTTGTCTATGTTTGATTATAATGTAATTTTGGGCATGAATTGACTAAGCTTGTATCGAGTTACCATAGATTGTAATAGAGTTGAATTAAGTTTTGATCTAAAGGATGGAAAATTACATATTTCTTGAAAGGAAAAGACCTAAGAGTATGTATTCCATGGAATTATGGATGAGATCTTGAGTAGTAGCTATTAATGTTGAAGAATTGAATGTTGATATGGTACCATGGTAAAGGAACATATAGATGTGTTTCTAGATGAATTGTCTGTTTACCACTTGATCAGGAAATAAAGTTTAGTATTGATGTGATTCTAACGATAGCTCCTATATCTAAACCACCACTATAAAGACCCGACATGCTCAATTCTCAAATTAAGCACACCAAGTCCCCAACCACGTATAACTCTTGCGAATTATACGTAAGGTTGTCTTAAAAGAATGTGTTTATGTTGAACATTGCTATTCCATTTTAGTTTATGAAATCGTTTAGTTAGATTCTGGCAAAAACTAGATTTAGCAGCAGAAAATCAAATTTTATAAAACAACTTATACACTTCTACCCCTACAGAGCAAACCAGTTTTCTAAGAAACTAACTTTATAAAAACACTTTATGATCTACTCTTAGGGGTAGATAATCATTTACAATCAAATGGGCATTAACAAGCCCTTAAAAGGAAATACAATTTATAAATATCCAGTCTTTATAAAACAAAGCAAAGAAGGAAACAAAATACAAATATATCTCGATCCTATTACATTTCACTCATCTCAAAAATCTTCAGAATCGCCCAAAACCCGGGACAAACCATCACATCAATCATCATCACCATCACCATCCTCATTAACATCAACATCAACAACTAATAAGAACAACAACATCAACAACCTCCACATCATCATCAAGTCATCATCACATCATCATCATCAACAATAACAATACCTGTAAAAAGAATAACAACAACAATAATAAGCTGAAGCCCAGTACACAGTAACACAATCACACACGGAGTGACACACGAGCTTAACTAAATGCAAATGCGACAATCACAAGTTATTATCTTTCTTAAACGTAAACAAATCAACATGGGAGTATTCAAACTCCGGGCATCAAGGATATTTGGGGGTCCTGAGTAACGATCACGACGCTCAGGGGGTTGATAGAAGCAGCTCGGATACTTATATCTCCTAGATAATTTTACAGAAAACACTAAATCTACCATGCCCAATCTATGCAGGGTGCCGCTCCCCCAACCGGATACCAAAGGAGCGTTCAATTTGGGCTAGCCAATCTTCAGTTTTGTTAGGTTCATCCTTCCTTCCATTAAATAATTTATTCGATTTAATGAAGTCGGGAAGCATTGCACCTTCTGTTGTCAACAATTACCTAGAAAGGGAACATTAGGTTACTATGTAGTTTTAAGTTATACTTTATTTCTAAGTTTTCCAAAAATCTATTTAATAGCATACTTAAGCTATTCAATTTATTTGGAAATTTCAATAATTTCTTAGCTATATACCATTCCTCTATTTCGTGATCTTACTAACTTAGATGTAACGAACCTAGAAGCTTGTGGTTTGGCTTCTAGTTCAGGGTTGTAATGTCTTTTGACATTAAAATAAGATATAAGAGTTTGTCATTTACATCTTTGTGGACAACATATGCCCATATGATAATTGTAATATATAAATATATATATAGTCTAAATGTCTATGACTTTTAATTTATCAACTTAGTTTATCTACCCAGGTTCTACCCAATCTCACATTTGGTAGGTTGCTCCTATCTCTGACAACCTAGAGCTCTGATACCACTTCTGTCACGACTCTAATATGGGAGCCTAACAGGATTTATCTAAAACCATCATATCACGTGTGCACCGGTCTTGTATGTCAGAGTGTACAAGACTCTATTTATTTATAAATATTTATCATATAAATGATATAATATATTACAGTATTTCAACTATGGAATCTGGTTATCCAATTTCCACCAAGATCGCAGAGAATCGATATCCCCACCAAATAGTGAAATTGGGTTTCCAAACTACAACATAAAAAATTCAAAATTCATCTAATTTACATTCTAAGTTTCCATATCCTATATCTCTATCTTCAATAAAGTTTGTTGGAGAAGCTCTTCACACATTCCTAGCCCAATCCCAGCTAGTAATATTCCTGCATAAAAACTGTAGGGGGTGAGCGAACCACGGGCTCAGTGAGTTCATTCCTCACTACTACCGGTCACTCAAGTTATCAAACATTAATTATATACTCATGCAAATCTATCTACACACAATATGAATGCATACAGGATGAATGCAAGCAACACATCTATGAGGGTCCGGAGCCATAGACGATGTAGATTTACCTGTCTACACTTCAGTTGTCCCCCATACTTACCCGCATGGGACACCTCGCCTTAACCGTACAAGGCTGCTTGGTGGTTGCGTCCATCCAGACTCACCCAATGCTTAACCGCCATTGGTAACAACAAATATTCCCCAACGTGTCCACGTGATTTACGCTGGTTCATATTTAAATATATATAATGCCAATTTAATGGTCATTCTTACAATCCATCACCAATCTATGGTGAATTGCACAAGTAGACCCCGACTCGGGTAACATCTACTGCCAACATAAACCATCACCTATTAAAGGTGAATCCGGCGGATAGACCCCAACTCAAATAACATCTATCGCCACGTGACCAGTGGACCCAAATTCAGGCAACATCCACTGTCACAACAATACTTAGAAATGTCCCATGTTTATCTCATAAACTCTTTTAGCATAAATTCTTCCTTTTTAAAGGATATAAAAACAACCTGGAATGTTCCAAGTCGGATTTCTTTAAAATACATTTCAAAATACTTTTGATTTCAAAATTGGGACATTTCCTACAAGGGGATCAAGCACATGCGACAAGTATATCCAATTAGTTTAGTCGAATAATTATCTTTATCCATTTATGCAGGTGATCATGCAGATGATAACACTCACATTAATCAGTCATTCCACATACAAGCAATGCAATCAACATAACAGCAAATAGTAGCAATCACAAGCAAATAGTAGATCATCAGAATTCCCTCACCTGTGGTCCTCGCTAAATTGTCGTATAAGCTACTGGTAGTCCGAGAATGGATCTATTTTTCCTATGAAAGGAAATAACAGAGATTTATTATTGGATTATTTCTGTAAGAGAAGTCTTCCTATAATTTAAAGGTGTTGATCCCTATTGTTGGATATTAGACTAAACCCGTTACTTTAATTATTGCATCGTTAAATAATTTAATTAAATCATTTTAGATACCTAAATATTCCATATCGGTGTTTGATATAGTTTTTATTAATTGCTATCTATATTTTTATTCAAGGGGTTTGTCTTTTCTTAAGTTCTCTACTGCTTTTAATAGAAGATTTTTATTCATTAATTCTTTGCCCGTCAACCTTATCTGTCTCTCAAATTGGTATTTTTATTTATATAAGGGTATGTTTTAGTATCTATATCTTTCAAAAGTTATAAAAATCCTATGTAGATATATCAAATTTTTATTATACTTCAGTTTTATTTTTGTTGTAAAACAAGCTAAGTGTAATACTATAATATTATTAGTAATATTAGTATTGAAAAATCAATATCAGTATTAGTATTAAATACAAGTATAATAATAACAACAATTTTTAGATAGTTAGTAAATAACACTATTAGTGACAAAAATAGAATTGATGATAGTATAAATATAGTGACTTTAATGTAACATAATAGTATTGATAACTCTAATGAAAATACTAATTACGGAATACTACAAACAGTATTAATAATAATAGTACTACTCATAACTATATTAATAGAAATAACAGTAACATTGATATAGGTTTAAAAGTGAAAATTGAGTAAATTTCTATTTGTGTTTTCTTATTCATTTTAAATCCGATTTCGATGTATAAGCAATCGACTTGGTAGTATTCGAAGAGTACTTTATAGTAGTGGAATTGTTTTCAAGAAAAGACATTTGTACAATTTTTAAATTTATGAAATATATGCATGGATTTCAAGTGAATCCTAACAATTGTGATCAAAACTTGTTTTGATCATATCTAACTCATTTCTAATCCGTTTTTGATGAATAAATAGTCATTTTCATAGTATTTTCCGAGTACAATCCATTAATGGTCTTAGTTTTATCAAACAAAGTCATTAAGGGAACGAAAAAGGCAAGAACAGCCCATGCTGTTTGTAAAAATCTGGCAGCAGTGTTTTCATTTTTGCTTTTGTAATATCTAATTCGTTTCTTATCCGTTTTAATAAATAAGTAGTCGATTTCATAGGATTTTTCGTGTTCTTTCCATTGGTGGGGTCATTTTTGGCTTAAAACAAACACATCAATACAGTTTATTCATTCTTTCCAACGGTCTACATGAGTTATTTGAAGTTTACTTTAGCTTGTTGTAGTTTTAAGTGTAGTTTTAGTTCTTTCTTTCTAAGATTTGGATTTCTACACTTCTAATTCTTCAAGTTGATGTGTTTTGTATACTAAATAGTCTAAATAACATAAATATACTATTGGATTAATCTTGATAAATTTATAAGACAATTTCTACAAAGCAACATAACGAATATTGAACTTATTGTAATTCTTACCTTGTTTGGATCATAGATGGGGTTTGACTCCTCCTTGTTGATAAAATATGATCTAAAGAGGAAGTTAGGAAGATGAGTAACTAAGGAAATTTATCTAAACTAACATATATATCTATTTTATTTTCTTACCTTGTTGTGTCTTGATTCCTACTTGAATCTATGATGATGAACCAAGGCTATCTAGCTTACTCTTTGATGTTGTTTGGGTTAGTTAAAGTGGGGTTTCAATTGTGTTGATGAGTATTGATATTTGGGTAGGGTTATAGGATATAAACAAGGGTTATACTTTACTTTTGGGGTGTTGAAACAAGTTTTGAACTAGTGAGCATGAAGGGGAATATATGAAATTCATGGTGGCTTTTTGAGGCAGATTTTTGAGTTGTGTTTGGGGAGAATTTGAGTTGGCTTTGTAGCCAACTTAAGCTTATATATGTATACAAAGGTTAGGCTAAGATTTAGGTACATGGGAGGGTGTTTTGGACTTGGAAAAATACAATTTCCAACGGTTATTCTCGGGTAGAATTGTAGTGTGAATTTGAGGACGAATTTTGGATGAATTTGTGTGAAATTTATGGCTGATTCCAAGGGGGATTAAATTTTTTTGTTTGGTAGTTAATAAAGTTTGTTTATGTGTGTAAAATAGAGGCTCAAATTGCAAGAAAATCGGGTGAAAATCGTGTGAAAACAGAGGTCAAAAATCAAAATTTTCTGCTGCTGTTTACTTCTTGTTTTTCTATGTTGGTTTGTGTGAATTTTTGTTCAGATTTCTTTTGTTGTTTCCTAGCTAATAAATGGTGGTTGAAGTGGACATTTGAAGGCCTTTAATTGGAGTTTAATTGGTAAAAAATATCAGCTCAAATGAGCCTAGGAATTTACAAAAATCGGAGTTGAAATTGCTGCTGCATTCTTGTTGGTTTGTCCCCTGTTGCAGCTGGTTTGTTTGATTATTTGAGGACAATTTCGGTAATGTTTTGGTTGTTTTCTTGAGCTGAGATTCTTGGTATTTAATGTTTATTACATGTGGTTTATTTTGGTTGGATTTTATGTCATTTTTGTTTGAAATTAAGAACTCAAATTCGGATCAAAGTTGGGATGAAGCAGCTGAAATTTGTCTTGCTGCTGCTGCTCTGTTGACGTGCTCTGTTTTTAACCAAGAGCTGTGTTGTGCGTGTGTGTGCAATGTGAACGTTGCTGTATGGTCTGCTCATGCGTGGGGTAAGGAGCTAAAATGCGTGGACAAGAATTTTAAGCACCAATCATCTGCTGCTTCCTGGTGCTTGGTTCCACGTAAAGGCTGTGGACTACTGCACCGTGGAGAATTTTTCAAGCAACCGACTCCTCTGTTTCCAGCTGTGCTGTGTGAAATGGATTTTCGGTGGATGATGCGCGTGTATGTTACTATGCGTGGAGATGGGCTGCTTTCGTGTGGGGAAAGTCCTGCTGCATGTGAAGGATCCTCCTGCTGCTTGCGTGTGGAGAGCAGCCCGGTCAATTGCAGCGCTTAAACCGCACCGATCCTCCTGCTGCTTCCATAATTTCTTGTGCTACGCGTTGGGAACATTCTGTTTGTCTGCTGTCGTACGTCCCTTAGTTTTCTTGCTGCGCGTGGAGGAGGTTTGTTCTGCGCATGAAAATGTTGGTCCTTGCGTGGTGAATTCCAGCTTCACATTTCTACGATGAATTCAATTCCAACGGTGGTTCTCATATATATATATATATTATTTAATTTGTTTATGATTTGCTTAATAGCTAATTAAATTATTTTAACCAATATTAATTATGAATGTATATTTATAACCGTTATATACAAGTTTTATCGGGATAGAATTTTCCCTAAGTTACTACAAAACTCTAAATTGTTTGTCCGTACAAATTTTTAGTTTTGAGTTTACACAATTAATTATTTTTAGTATTCTAACTTACGTGATTAAATTTTGCAAGTTCAGTAAATTAAATTAAGAATCAAGTCTTAATGAATTCAGAATTTCCTAACAAGTAAAACACCGGGTTTGAACTTTTCATTTTAGATCTAGATTAATAATTATTTTTCAGTATTAGTATCTATTATATATTGATAATCCTAGTAATTCATTTTTAGATTATCGTACTATACCAAAAGTACTGTTAATAGGTTGTATTTATCGGGTTTGAAATTAATCGTTCGTTATTGTGACTTCAATTCAAGGTTAACTATGATTTCTTGTTGAACTTGTGATTATTTTACCAATATTACGTTTTATTGTACATGAGTTATCTATAACAACATATCTTGTCTAGTGCTACTTAATATTGTTTTTACATTTTGAATACTATTATTTCATTAGTTAACAAGCATATGATTTATTCCCGAAGTATTGAGCTTAAAGAATTCAGTAATTTTATATTAATGATTGGTTTATCTTCGTTTTAAATTATCTGAGGTTATAGAAGTTCAGTTTTGTATTTTGAAATATTTTTATTGGTAACGAATTTTAATCTTTCTAACTATAATTAAATTCATTCATACTTTAACAATTTCAAATCGAGAAAAATTTAGAATGATTTTTACTACTTGTTCTAAATATTCTATATGATTCTATATTACATTTTTAATATTTGTAAAAATTTAGATTACGAAAAATTAGGGGGATTACATGAATCACCTCAATCGGAGGTCGGATGAAAAGTTATGGCTAAAATACAAAGAGCTGCGAAATAGGGAAGTCTGCACACCGTGTGCATGGCCGTGTATCGAGGCCGTGTTGGGTAAAAAAAATGACCCGAGACAAATTTTTAAGGATTTCAAGGCCTACACGGCCATGTGCACGCCCGTGTAGCAGGTTATGTACACTGGAACAAAAAAAATGACGAAATCCTTTGTTCCTTAAATGCATTTTACACTTCTCAAAGTTGTTTAAACTCATTCCAAAGTTTTCCAAAGCTTGTTATATGATCAATATAACATTCAAACAACATAAACTTCACATTCACCACATCAAACATCTCAAACTTCATCAACCTCCATAACCAGTATTTATCATCTTCTTCCTCCAACCAATCCCCATATCAAACTTCAACTCAACAATTACAAAAATAAACAGCACTTTCAATCCAATTCAACATCAATTCATCAATTACAAATGTAAATAACAAGTAAAAGCAAAGAGAAATAGAAATAGAAAACTTATCTTTTTGGCTAAATCATGCAACTTCTTGTACTTCTAGCTTGTTTTCCTTCATCTTGTTCATCTCTTAGCTTTGATTCATCCTCTAGTTGGCTTTGATCTTGAGATCAAGTCTTGAATTTGGAGAAAGAAAGAAAGAAAGAAGAAGAAGAAGAAGAGGAAACGTAGGAAAATAAATGGGAAAGAAAGGGCAGCCAAAAAGGATAAAAGAAAAGGAAAGTATATAGTTTAAAATTTAGATATTTTAGAAATAGGGTATAGGTTTAGAACTATCAGATCAATATCTATAGTTCTAGAAGTATTTAAAAGATGAATTCTGAACCAATAGGCTATAAATTAAGATCTTAAAATAAGAACTTAATTTAGGAATTTAATTTGGATACAAAGATATTTAATTTGAGTTCGGGTTTAAGAACTGATATTTTTATTCAAGCAAATGAACTCAAATTTTACTGAGATTTAGGAATTAGTATTTTTGGTCTAAATTGAATGTTTAGGAATCCTCTAAACATTTTTAGAACATGTTTAGGGATTTGAGGAATTTCAAATCTCAAAACCAACTTAATTATTAGCTAATTAAATTAAGCAAACTTGTCTAATTATATCCTATAATTCATTTTATTCATTTAATCTATTTAAACTCAATTTCTAATCTAGGTAAAGATTTGGAGTATTTCATCCACATAGGATGGCTCCAATTGAGTTACAAGAATTGAAAAAGCAACTATAAGAATTATAGGATTTAGGCTTTATATGGCCTAGTATATCACCTTAGGGCACTCTAGGGTTATTTGTAAAGAAGAAAGATGATAGTATAAGGATGTGCATTCATTATCAAGAGTTAAGTAGCGATAAAGAATAAATATCTTTTATTGAGAATTGACGATTTGTTTGATCAATTAAATGGTGCAACATTGTTTTCTAAGATTGATTTATGATCTAAGTACTCTCAATTAGAGATTAAACCTCAAGATATGCCAAAGACTGCTTTTCGCACAAGGTATTGACATTTTAAATTCCTAGTTATGCATTTTCGACTAATGAATGCCCTTCTGTTAGTGATTGTGCCTTATGCCAATTATTGGATATTATCATCATATATATATATAATATTATTGATATAGAGACATTTTTGCTATATTATTTGTATGTTTACTTTATAATAGGATCGATGAATAATTTAATTATTCTAAATGTCCCTAGATGATCATTATTATGGGAATGGTGATGAATTAAATCTAGTATGTGTTTTTGATTGATAGTCACGAGATGTCTATTTGTATGGAGATACAAATCAAACTCATAAGCATATATTAGAGGACTATGTACCGAATTGACCAGGTATGAGATCACTACATGGATTAGTATCTTAAGTGATTCTCACAATAACAATGTCAACATATCCTTAGACCTGAAATCACTATAGGTTCTAACATGAGGAACATTATGATTCGACTCAATCAAAAATTGTTTTTAATTGAATAGTTATAAAGGTTGAGATTGAGCGTAATGTGAATTATGTAGAGGAAGTTGAGTGATTAATATGGTATTTGTCCCTCTCGTTATGGGAGAGATATCTTCGTGCCAATTTGGCCTACTTTTAAACGAGTTAAAAAAAATTGGTTATGACCCGTTTTTAAAATAGATAAATGGGTCTGCCCGCAGGCACGACCTATATGCCCATCACTTTTCTTTATAGCATAATTTTCCTTCTGTAATATATAGTTATTATGTATAAACTACTATATTACGATTAAAAAACATATGCTAATCTATTATCACAAAAAGGGGAAAAAAAAAAAAAGAATCGCTTTTAATATATGTTTTCTTATATGATAATTTTATATACCTTTAATTTTACAAATCAAACAACAATTTGATAATTTAATATCTAAAAATTTAAATTTTAAAATATGTTTCCCAAAAGTTATTATTTATACATCCTAATCAACAAATTATCAATCTAATCTCATTTAAAAAAATTTTTAAATGAAGTTCTTCTGTAATACGAGAAAAATAAGATATAAAAATGTTATCTTTATTTTCACGCTTTTAAATTCGTCGCCCTTCAATTTTGTTATTATTGTTATAATTTTTGTTAAATATTGTATAACATGCGTTGTTCTCCATTAATCAATCACCACTCTTATTCATTGAAATTGACATATAGCATGCACGTCTCTCTCCAGGACTTCAACAGTGACTTTAAATTAAATCATGCATATGATCTTGCCAAGAAACCCTTAACATAATAACACACACTCTTACGTCTTAAGTTATAAATTAATAAGTTTTCTGGTGTATTGTATGGTTTAATCTAGCATCTTTAAATAACATATGCGTGATGGGCGATTCTATTGGGGAACATATGTATATAGCATGATGTTTTCAACTGATAACTAACGGTTGTTTAACAAAAGACATAATAAGATAGAAAAATAAAACACAGAGTAATACATTGCAAAAGGTTAATTAGGAAAGACATGTTATGATTTTGCTGAAAGACGAAGCTGAAGATGGATCGAGTTTGGCCGTTAAAAAATTAGGGCAAAACCCTAGCTAATGACGATGAGGATAAAACCGCGTGTTCGTTAGAAAAAAGAAGGGCCCTCCATCTTGTCTTTTCTTACTCTATTTCTATTCTGCGTTGAATGTGCATAAGCTACTTTTACTTTAATTTCTTTTGGATGGAATATTTAAAGAACAGCGATTTCATAAAGTTATTAGTACTTCGATTGATTTAAGCGCATATAAGGGACTTGTTGATTCCTTTTCGAAAAAGTTTACATGCATTAATTTAAAAAAAAAAAAACTAAAAGAATTCCAATTCAGTAGGAAATTATATGTAAGGTTTGATAAAACCGAAAATTTCCATCTTCTCTCTCTCAAAAGCTATGAGATTGTGCAGTTTTTATTATCCAGCTAGTTGAAATGCTCTATTGTTCTAGTCCTTTAAACTTTTTGTCATTGCCTTTTTATATTTTGTTAATGAATTACCATTTAAGCAAGATACAGTTTTCATCTTAAAAAATGAGAAAAAAAGTTTGTTGTCTAGAGCTTACTTTCTTTATTGTGTTCCTATAAATAAACAATTAACACATGTAAAAAAATGCTTTCCGACCTTATTATAAGGATTTTTATTTTTTTAAATTTATTTAACACATATCATATATTTATTGGTAGGAATACAATAGAGACATGGCGACAAAAACCCATCGAAAAAATGATATTTCCATCATGGCCTTCTTTGAATAACATAGTTGCATGTGTAAGGGGAGGAAAAGAAAAAAGAAAAAAGAAAAACCATACAGATCAGCTTTGTTTAATTTGGAAAACCATTCCTCATGATTCCAGAAGTAACTTTGATATAAGAAAAATCATGCTGATGTCGATACGGGCAATTTAAAAAACTAACTAACTAGTCCTTGATTTTCTTATAATATCTATTTTATTGTAGTCTTATTTCATATAAATAGCAAATATAGTATTTACTTGTTTCTAATGGTAATTGTTAAGGAATCCTTATTAAAAAAATATTAAATTGAAACTTATTACTCAAACCAATAAATATTAATTCATACTAGAATTAATACCCTCATTAAAATAATAAATCAAAAATTGAAATCCTATTATATTGTTATATTTTATTCCTCTTAATGGCAATTATATGACAGTCTTATGAGTAGGCAATTTGCATCAAAACAACTTTTTACAAAACTTCTTTTTCTCATGTTGCACATTCACCAAAATATAAACTATGGTTACTTCAAGAATAAAATATAAACGACGCATATATTTTACCTCTTCTCTACGGAAACGATATTTATATACATTAAATGACATTTTCTCAGTTGTTTTTCTAAAAAATTTAACAATTATAATTTTAATTGTTATCCGCGCACTGCTCACATCTCAAATCCACACATTATAGTTCTGCTTCCATTCTCACCGATTTGACATCTATAGACAATAGGAATATAATATTATTACTTATACTTTTATGTTGCATATTAAGCAATAGAGAAATAATCTAATATCACGTAAAATAACTTTTAATATCTGTTTTTATATTGCTATTCATTATATTACATATTAAACAATGTATTAGTAATATCATATCATAAAAGACAATTTTGATATATGTTTTTATATTACTTTATTATATATTAAATAACATACCAGCAAACTAATTGCATAAAATATATATACTTTGAATATACCTTTTCGTATCCAGTTATTTTATGTACTACTATTTAAGTAAACGATTATATAGGGCTAAAAAGGTTCACATGATTTAATGGCAGCAACACTGCAATAATTGTGACTTCGACTCATTACGCCGGGAGATTAAAAAAAAAAAAAAAAAATTTGAGTCTATGATCAACGGATAATTTAAGAGAACTTAACTCGACATACCTAGAATAAGGATCGTGTATATCGTGATTGTTGTTATTTTATTGGAGGATATGTATATGTGTTTCTTTTATATTTTATTGATTTATTTTTTATATTTTTTGTTGATGTAATTACAATATATATATATATATATATATATATAAGTGGACGCCGATCCCAGGCCCTGATTTTGCTAGTTAGAAAGGATGCGTCATGCTTCCCTTCCTTTTTCTTTTCTTTGTTCTCCAATCTCCCTTATCTGGAGAACTGCCAATGTTACAATCTACAATTTCTACTGAAAGAAAAAAAATGTTGATATCTAAAATGATATGGGAAAAAAAAAATACAAGAAAACTTATAGAAATTTCGTAACAAAAAACTGATAAAATAAATTATATTTCTGCAAATAATATCAATAATTTTTTACGATAAAAATTTTATCGTTAAATCTCAATTTCATTTATAAATCAAGGGGAAAAAAAAAAAGAAAAAAGAGACAAAGATAGCCATTTGCGGAGCAACGAAGCCCCACTTCCCCCCGCTTATTCTCTCGAGATTCGCGCGCGTCTTCACTTTTGCTTTCCTATATATAATCTACAAATACCATTCTTCATCTCTCTCACCTGCTCATCTCGGACAGTGAATAAACAGCCAAACGCGTTGTCCAATCTTCATTAAAGTTTTCCCTTCGATCTTTCAATTAATGGATCAAAACACACTGCAATCGACCCTCAACCAAGGTTAGCACTAACTATTTCCCATCACCCAATAAATATATATATATATATATATTGTTTCTGTTTTTCATCACTTTCTTCATTATTAACGACGCCTTCTTCTTCTTCTTCTTCTTCTTTTGTATTTTCCTTGTTAACATGATGGGTTATATGAAGAAAAAGTAATATAGAGATAGACCCTAGCTTCTTATTCTTTTGTTCCGTACCTCCGTTTTCATGTACAACAAGAAGACCTTACATCGTACACTACATGTTGCACTCTCTTTTGGACAGTCGACAGTACTATGCTAATTTTTACATGTTTTAGTTTAACGGGATATTTCCACACATCTTCTCTAGTTAGTGACAAAATTAAAAAAAAGTCAAATCTTAATTAGGGATAATTTAGCTTACATGAGCTGGGAGTTAAGTGTAGAACCCAATTTATCATTTATATACACAATCTTAATCCATAATTTATCATGATTTTCTTCTCTATTTAACATTGCAATGATTTTGATTATGAGTTTTGAAAGAATCATGGCGATGTAGGGTTTGTCATTAAGACTGGCGATCTAGGGTTTTGTCGTTCCACAGTGACATATTTCATCGGTGGAACTTACCGTCCTCTTTCTTCTTCTTGTTTTTTTCTTTTTTTTTTTTTTTTTTAACCCAGCACTGAATTTTATTGCAATTTGCAACATTGCACGATGTCTATTTTATTTAACATCAAACATGTTTCATTTAGTGTTGCTTTTCAAATACCCTTAGCTAGTATATGTATTCAGATCATAAATCGTAGCTCTAGTTTATGGCTGACCCATATATTACATGTGTAAACAACAGTAACAGCACCCCCCAAGCACTAGCGAGATAAAGTTGGAGCAATTTTAGTATATATTAAAGTTTTGCAAGCATTATATATATACATATAAGTACATATATACACATATATACATGCATAATATTTTATCGACATCTGTATATACATAACATATGAATGTTTTTCCTCGTGTACCTGACCATTCACCTCTAAACTAAACTAGTTTTTCATTTTCTTCTTTATTTATTATGCAAACTGAACCAAACATTCCGTGCTCTTTTTCTCTAAACCTCCAATGTCAGTCGTCTCTCCATTGTTCATTAGAGATAAATCATGTTTATCAAATGGGAGCAACAACGAATTAGTGTAGCTCTTTCCCATGTCTTTCACCCAATTATATACTTTTGCCATAATGGTTTCCACAAATTTATTGAGGTTTTCTTTTATTTCTTCCTAGAGGCTCTACTAGTTAGTTAGAATCAAGATTCCAATATATTAAATCTTATTGGGGTTTATCACGTTTGGTATATGAATTTTCTTTAAGTATATAATTAACTACCTCAATTTTAAAATAGTTAATTCCATGCCTAATTAAAAACTTTCCTATTTATTAATACTATCTCAATTAATAAAATTAATCCTCTTTGCTAAGCTGTCATTTTCAGCAAATGGGGAAGTTATTCGTGTCAAATAGCTATTAACAAAAAACAAGAAAATTAGACATTAAGCAGACAAATTAATATATATGTTAAGAGTTGATTTGAGTTAATCTGATTACTAATTATAAAATTAAACAATGCGTGTGTTAATTATATTTTTTTGCTTAATTGTCTAATTTTCTAGTTTTTTATCCATTACTTCACGCATGTCGCTTCTCCATCCATTGAAAGTGTCATGTCAACTAATAGAGATAGAAAGGTAGTATTAATAAACATGAAAAATTTGATTAAATACTAAATTTGACTATTTTAAAGTTTAGGTAATTAATTATACATTTAAGAAAAGTTCATGTACCAAATACGACATTAACCTAATTATAAAGGATAGATAATTTAGATTACATGCATAGGCATGACTAGTAGATAGCTACAAGTTATTACAAATACCAATTTATCACTTATAATATTGTATTGCTATTTTATATTGTGTTGGTGATAGTTTTTAAGTTAAAAAAACTTATAAAGGTGTTACAATTCTTGGAAACTCCTACACGACGATATATAATGGCCATGTACTAATAAATTTGTTAATCGATGCATTCTGATGCAAAATGTGTCCTATATGACCCTCGTACATGGCCTATGTATAAAAGGTTGTGCATGTGTAATTTTATAAATTTGTATTCTTGATGTGAATAAGGTTCTACGTGACCCTCATATATGGTCCATGTACTTTGGTCGTGTATGTGTAAAAATGAATGAAGTAAGGGAAATCTGGGATGCTAAACCTAGTTTACACTACCCTAAGCATGACCCATGCATAAATAATCATATAAAGCCTTTGGATTCTATTCTGGAATTTCCAAGCCATGTAAGCCGCTTCTACCATTCAATAACCTTCTACAGAAGTTGTATAACTTGTTTGTGTATGATAAAAAGTTTCTGCTCTTAAGGAATTTTCATCACTACTTTTTCTTAATTCACTTAACTCATTCCCTTAACTTAATTAAGCACTTTAAGACATGAAACTGAGCTTTAGAATATAGGTATAAGTTTAACAAATATATGTGAAGGCCTTAAAGAGTGACAATGCACCGATATTGGTGAATGAATTGCTTGAATTGGTTCTTATGTAAATTGTTGCTTTTACTAATAGCTGACTTGTCTGGAATGGAATATATAATGGTTGATCACCCTAAATTTTATTAATGATCATAAGGTTATAATTAAAATGAGACATGCATTGTGTGACATTGCACTTTTATATGTCGTCATCGTCCAACGATGAAATGATAGGAAAATTTAAGTTATGGATATGTCCACTTCATTTAAGCTAAGCTACTTATGGGTTGAGCGCTTTAAGGCCTCTATAAGGAAAAATTAAGTTTTAGTTTCGTAGAACAAACCAAATGATATGTGGACTATGAAACCATGTCAAACCATCGTCTCGGAGTCTAATCATAAGCCACCCTGGGATTAAGCACCTTAAGGCCACTGTAGGACTTATGATAGTGAATTTAAATTTGGATGACTGGGATGCTGATAAAACTAAGTATTCCCTAAATCCTAGGTTAAGGAGGGGTTAAATACTAGACTTCATGCTAATTACCGAAAGACCGCATATGATGTTTGTATTACATATGGTTGTGTATGCATAGCGTATGTTTGATAACTTGATTGCTTGCTTATTGAGTAGTAATGAGGAAATTGCATTCCCTTCTTATTGAATTGTTGTTTTCCTCACCCCTCTAGTGTGAATCATTGTGCAAGTACCCAAAGACAGGTTTATCCGGAGTGTGCTCAACTTGAAGTAGTTGGGCGTAGAAGCGAGACAAGATGCTATGCTGAGAATGCATATGAGTGGAGACCCCACTGTGATTGGGTGCAGAAGATGCCACTAGAACTAGATCCAATGGACTTGGTG
Source organism: Combretum micranthum (assembly GCA_024138025.1). Classification (NCBI taxonomy): domain Eukaryota; kingdom Viridiplantae; phylum Streptophyta; class Magnoliopsida; order Myrtales; family Combretaceae; genus Combretum; species Combretum micranthum. The sequence continues at coordinate 338,769 of JAMXBD010001066.1, read as the reverse complement.
GCACAAGCTGAGATTGAATGGGATGCTCAAGATCCTCAATTTCTAGAACTTGAACCATGGATCGAGTTGGATGATCTAGAGGAGGATCTAGGTGTTGATGAGGATCCTGAGGAGGATCCTATGCCTGATGAAATTTCTGATTTAGAGGACGCCCCTTTAAACGAGTCTGCATTAGAAGAGCTGGATGCGACAGAGGTAGGTTCGGAAGAAGGGGAAGAGGAAGAGGACGAGGAAGAGGAAGAGGACGAAGAAAAAGCAATATAGAGGTAAACCCTAGCTTTTTATTCTTTTGTTCCATACCTCCGTTTTCATATACAGTAAGAAGACCTTATATTGTACACTATATGTTGCACTCTCTTTTGGATAGTTTGCAGGACTATGCCAATTTTTACATGTTTTAGTTTAATGGGGGTATTTCCACACATCTTCTCTTGTTAGTTAGTTAGTGACAAAATTAAAAAAACGTCAAATCTTATTTAAGGGATAATTTACCTTCCATGATCTAGGAGGTAGTGTGGATATCCCAATTTATTATTTATATACACAATCTTAATCCATAATTTATCATGATTTTCTTCTCTATTTAGCATTGGAATGATTTTGGTTATGGGTTTTGAAAGAATCATAGCGATTTAGGGTTTGGCATTAAGACTGGCGATCGAGGATTTTGTCGTTCCACAGTGGCATATTTCACCGGTGGAACTTACTGTCTTTTTTTTTTTTTTTTTCAAGCTTTTTTTTTATTAATTTTTTGGTTAAATTACATGATGTTATTTTATTTAACTTCACAGCAAAATGTTTCATTTAGTGCTGCTTTTCAAATACACTTAGCTGGTATATGCATTCAGATCGTAAATCGTAGCTCTAGTTTATGGCTCACCGATCTATTACATGTGTAAACAACAGTAACAGCACCCCCGCCCTAGCGAGATAAAGTTGGAGTAATTTTAGTATATATTAAAGTTTTGCACGCATTATAAATATATATATAACATATTAATGTTTTTCCTCGTATACGTGACTACTCACCTCCAAACTATTGTTTTTCATTTTCTTTTTTATTTATTTATTATGCAAACTGATCCAAACATTCTGTGTTCTTTTTCTCTAACCCTCCCATGTCAGTCGTCTCTATTGTTCATTAGAGATAAATCATATTTCTCAAATGGGCGCAACAAAGAATTAGTATAGCTATTTGCCATGTCACTCACCTAATTATATACTTTTGCCACAATGGTTTCCACAAATTCTATTCAGGTATTCTTTTATTTCTTCCGGGAGGCTCTGCTAGTTAGTTAGAATCAAGATTCCAATATATCAGACCTTAATGGGATATGTCACGTTTGTTATATAATTTTTCTTTGAGTTATAATAATTAACTACCTCAATTTTAAAATAATTAATTTAATACCTAATTAAAATTTTTATATTCATAAAAATTTCTCAGCTAATGAAATTAATCCATTTGCTGAGTTGGTATTTTCAGCAAATGGAGAAGTTACACATGTCAAATAGCCAATAAAAAAAACAAAAAAATTAGACACTAAGCAAACAAATTAATACATACGTTATAGTTGTTGTGAGTTAATCAGGTTGTTAATTATTTAATTAGACAATGTGTGTGTTAATTATATTGGTTCATTTATTTGTCTAATTTTCTAGTTTTTAAATTGGTTATTTCACATGTGTCGCTTCTCCATCCATTAAAAGTATCATGTCAGCTAATAGAGTTAGAGAGGTAGTATTAATAAGCATGGAAACTTTGATTAAATAGTAAATTGACTATTTTAAAGTTCAGATAGTTAATTATACATTTGAGAAAAGTTGAAGCACCAAATATAACATTTAAAGGTGGAAAAACGGGCCTGGCAAGCCAGCTCGCATCGGCCTGCAAGTTAAACGGGCTTGATTATTTTGGCCCGCTTTTAAATGGGCCAAAATTTCTTGGCCTAGGCCCATCCCGCTTAGGCCCACGGGCTAAATGGGCCAGCCAGCTGGCTAAATAAAATATTTTTAGTTTTTTATTTTTGTTATTTTTTTTATGTTAGTTTATGTAAAAATTAGATTATTTAAATATTTTAAGGTTTTATATATATTAAAAAGTAATTTTGTTACTATTTTGATCACTTATAAATGAAAACAAGTTTTTTAAATAATTTATTAGCTATTATATTACGTTTAAATCAATAAATATATACTTAAAAAAATGTTATAATGTTTATGATCCATGTATTAATCTATTTTCTTCTATAATATATCCTAAATAATTACAAAAATGTTATTGTATTATTCTTTTTCTTACATTTTTCCATAGGCTACGACCCTTATGCCTAGCTCTAATGATATTAATGTAATCTTAATCAATAGATAATTTAGATTACATGCATAGGCATGACTAGTAGCTAGCTGCAAATTACTACAAATGCCAGTTTATCACTTATACACTAGGTCATGGTATTATTATTATTATTATTATAGGTTACATCCTCAAGCAAGGGAATGGTTTCAAATCTCACATCAGATACTCAACATGGTTTTATCATTAGGATGGTGCTATGTATACTGTTGAAAGAGAGCAATTCATCATTATCTTATGGCAAAGATATGCTCCAACAAGTCCGAATTGTAATAGAAGTGATATATCTTCCATCACTTGTTGAAGTTAATAGATCAAAGACGTAGATGATTCCATATTATATCAAGTTGGTGTCTTGAAGTATCACAATCGAACTACTTCTAACTTCTATGGCTCACGACCCCTCCTTTCACGTTCCTCTTGATTAATATAACCATCATAATTTACCTATTCTATTGTTGGAAAATTCCTCCGCGTCAAATTCATGAGCAATTGGGTCTAAATCCAGAACCTATCATAAACGAAGTCTAATGCTACATTGGGTGCCCTTTTTGGTCATCAGCTCATATGTTGGCCCGTTTTAAATTGATTCCTACTGGTCAAGGGACAACAGCATGACATGATCAGTGCGATCATCTAGAGTAATATATTCGTGTTTTTGGTGTATTAGTAACTTCGAGGATATTATTTGATGTGCTTTTTGATTAAGAAGTAATGTGATAAATTATAAACATAAGCCTCCGGTGTTTTTATGCATTTTGATTCTTATATACTACGAGAGAGAGAGAGAGAGAGAGAGAGAGAGATGTTACATTGTATATGTATTACTCCTTTGGTGCTTTTTATTGAAGGGAAAAAAATGGACTGAATTATAGTGGAACTTATCAAGTTTCTATTTTTATATTTGTTTCATTCTAAAATGTTGTAATAATCCTTCACATATCCATATAAATTTACCAAGTACATTTAGAACTTTTTGGCAACCACTTAGAAGTAACAATCACCCACAAAGAAACGAAATCCTTCTATAGAAGTGTAGATTTTTCCATACCATCAAATTAATAAATAATTAATCTTGGTGCAAAATGTAATTACCGAGCAAACGATTTCATACAAACATACATACATATATATATATATATATATTCCTTTACATATAACCTAAAGAAATTGACAATAACTAATGCATATGCCAAGGATAAGTCCCTCGGTGGACTAGATGCATCGGTCGATGTAATAATAGTTTAGCAACCTCAAGATATTAGCTGTTTTTTCAGCTCGACCAAGTCATTTGCGGTGATAATACATTTATTCTCCATGATTTTATTACTTCTTATCAATTTCCCGATTTTTGGTAGTATTCATAACCAGTCTGTATAGGTCAAGCTTTTTGTTTCCTCTTTCAAATCCTTTTATTGGTTTACTTCCTTCTTTATTTCGCTATCTTTTCTTTTGAAATATAAACATATATATATATATATATATGTGTGTGTGTGTGTGTGTTTGTGTCGGTATAATGCCATTGCAATTACCTTTTGAAAATTAAGATTTCATAAATTTGTCAATAAATATTGTATTAAATTAATAGGATAAATTACATCGAATGTATCAATGTTTAGGGTAACTTCGTTTTAAGATATTAACATTTTGAGTTATTAAAAAAAGATGTCAGCCTTAAGGATAAGTTCATTTAAGGTATCAATGTTTGGAAAAGCTAGTCAAATAAGATATCATTAATTGATCATTGATGGAAAATTAAAAAGATTAAATTTAAAACTAATCTAAGACTTTGCAAAACATTGATTCCTTATTTAATATACTTTATTAAGTTTTGACACATTTTTTTAACCACTCAAAATATTAATACCTTTAATAAAGTTATCCCCAAACGTTAATACCTTATGATATAATTTAACCTAAATTAATATAACAAGGTAAGATAATATCATATTCCTTTTTTCTTTCCAAACATGTGATAAGTAGGTCTTATATTTCCACCTATGGGTAATCTAGACTTGCAAAAATTAATTTTCAATCAATGTTTTGTTATATGGTTACTGTGTATATTATTATATTACACATTAAACAGCATATCAATTGTCAAGTCCTGAGACTAGGCTTATGATTGCAAGAACACACGTGTCATTTTAGCTAACTTCAAATATATAATTTTTACTTAAAATCCCTAACTAGCAAAGCTCCACATCAATTAATATTATATACATATATAATTGTCTAGTCATTTTAACTAGAAAATCAAAACTCTAGTCTATCAATAAAAAACTTCTAACTTCTACAAAGATCGATCTCCCCCTCACAATTCAAATCATAAAAATTATCATATAATCCATTACCCGATTCAAGTCATATGCCAACTCATCATACGGGTCAACATAAATATCATCACCTAAAATACATAAAGTTCTGAATGAGTATGCTATGAAACTTAATACGTAACCATCATGATCCTATAATCACCAAATGCAATAGATAGGGTTCATTAAGTTATATTCACTATACATGATAAGCAACAAAATCTTGACATCTCATGATTTGGAATCATTAAGACTTTGGTCAAGAAACTCATATAACTTAGTGTCCAAAGTAGACTTTTCTCGACGTGTTTTGCAAATGCATGGGAACCACCCTTATATAGAAAAATAAAAAACAAAACGACAAACTTGAGACACTCAAGAACGAGTTGCCAAACTTGTTTAAGGAGAAAGCTAACGACCTTAAACTTGAGACTAACGAGGCCAGAAACGAAGCCAGAAGCGCTTTGTATCAGGTCGATAATACTTTACGGGAAGTAAAGGAAGAGGTTGAAGAGCTTAAAGGAACAAGAGATCCTTTAAATCTTGGACAATCAAGTGGCTTGAATAGAACTCAAGTCAAGGAAGCTGTTGCTGAAGTATGTAGACCTGTTGAGAACGATCTGAGGGTAGTCCTTACTTCTCTTACAGGTGCTGAAGAACTTAAGCTTTCTATTGAAGAAATCAGGAGATTCGAAAAAACTGAGGCAGAAGCCTCAGAAAGACTTATCGAACAACTCAATAGAAGAGAAGCAATTATTGATAAACTCAGCAACTTTGCTGATTCAAGACAGCATATCGATTTTGAAAGGTTAGAAAACCTTGTCAATCGATTGGAAAGACAAGCTATAAGTTCAAGTTCGAGTGGAACAGCAATTCCTATCGGACAAAGCATCAGAATTAACAATTCTCGAGACTATATAATTGACCACAAAGGAAATTATATACCTAAAGATGCTTAGAGACGCACGAAAGGCTGCTGGAAAAACTCTTACGTCCATAATGACAGAATCATTTGGACCTAGGATTGCTAGAGAAGTTGGGATTGCCGAGAGTGGTAGACCGCCAAGATCCAAGACAGAGGTCATGGATAGAATTGGGAAACTTGAGATCGAAGAAGTAGTAGATCTTGAGGAAGACATTGAAAGGTTCAATAATGGACGGATCAATGTTCTTAACCCAAAACATCTCTATAAGGATAGCTCTAAATGTCAAGACAAACCATTTTTATTAAAAAACATACAGAGCAACTTATAAAGATAGGGGATGGGAATGTAAGAACATACCCATTATATTCTAAAGATAAGTGCAGAGAGCATTGTAAACAGAAATTTATGTATGCTCATATCGGATTAATTGTTATTGGCATTAAAGGTTGTTCTCGAAGAAAGATGGGAACAAATGCTTTAGTATGTCTATACGATGATTCCATCGAAGACATTGCCAAATCCGAAATAGCTACAGTCGAGATAGACTTAGCTGAGAACAAAGGATTGTTCTACTGTGCTCCTGGTATGCTTTTTCCAATGGACAGTCTCCATAGGATTAAGATTGGTGTCCAAACAAAGGGTTTTGGGCCAATAGATAGAGATAATCTATCTCTTACCATTGCTTTTTTAGGAAGAGGAACCGACGTCCGCAAAGGGAAAGCAGTCCTGTCGGCAAGGTACGCTGTTAAGTTACCCCATCCATCTCTCATTTTAATTGGTAAAAATGCCAACACAAAATAACTAATAATGACAAAAAATAATAATAAATAATTGCAAGTCTTCAAGTTGATGCCATCTTTAATATTTCATCAAAGCTCGCCATGCGAAGATGACACCAAATATGTCAGAATCACTGGGTTAAAAATAAATATTCCGAAAGAAAACTAGGAGAACTGATCCCTATTTCATCACCCCAAACTCAAGCAGATTCACTTTTGAAACTATAATAACCATTCTTCAAGGTCAAATTAACCTACAAGACTCCAAGAAAGTTAAATAAAAATATTCAACCATATTAAACCTAGGTACTGTTAAAGACAGCACACTCCTCAATGCACGCTCTGCAAAACCCCTTCGAACATGCAATTCCCACAATGCGATAGCATCCCTGTTATGAATATCAATTTGCTCAACAGCCCCTAAAATATTTGAACTTGAGCAACTAACCCAATACACTCAAGCCGCACATCATGCTACCTCAGCAATAATCCCTGCCAACACTAATTTTTCTCCTCACTCATGCATCCTATCTACCAACCCCTTATAGACATTAAATATCAAATGCTTGTAATGGAATAATATCCCAAAATAAATTAAACCAAAAGGAATCAACAATAGGCTGAATTCAAATAAAGTATCAATATTTTATGTATTAAAAAAGAAACAATAATATACGAAGTGATATAAATAATGTATTAATGTTTTTGTTAAGTAATTAATAAAAGGGATCAATGTTATATAAAGTAGTGATCCTATCGTTAAAAGTCTTAATATATTCAAATTGATTTATAGCTGATCATTTAATTTGTCGTGACTTAATACATACTCAAATTCTTTAATCAATCGTCAAATGAACAACACAAATTCTCATCCTAAGATATCTCTTTCCAACTTTATTATATATATATATATATATATATATATTCTTTGCTAAATTTAAGAGTATTCTCAATTGCCTACAAAAACAATATTGAATTTGTTATTCCAACCAACATTGACCAATTTCATTAATAGACAATTTAAGGTCCTATGCCTAATACCTATGATAATATGATGATAATTTAACTCATGATTGTAAGTTATAGGCATATGGCTATTTCTATACAAAAAGTAGGGGTATAAATATTTTATATCTATTGTTATCTAGCATTATGTGCTCATTTATTCGAAATTGGAACTAAACACTTGCATATTTACAAATATTGCTTAACATGTATTTTTAATTACATCCATTAAGGTTAAGCTAGCTTAATCAACTATGCAATTATATTCTTTCATATGTTTATATTTATTTGTTCATTTTATTCATTTATTTTATATTATATCTCATGAAAAGGAAAATTTGTATATGTTTAGAAAACACATTCAAATTGCGTTTTCACAACATACGATAATATTGTACATGAACCCTATGTTGCCTCAAAATCATACTGATAGCCTACAAAATTCTGATAAGAACTCTGAATTTATCAAATCAACCAAGTATTGGGTCAATTTAAATAGATCGCCTCTCTCTCTAGTCAACAGTCCTCATAACTTTAATCCAAATATAGAAAAAATTGTTTCACTTTCTAAAACTATAATTTTTAACATATACATATGTATGTATTACTTATCATACAATGCTCGTTTATCAAGATTAGATTCCAGTACGATGGTTATAACGTAGTACTCAATTTACAAAGATACAGTTCGCAAAGAATCTCACCAATTCAATTAATTATACTGATTTGTTCTATAGATTAGTCCAAAATATGAAAGATGATAGTAATAATTGCTCTAGCAACATCTATTATTTCTTGTAAATCAAGATTATTGATTAACCAATGACTCTCCATTTTACAACTCCCTACGGCCACCTACATAATCTCAATTCATAATGGTGAATTTGGCATAATTTCACCCTCCTTTCTCTTTACTCATTCGAACAGTTGCAACACTAATAGTAGTCACATTCACTTCAATTTCTTTACTTCAGTGATCAATTAAGGTGTCATTTTGAACGTTTGTCAGTCATGTAGTGAAATGCATTAGGTTTTTTTTAAGCTACCTAACGTAGCCAGTTGTCAAGGTTAACATGACAATCCCTCAATTTCTTCAATCTTAACCTTTCCCCCTTGCAATCTCACTTACCAATTTCATATCAATGAACCAACTACACATGATCTCTTTCTTCTTTAGCATATAGCCGGAATCAATCAACAACAATGTCCTTCATCATTTCTTTACTTTTACTATTCTATATAGTTACCCTAATATTATTTATCAATTTTTAGTGTCAAAGTAGGCAAAGATCCTATTACTTTATATGGGTATTATCCAATATTTAGGGTCTGCTTGGATTGTCTAATTTTTATTTATATCTTATCTATATTTGATTTGCACTTATATCTTATATGTTTAATTTCTTTATGAGTAAAATTTTTTTTTATCATCTATCTACTTATGATAAACAGTCTGTTTAAAAACGACAAAAATAATATGTCAAAATGAGTTGAAAATGACAATCCAAACAAATCCTTATCTATCATTAATCAATCAATCTTATCCCAAGTTATCCAAGGCTTTCAATGTTTCTTGTAAACACTATATAATATTGGTAGTCAAATAGCAAGTTTACTATAGTTTTCTCATGAATACTCCATATCCAAAACCCTTCACCCTTACATTAATCATTGTTTAGAAATTTAGCTTTATTCCCTACACTCTAATTAACTTAAATATCATTTTACAAAATAAGCAAGACTCTCTTACTTACTTCATAACCTTGGCATATACCAATCACCAACATATAGTTTATTTTAAATTTAACTACTACTAACTTCTTAAATATCAAGATTCTTATTACTTGGATTTGTTGGCATTGAAACATGATTCCTTCTTTTCCTTATCCTGAGATATTATCATCATCATCCTATCATTACTTTTAATTTAACTACTTAATTCAATTATTTAGATTATAATTATAACAAAGCTACCACATTACTAATAAATTAAGCTTGGTTCTTTCTTTTCTTCCCTCCTCAACTTAATACCTTGAAGTTTTTGACAATCATATATTTATTGAAGTTATCAATTCAACAACTTTACCCAATGATTATTATATCAACATCAATATTAAGAAATCAAAAGCAATATTACATCGATTAAACATATTTATCCTCCTTTGGCTAAATTCTTTGAGGAGTAATCATCATTCTCACTACAATACCACAAAAATTTCTCATAAGTAAATAAAAATATTAATATTAATAGCCAACAACAATTATATTGGAAATACATATACAAAAAATAATCAATAGAAATAATAATGGTGTTCGATAAATATAATAGGAAAATTTTAAGAATAAATAAAGTAGCACTAAAATTAGAAATATATTTACGAGAGCAAGTAATTTAAAAGAGGAAATATTAACTAATATGTGTCACATGTCATAAAACAAGCAATGAGGGGTAAAAAGGACTTTAGGTAATAACTTACATAATCAATACAGCCAAAATGTCATATGAGTAAATTATATCTCAAAAGTATAATTTATATATTTAATGCATCCTACCTCATATAAAAGCCTTAGTTTCCTCTTTTCTCTCATTTCTCATTCTAAAAACTTATTCAAAAAGTTTTACTCTCAAAACTCTCTCTTTCTTTAGGATTTAGAGATTTACATATGAAAAAAAAAAAATCATGAGAAAAGGGTAAGAATGAATTCCTAGTTTCCTCTAATCCTTTAATGAAAATACTAATACAAAAGTTATCATAGGATAATTAAAAATCAAGAAGAGGGAGTAGGTATGCTTAAGAAGCTTCCACAACAAGCAATCTCTTAGTTAGTGGTGGTAGTAGTTTAAATGTGTTTTTATTCTTCATAGTTAACCTAACTTATAATCTTTCATTCATGTGTTTATGCTGTTGTGATTGATGCCTAAATAATAAAATCATAGTTTATATTATTAGATCTATAGATGTGGGAATAAATCATGATGATATGATTTGTAAATTATAGATCTAAGGATAAATTAAGTTAAATAACATCAAATAAATACGTTAATGATGATTTAGGATTAATGATTAAATGATGTGATCCAAAATTATATTTAGAGTTAAGTTTCATTTTAGTTTTATATAGAAAGTGAAATATTAAAATTTATAGGAAATTATTTCTAATCAAATAAGCAAGGGATGATTGTAAACAATATATATTCATATTAAAATATGGAGTTTTAAGACCAATAATTAATTATTTTGTTTATAGGAAATAATTTGATAAAATAGATATAAATAATCACTTATAAGTTAATAATCAAAATAGAAAATTTGAGGAATATTAAATATAATAGATAATATATAAAAATTAGACTTAAGATTTATTAATATTTGATATAGTAGGAATGAATTATAGTTTTGGTGACTTAAACTTATTGAGATACCTTCTTCTACAGGTTCTTATTCCATAGATCACTCGTTTACGTCGGTACAGGTACGCATGACTTGGATGTTCCTTACTAAGATATGCGTCTTAAAATGGATTAATACTTAAAGATGACTTAATAATTATTTGAGTGTGCTTGTGTCGTTTAATCTGGTTTGAAGAGCGACAACCTAGCATGACGATGCTCGCATGATAATCAGGTACTTAGGCCACCTTACCACTATATGGTACATTGAGGTGGCTCGACTGTAACTAATATGATAAATGGTATCGTGGTAATATCTATTTGGATCAGAGAGAAGTAATATAAAGTGGCTTACGTTTATGGGACCGGTTGAGCCGCATTATATTATTGACTGTGATGGGTATAGATAAGTAAGAACTGTGACCCCCACATGAGGCTACTAACTTAAAATTTCTTCAAGTAGGTATAGGTACCCGAGCTGCCTATATAGACATCACTACGAGGCGGTTCCAAACCGCGAACCGCCCCGAACCATCACTGGCGGTTCCTGACCGGGAACCGCCCGTCGGTGATGGTTCTGAACCGTCCAAGTACTCGTCGGAACCGGTGGGTCCAATTGGTTAGCGGCGGAACCAGCGGTTCCAACCGGGTCCGGAACCGCCAAATATTTGAATTTAAAAAAAAAAAACCTGCGCAGTTTTATACCCAACAGCACACAGGAGCAACGCTCAAGCCTTATTCCACTAGGTGGACTTGGCTATATGGATGCCATTATTACATCATTGTACTCTATCTCAAGCATCATATATGGTTTTTAATTATTTCCCTCCACCTCGTTTACACACTTCATTCCAATAAAATTTCAAAAACATTTACAAAATAGATTGCGCAGGTTTTTGTTTTCTTCATTTTTTTAAAAAAAAAAAAAACGGTTCACGTGAACCGGAACCGAAACCGCCAGAATCGGTGGTTTCTTGGAACCGTGAACCGCCTTGCTTTGGCTGTTTCGGTTCGGGTCCGGAATGCAAAATAAGAATGCAAAATAAAAAGTTACTCCTTAGGATTCAACAAGCTTTAAAGCAAAAAGTTAGGGAGTAGGAACAGTAGAAAATAAGAAGAGTAAAAACCCTACAAAACTGAAAACACAAAGTAGAAGAAGAAGAAAAGCCGTAGTAGAAAAATGTCGTCGTATTTTTTATGATAATGAAAAAGCCCATATAAAGAAGTAAGATAATAGACAAGGACAAGGAGCTTGCCCTAAAGAATATGGGACAAAGTCCTTTTGAAATACTATTACTGCTGCATGCAGCACATGATGCATCTCACTTCTTGCCGAAGCTTCCAAGCAATAACACTCAACGATAATTTCATCATTTCGACCATTTTATCTAGTAATTGAAACAGCTATCCAATAATTGAAAGACGATATCCTTCTTTCACCTAAGATTGCCGAGGGCTTTCAAGCGACAACACCCACTTATTCCATTCATTTAACTAGAGATGACATTAAGGTATGTTTGTTTAGCTTTTCTGGGTAGATATTGAAACTTTTTAAAACTTTTTTCTAACAAATTATTTACTAAGAAATAGATATAAATACAGATAAAAATAAAAAATTAACAGTTCTCATAAAAAGATCAAATATAGATAAAATATAAATACAAATCGGACATATTTACATTTATCATTTTGATACAAATACAGATACAGATAAAAAACAGACAATCCAAATAGACCCTTAGCCTCTTCAACATGTGTGTTTCAATTATCAAAATTTCATTTATGATAGCTGAGATTTATTCCTTCGCAAATCAATCATTAATCATCAGCACCGACTTAACTTTACAATAAGCTATTTAGTTGTCAACTTTCTATATTTTCATAATCAATCAACAAAGAATTTAAACTTTCTTCTTGATCGTCCTATCCCAAACCTTGAGCTATATCAAGCTCATACACCCATGCAACTTCAATTAACCCATAACTCTACTACTTGAATACAATAGAGGGATAGGACATAATTACCTTAGTCATGGTAGGAATTGCAAGAGAGGGGCCCCTTAGCTCAAGCAACTTCGAATCCCTAGATCATGGAAGTTAGGGTTTTCCGCAAGTGATTAATACTTCTAGCAGACCAATCTTAATGATGAGCAAGTTTAGTTAGTATTCACCTTATTAGAAGAAATAGTACTCCCAATCTTTGCTTGGTGTATTTGAAACGATCTGGGGTATTCTGATCCTCCTCCTACAGGCTGGCGGATGGAAGTGAATTGAGGGGTCTTGTATGTCGCATTTATAACGCGTGTGTGGTGATTGGACGGTGGTTTTTAGGGTATGGTGACGTTGTAGAAGTTGGCTTGGTGATGGTATGGGTGATTGGTGCCGAGTGGTCATTGTTACTGGTGGATGAAGATGAAGGTGTTCTTGGTCAAAGTTCCTAAGGCGACGATGGTGTGTGGTGATTTCTGGTGACGGAGTGATGGTGGCTGTGTTAATGGTTGAGGCTGGCGGTGTGGTGGAAGGAGATGAAGACAGCGAGTCAGTGTCCGGCGATGTCTCCTCTCCGATGCAACGGAGGAGGATTTGTAATTGTTATATTGGATGGTGGTGTTCAGTGAGCGGTGTTATGTAGCCGTCGATTGGTGGTTGGGCGGTGGTGGTGCGCCAAGATTGAAGTAAGGCGAGAGAGGTAGAGAAGAAGCGGAGAAGGAGACGCGAAGAAGAAGCCCGCCTCGGGGACAAGAAGAAATTAAAGGGGGATTTTTATACTTTTTTCAATTCTTCGTATTGAAGTATATAATCAATCGTACAGTAATTTCAGGCACGGTTTTTTCTTAATTTTGAAGTTATTTGAGGGGGAAGTTTTATAGTATAGTCCTCCATGTCACCTCAAAACTTTAGGACTTTTTAATTTGTTTTGTTTAATCCAATGTTTAGACTTAATTTTAATTTACAGTTTTTAGAAATTGATGTTTATTTTTACATTTAACTATAATAAACTATTTCTTAAAGTTTTGCATATTTTCTGGACCATGCGATTTATGGTTTAATTTTAACTTGTAGAGTAAATATGCAATTTTAGTTTTAAGGTCTTTAAAATACGTTTTAAAGTTTTTATTTATTGACCGGCCAAAAAAAAAAAAGTTTTTATATTGTTTGATTATATATTCTAACATCATATCTGACATTTTTGTATTGTCAATTCCATTTTTTTAAATTTAGAGTACATTTCAGGGGCTTATTTGATTTTTATATCAAGACCTTAATTGATTTTTATATGTGAACATTTTATTTAATATTCGAATCGTTGAAAACATTTCAGAACTCTATTAAGCAATAATTTTAAATTTAGAATTGCAAAAAAATGAAAAAAAAGGAGTGTGTTTAAGTGTTTATGAAATATCTCAAAAATTTCTTACAAGTAAATAAAAAAAATAATATTAATAGAAAAAAATATTAAAATATATAATGAAAATAATCAATAGCAGTAATAATAATATTCAATAAATATAATGGTAAATTTTTAAGAATAAATAAAGTAGCATAAAAATTAGAATATATAATATTTAGGAGAGCAATTAATTTAAAAAGCAAAATACTAACTAGTATGTGTCACATGTCATAAAATAAGTAAAGAGGAGTAAAAGAGACTTTAGGCAATGACTTACTTAATCAATACAAGTCATGGGGACATAAGAGTAAATTATATCTCAAACATGTAATTTATACGTTTAAGGCATCCTACCCTCAAATAAAAGCCTTAGTTTCCTTTTTTTTCTCTCATTCATCATCCCCAAAACTTCTTCAATAAGTTCTGCTCTAAAAACTCTATCTAAACTTTTTTTAGAAGAAAAACACAAACAACTCTCTTTCTTTAGGATTTAGAGATCTATATAAGAAAAATCAAGAGAAAAGGGTAAAAATGATTTCCTAGTTTCCCCTCATGCTTTAATTACAATACTTGATACAAATTTTATCATAGGATAATAAAAAACAAAGAATAGGGACGTGTGCTTAAGAAGCTTCCACAATAAGCATTAAGTAAACCCTTAATTGGTGGTAGTAGTATTTTAAATGTGTTTTTATTCTTCATAAGCAAGTAATCTAAATTATAATCTTTAATTCATGTGTTTATGTTATAGTGATTAATGCTTGAATAATAAAGTCACAAATTATATTATTAGATCTATAGATGTGGGAATAAACCATGATGATTTGATTTGTAAATTATAGATCTAAAGGTAAATTAAGTTAAATAACATTAAATAAGTATGTCAATGATGATTCAGGATTAATGATTGAATGGTGTAATCAAAGATTATATTTAATGCTATTTTGCACTGTAGTTTTCTATAGAAAGTAAAATATTAAATTAATAAGAAATTATCTCTAATCAAATAAGTAAGGGATGATTGTAAATAATATATTTATTCATATTAAAATATGGAATTTTAAGACCAATAATTAATTATTTTGTTTATAGGAATTTATTTAATAAAATAAATATAAGTAATAACTTCTCATTATTAATCTAAATAGGAAATTTGAGAAAATTAAATATAATAGATAATATATAAAACTTAGACTTAAGTTTATTAATAGTTGATATAATGGGAATGAATTATAGTGTTAATTACTTAAAACTTATTGAGATAATTTCTTATACAGATTCTTGATCTATGGATTACCTATTATCTGTTTGTAGTGGGATTCCTACTTAAGTATAGGTACGCAATAACTTAGATGTTGCTTGCCATGATAGATATCTTAAAATGGATTAATACTTAAAGACGGTTTAATAATTACTTGAGTGTACTTGTGTCATTTAATTCGGTCCAGGGAGCGACAACCTATGTGGTAGTGCTAGCACAGTAGTTAGGCACTTAAGCCTCCCTTATCATTATTGATACATCGAGGTGGTTCGGTAGGTAGCTAATAGGATGAACGGTATCAGAGTAACATCTATCTAGATCGAAGAGAAGTAATGTAGTGTGGCTCACATTAATGGAATTGATTGAGTCGCATTATATTATGAACTATGATAGATAGAGATGAGTAATGGTTATGAACTCTAGACGAGGTTATTTACTTAAAATTTCTTCTAGGTGATATATGTACCCATGCTGCCTATATCAAACCCCTAAGCAGTTGTTGTTACTTAGGACTTCTAAATTTCCATAGCGTGTTATTAGAGTGTGAGTACTCCATTGTTTATTTTCTCTACCTAATTTAAATATATAAATTGATGGTTATTGTATGTGCATTAGCATAGAAATGTGTGTTCATATCGTGTATGCTTGTTATATTGTTGTATTAGGTTTCGACTCATTCCTTTCTTTTTCAAGTGATGCTGATGATGTTTATATGGATGCTTTGACTGTTACGGGTTGAATATTGGTGATAGACTCGATGAGCTAAACGTTTAGAGGCAATGGACATTATTTTGTTATTAATCCAAGTGTTTAATATTTGTATTATGCAATTTTTAATATGTTATTAAGAGATTATTTACTATTATTATGAAATTTAAATAAGGATTTCTTAATTTAAAATTTGTTAGAAACTTACTTAGTTAAGGATGGTTTTTGCGTATAACACTTCGGTGTTATACATAGCAGAACTATTGGCGTATTAGACCTTATATGGGCTTAACAGTTTAACTATGTGTTCAAAATCATATTTAGCATTGAAATAGATGTTGGCATCCTGAAGTTCTTACAAGCATGTTCCCAATTGTTGAACTATAGTAGTGTAAAAAAAAATTCTTGCTTTTCAATTTCTGGAAATGTTGGGAGAAAATTTTGAAGTCTTTACTTATTGAATTTTATATTTGAATATTCTATTTGGTATTAGTCATGAAATAAGCCTAAGGTATGATTGACACAGAAGGTTTACGAAGCTACTCTAACTTGCTTCATTAATCAAATTCCATTACCTTACATGTACTAACTCATAAGGCTGTGGATGTTAGATTGTGTCCAATCCTAAAATCTTACCAACAAAATCTAGAATAAAATTACATGGATCGTCTTCTACAAGCACATGACACACATGCTGAATTAAAATGGGGCATGAAAACAAAAACTTGAGGCATGCTAGACATTGTCCTTAAGGATAATTCACCAATACAGATGAAACAATGGCATATCCCCAGGATTCAACAAGCCCTGTAGAAAGATCCAGGTAACAGGAATAGCAAAATGGTAGGATAAGCAAAACCCAACAACCGAAGAAAAAGAAGAAGACGTAAAGTAGAGAGTGTGTGAAGATAATTATTTTGAAAAATTGATTATTTATAATGTTAAAACGGATAAATGTAATCTAGAGAGATATGTTCAACGGTTTAGTTTAAAATATCTTTTTAAAAATAAATATCACAACGGATGGATAATATAATTTGAAAATGGTCGAAATATAGGAGCAGTAGAGGTAGAAAAATAGATATTATGGTAACCGACATTTGAAATGGTCAAAAACTTGTATTCGGATAAGCTTAAATTAATAACAATATCTAAAAATTATTAAAATAATAATATACATGAAAAATAAAATATTCCTTTGGATCGGGCCAAGACATACGACTATATGCGCAGGGAGAGCAAATCCACGAATTTACACTAGACTGGCCTAGGCTTTGTGCATGCGAGCCTATACATTTCCACCAACTCTTTACTAGCCTACAAAGAGAAGGAAGTTAATAAACAAGAACAGGGAACAAGGTCTAAGGAATGTGAGACTTATTCCTTTTGAAAAATACACACACACACACATACTAAAACAAACAACAATCCCCACATATTTCAAAGGGATAAAAGATAAAGAGATAAAAAGAAATGCTAGGTTTCCTCAAATGAGTATTATGCCTTAAATCTAATGTCTTTAAGACTATGAACCAGACCTAGAATAATGAGATATAACTTACAAAATAAATGGTGAAGCTTAAAGCTTCTATGAACTAAGAATTTTTATTGTGAGCTAAAATGCTCATTAATCACATTATACTCCTACAATTTTCTGCTATTCATTGTAGTTTCACGCTAATAGGCCTTGTGCATGTTTGGTTATTCATGAGTGCTCTAGACATTTTGCCACAAATCTCATAGAAGTGGCCTCACTTCACACTCATAAAGGCCATTCCATCAATTGTATACTGCAGAATGCACCACCTTTAAAGGATATGGAATTGGATTAAGAGCTTTGTTCAACCTCTCTTTCTTTGCAGTTTAGCACTGCACACCCCATAGGAGGGACATCATTTAATAGTGCTACATAAATCAAGCAATAATTTGTTATTACCCATATGAACCTATTTCATGGGATCTCTAATCACATAGGTTGGGTTACCATCATTGTTGATACTTCAACATGGCTTTAGTCCCATACCCATTGATGTTTCATTTATTAATTTTCTCCCCAAAGGTTTAGTTAGAGGATCGACCAAATTCACTTCTGACTTTACATAATCTATTGAGATAATTCCATCTTTTAGTAGCTACTTCACTACATCATGTCTCAATCGAATATGTCTATTCTTTCCATTGAAGATCTTATTCTTAGTAATAGATATTGCCACTTGATAGTCACAACACATAGACACAGATGGTGTAGGTTTTAAATCTAATGGAATATTTTCCAAGAACTTTCTTAACCATTCAACCTCATTACCAGCCAATTCCAAAGCAATAAACTCTGACTTCATAATAGACTTAGCTATGATAATCTGTTTGGCTGATTTCCATGAAATTGCACAACCTCCAAGGGTGAATATATAACCACTGGTGGATTTTGTCTCATTTGAATCAAAGATCCAATTGGCATCACTGTATCCTTTTAATAAAATGGGAAATCCACTATATAGAATACCATAATTCATAGTATCACTCAGATATTTCATTAGTCTGACCAACGCAGTGCAATGATCATAACCAGGATTATGTGTATACCTACTCAATCTATACACATCATATGCTATGTTAGGTCTTGAAAAATTCATTAAATGCATCGGCCTTCCAATTATTTATGCATGCTCATATTGAGCAACGGTATTATCTCTGTATTTCTTTAATTGGGTATTAGCACCATAAAGGATACTTATATGATTGACATCAAAGTGTCCAAACTTCTTAAGAATTTTCTCAATATAATGCTCTTGCGATAGCATGATACTATCATTCTTCCTTATGATTTTAGCACCCAAAATAACATTTGCTTTACCCATGTTTTTCATATCAAATTTATAAGCAAGAAAAGAATTTGTTTTATGCACTATATCAAGAGTAGTACCAAATATAAGCATATCATCTACATATAGGCATATAATTACATAATAATTATCAAAAAGTTTTGTATAAACACATTTATCAACTTCAACAGTAGAGAAACCGTCTTATAACAAAACTTGGTTAAATTTTTCATGCCATTGTTTAGGAGCTTATTTTAAACCATACAATGATTTAAGCAGTTTACAAACTTTCTTTTCTTGTCCTATAACAACACAACCTTCAGGTTGCACCATATAAATCTCTTCTTCTAAATCACCATTTAAAAAGGATGTTTTTACATCCATTTGTTGAATAACAAGTTTATAAATTGAAGCCAAGGCAATTGAAACTCAAATAGAAGAAATTCTAGTTACAGGGGCAAAAATATCAAAATAGTCTACATTTTGCTTTTGAGTAAAACCTTTTGCAACTAACCTAGCTTTAAACTTATCAACTGAACCATCAAGAATTAATTTCTTTTTAAAAATCCATTTACAACCAATGGGTTTAGCTCCAGGAGGTAAATCTACTAATTCCCATGTTTTATTTTGTAAAATAGAATCAATTTCAACTTTAATGGCTTCTTTCCAAAAAGGTGCATCAGATGAGGAAATTGCATTTGAGAAAGTTAATGGATCATTTTGAACAAGATAAGTACAAAAATCATTTCCAAAAGAATACTCTTTCTGTTGTCTTTTACTTCTTCTTAAAAATTCATTTCTAGAAACATTTTCAGAAGATGGTGTATTTGGAATATTTTTAGATTTTGAAGGAAAAACATGTCCAAAAACCTCTGCATTTTTGTCTCAACAATTGTATTGCGATCCAACACATCGCTTTTTAATACAAAAAATCTATATGCAGCATTATGTTCAGCATAGCCAGTAAAATGTAATATGAAATTTTAGAGCGTAGTTTTCTTTTCTTAGGATCAGGGAGTATAACTTTAGCAAGACACCCTTCACTCCAAAGATTTTTAGGTGTATTAAAGCTTACAAGCATACAATTCATCATTTCTTTTAATCTCCTATTTTTTTCTTTCAGCTATTCCATTAGATTATGGGGAATAGGGTGGAGTTATTCATGAATTATTCCTTCCTTTTCATAGTATTCATTTAATAAAATATACTCATCACCTCTATCTGATCTAATTCTTTTAATTTTCTTATTTAATTGATTCTCTACTTCTGCTTTGTATTTTCAAAACATGTCAAACGCTTCATCTTTATTTCTAAGCAAGTAGACTTTGGTATATCTAGAAAAATCATCTATAAATGTTACATAATATCTTTTACCTCCTCCTGTCATAGTTTGCTTCAATTCACCTAGATCAATGTGAATTAAGCTTAATTATTCATATTCTCTAAAGACAGATGCACATGTTTTCTTAGTTTATTTAGATTCAGCACAAATTTCACCTTTACTCGTGCTTGAAGAATTAATATTAGAAATTAACCCAACAGATTGCATTTTTTTTTAATATAAGGTAAACTAACATGTCCTAATCTACCATGTAATAAATCATAAGAATCAATTAAGTAAGCAGAAGAAGTAACATTTCCATTCATAACTTCAGAAACATTAAGTACAAATAAGCCATGACTACAATAACCCTTGCTAACAAAAACATTATTTTTTGTCATTATAACTTTGTCAGACTCAAATGACACTTTCATTCCCACTTTTCCCAAGAATGCCACTAAAATTAGATTAGTTCTAATGTTGGGAACATGTAGCATCTCATTTAGAGCCAAAGTCTTGCCATATGTGAGTTTGAGAAGAATCTTTCCTTTCCCAAGAACTTGGGTAGTTCGAGAATCACCAAGATCCACATATTCTTCTCCTTCATCAACTTTTGTATAGGTCATGAATGCATCTTTATTTGCGCAAATATGCTTAGTAGCATTAGAATCTATGACCCATTTTTTCACATTAGTCACTATGTTCACATAAATGACCACAGTAGTAATAGCATCTGCTTAAACTAGATTTGCCTTTGGTTTAATAGGATTGTCCTTTCTTCCCATCTTCTTCCTACACTGAGGTGCATGATCACTAGGTTTGCCACATACAAAGCAATTGCCTCGCTTCTTAAAAGTGGGATTACTAGCTCTAGGCTTGTAATTAGGTTTCTTTTCATACCTTTTGTATGACTTGTGCGGTTTGTGATCCACCGAATTCACCTTACTTGCAATGTCCTTTCTCTGGCAGCCTAGGATTCCTTTATGTTAGCATCCTCGATGATGATATGGGTGATGCGATAAACAAGAAAAAGTTGCTTGTGCTTGTGCTTGTGCTTAAGCTGTTGTTTGTGGTCACTCCATGATTGAGGCAACAACGAACTCCTCCTGCAAATTAATGCTTACTGATTTGAGGTCCTCTATCAACTTATGATGCTCATTGATTTGCATTTTAATATCTTTGTCCTTAATCATGTCCCACCTATAGTATTTTCCAATAACAAACTTCTGTTTCCCCCTATCTTTAGCCGTGTATTTGGCAACCATAAAGTCCCAAATCTCCTTTGCAACGTTGTAAGAACATTATTCATTGAATAACTCATTAGATAAGTTGCTAATAATAGTGTAGTGACATACCTTGTTTGCATGAACCCAGAGTTCCATTTGTTTGGACGTGGTATCCGTTGGTTTAGCATTCGTAAGAGCATATGCAACACCGTATATATCTAAAAGTGAGAATTTACGTTTTTGCCATCTTTTAAAATTGTCTCCATCGAAGATTTTGATCTTTGATATATCTGGAAATGACTCTGCAAATGGAACGGTTGGTAGCACAGGGACAGTGTCGTTTGGAGCAGTGTCATGAATAGTACAGGTGGCAACGACGATAGTCGGAGGGGCAAGATCAGAGGCCATGGGAAATTATCCTTAAGAATGTTGAATTAAAATAGGGCATGAAAACAAAAACTTTAGGCGTGGTAGGTACTGTCTTTAAAGATAATTCGTCAACACAAATGAAACAATGGCATATCTCCTAAGATCTAACAAGCCCTCTAGAAAGATCTAAATAACAAGAATAGCAAAATGGAAGGATGAGCAAAACCCAGCAACCGGAGAAAAAGAAGGAGACATAAAGTAGAGAGTGTGTCAAGATAATTATTTTGAAAAACTGATTATTAATAATGTTAAAACGGATAAATGTAATATGGAGAGATATGTACAATGATTTAGTTTAAAATATCTTTTTAAAAATAAATATCACAACGAATGGATAAGATAATTCAAAAGTGGCTGAAATAAAGGATCAATGGAGGTAGGAAAACATATATTATGGTAACCAACATTTGAAAAAGTTAAAAACTTGTATTCGGATAAGCTCAAATTAATAATAATATCTGAATATTATTAAAATAATAATATGCACGGAAAAAAAAATATTCTTTTGAACTTGGCCAAGACATATGACTACATGCGCAAGGAGGGTAAACCAAGAATTTAGACTAGCCTGGCCTAGGCTTTGTCCGTGCGAGCTTATACCTTTCTACCAACTTTTTACAAGCCCACAAAGAGAAGGAAGTTAATAAACAAAAACAAAGAATAAGGTCTAAAGAATGTGAGACTTATTCATTTTGAAACATATATATATACATATATATATATATATATATACACATCCTAGAACACACAACAACACCTTCCCTTGAGCATGAACTCGTGTACCAAATTATTGTCCCCTATATCCATATAATTAGCCATATTGCAAATATTTTAAAAGATAGATTTTTCTTCATAGAAATCTAGAAATTGCACCTCACATACCCTACTATCACGTAAGTCAACTACTCTCAATCAGTAGTGCAAACCACCTATAGATCCAAAATTCTCAAAATGAAGAATCAAATACTTACCAAACCAATATGGTACCTTTATGCCTAGATTTACAAGAATTTGAATTATAAATCCCATGTCATTGATTACCCTTCCGAGTTTATTTTGACACCATGATGTTACAACATAATTTTTTATCCAAATTAACATGCAAAATAATTCAAATTTAAAGGAAGTCAAGTAGATTAATTTTATTATGTTAGGATTGGTAATTTTTATGATATAAAGAACAAAGAAAATAAACGAATATGAACAAACTTACTTGGAGATAGGACGATAATAAAGATTACTTTGAGCTATTTTTGTTCGATTATATCGTAATACGACAGCACAAATTATAATCAAATGGATTTTTGAAACAATCAAGTAATATGACTAAATAATTGGTTAAGTGTTTCTTTCTGTGCACTTAAAAGGGATTATTAAATGTGGTTTAAAAAAAAAAAAGAGGGTGATTAAATGTGAGCAATCCATTAGATAAGACAAGTGGTTATCTCACATCCATTATCCATGGAATCCACCAATTTAATAATATGTCCATATAGCATCTCCTCACCTAATGTCTTCCTTCTTATGGGTTTATGCCATAAAAATAAAATATAAATTTTCCTTTTTTAAAAAAGAAGGGAGACCTAAAAACAAAAACAAAAACAAAAACAAAAACGAAAAACAAACATTCTCTCTCAGCAAACTCTAGCAGCAACTTAAATATCTGTGTGTGATAGGCTTTGTCCCATTTTAATTCATCTAAATTTATTTAACTAAAATTAGTTACCAGTTTTCTGGGAGCTTCTTGATCTTTTGATAAATTTGTGACAAACAATGAAGATGAGAAAGAAAAATGAATCTTTCCAGAGAGTATTTTGAGTTATGTTCATAAAAAAAAAAAAAAAAGAATCGAATACCAAAAACAGAAAATATATACAATTCCAAACTAACACAACTCTAAGACCAACCAAAATAAGACACGTGGAACTAAACAGAAAAAATACAGCTGTTAATAATAAATATATTTGTCTAATATAACTTCCACATCCCCCCTTCAAGTTGGTGTCTCAAGAAGACCCAACTTGGAACAAAAATCAGCAAGCTTATGAGCAAGAATTGTCTTGGTGAAAAGATCTGCAAACTGGGAACTAGTAGGAAGATGTAGTGGCTGCAAAAAACTAGTAGCAATGTGATCACAAAGGAAATGCAAATCAATCTCTAGATGCTTGGTACGAGCAAGAAGACAAGGATTGGTAGCTATTTGAAGGGTAGATTTATTATCACAGAATAAAGAAACTGGACGAGGAACAGCAACATGAAGATCAATCAATATGTAAGAAATCCACAACAATTCTTTAGTAGTCGAAGCAAGACTGTGATACTCAGTTCGGTAGTAAAAGTACTAACAGTTCTTTGTTTTTTAGTCTTCCATGAGATTAAAGTAGATCCAAGCATGATGCAATAACCAGTCAAGGAACGACGATCAAGCATTGTTGATCCCCAGTCAGCATCAAAAAAGCCCTTGAGCTCCAAGGAATTAAGAACACGATAAAACAGCCCGATAGAAAAAGATCCCTTCAAATAGCGCAAGACATGATGTGCTGCAACCAAATGAGAAGTCCAAGGTCAGGAGAGAAACTGACTTAAAGCTTGCACAGCAAAAGAGATGTTTGGACGCGTGATAGTAAGGTAAAGAAGTCGGCCAATAAGCCTACGATAAACAAGAGGCTGAACCAACAAATCAAGAAGGAACTTCCATTGATGAATCATCAAACCAGTATCAGTCTTGCACAACTCAAGACCTAAAAAGAACCTTGCGAAGCCAAGGTCTTTAATGGTAAATACATCATCAAGTTGCTACTTCAAGAGAGAAATAGCATCTGGATCAGTCCCCGTCGCAAGCAGATCATCAACATATAGGAGAACAATAGTAAAGGAGTGACCAACAGTACGAGTGAACAAGGAGTAATCGGCCTTGGACTGAACAAAACCGTGACTAATTAAAAAACGTGAAATCTCAACATTCCATTGCCTAGACGCTTGCTTTAAACCATAAAGTGAGTGTTGAAGTTTACACACTTGATTAGGCAAGGCTTTGGAATACCCCTGAGGTGGATGCATATAAATCTCCTCATCAAGAAAACCATGGAGAAAAGCATTGTTTATATCCAATTGAAATAAAGGCCAATTACGAGCAGTAGCAACAGCTAATAAAATGCGAACCGTGCCCAATTTTTCAACATGCGAAAACGTATCATGATAGTCCTTACCTTTAACTTGAGTATATCCCTTAGCCACAAGCCTAGCCTTATATCTTTCAATAGAACCATCGGGATGAAATTTAATTTTATAGACCCATTTAGAACCAATAGCATGCTTGCCCGGAGATAATTCAGTCAACTCCCAAGTATTATTGAGTTCTAAAGCCTCCAATTCTTGATTCATTGCTGTCACCCATTCTTGACTTTTAGAGGCTTAAGTGTAACTAGATGGTTCTTTGGATGTTAAAACGTGTGCTAATGAAGCTATATAATCATGAGAGGATAAGAAGCAAATGAGTCAACAGAAAACAAAGGATGAACAACTGTAGAAGCATTAGAGGGAGCAGTAGAATCAGATTGAACAGAATGTACAAAATCATGCAACCACTGCGGAGGTTTACAAACCCGTGTAGATCGACGCACACTAGGCAAAGAATCTAAATTTTGAAGACAAACATCAACATCCTTAGATGGTGACTGAGGAAGAGTAGTAACCAAAGGAGAAAAATCAGAGATATCATCAAAGGTTAAAGGAAAAGAATGGGTAGGCAGAACTGAATAAGAAGGATCATTAGAAGAAGATTTGAAAGGAAAAATGTCCTCATAAAATCTAACATCACGACTAACAAAAATAGCATTGGACTCAAGATTGTACAATTTATAACCTTTTTGAGCCGAGACATAACCAAGGAAAAGACATTTAATTCCACAAGGATCAAATTTGTCCCTCAAAACAGAAGGTGTGGTAGCAAAACACAAACATCCCATGATATGCAAGTGATCATAAGAAGGTTTGGATCCAAACAAAAGCTCATGGGGAGATTTCCAATGGAAAGAAGAAATAGGCATTTTATTTATGAGATATGTAGCAGTGAGAATACATTCTCCCCAAAATCTTTTTGGTAAGTTGGCATGTAAACACAAAGCTCTAGCAGTATCTAAAAGATGCCTATGTTTACGCTCAACTCGTCCATTTTGTTGTGGAGAATAGACTACGGTTCATTAATGAACAATGCCTAAAGTATCAAAAAGTTGTTGACATGAATGAGATAGAAATTCGACCCCATTATCAGACTTAATATATTTAGGTGTAACAGAAAAGTGATTAGCCACATAATTCAAGAAAGTAGAAAGGATAGCAGGTACTTGTGATTTATTATGTAACAAGTAGTTCCAAGTACTTCTTGTACAATCATCTAGAATAGTAAAGAAAAACTTAGCTCCTAAAATCGAAGAAACATGATAAGGTCCCCAAATGTCTAAATGTAAGAAATGAAATTTTTCTATGGAAGAATGAAAACTACGTTCAAAAGACAACCTAGAAGCCTTAGCTTCATGACAAATATCACAAATAAAATGAGTCATGTCCAAAGCTTTACAAGCATCAATGTGTTTGAGTTTAGAACAAGAAGTATGTCCTAATCGTGCATGAAACAACCGTAAGGAATTATTTTGATTACAAGATAGACGGAAGAGGAATTTGAAAAATGTGCATACTGATCTTGAGCAGTAAAACTCCGAGCAATCGAAGACTTTAAAACATACAATCCATTCTCGGATTCAACTGTCACTATAATCTTCTTAGTTGTCGGGTCCTGGAAAACAAGAGAAGAAGCATCAACAATGGCCACCAGTATAGAGTGAGATAACAATTTATGAACAGAAAAGAGATTATGGGAAAAATCAGGTGTGTAGAAGACATTAGACAAGGTTAGTGTATCATTTATTCGAACTGATCCAACAAGATGAACCAATTTAACAGATCCATCAGGTAAACGAACAAAAATTGGAGAAGTCAGTTTGTGTGTATCAACAAGGATAGATTTGTAAGGAGTCATGTGATCACTAGCACCTGAATCAATAATCTAAGAACCAAAGTTATTAATCCAAGCATTAAAGCAAGAAAAGGTTAGAAGAGTACCAGCATATGAAACCATATTAACTAATGATTCATCTTGACTTGATGCTTATCAGACATCATACGCATTAATTCTTGGCATACATTATGCACAAGCTATTTATCCAACATCGGTCCAGTGTTCAAACGTTCCAGAGATGACATATTGTCAAGAGGAGTCATCAGATCTTTGCTAGACAGATCTTTAACACAAGTAGCAGCAAATTTCCCTTGTGATTTAAAATTCATCCTCTTGCCTTTAAACCAATCGGGATATTCGATAATCTAGAAATATGTCTCAACCGAATGACCCTCAGATTTGCAATGTTTGCAAAATAACTTGTTATTCATCCCTTTCCTTCGTTCATCCGAAAAACCTTTCACCTCTGTTGTTCTATTTGCAAGATACGATGCAAAATCTAAATTACTTATATTAGATGTAATATGTTTTTGTTTTTCGACTTGTTGCACCAAATAGAAGGCTTTATTAACAGTAGGCAACAGATCCATAGACAATATGTGATTGCGTACTGATTCAAAACCATCATTTAAACCCATAAAAAATTGCATCAACTTGTTATGAGACTCAAATTCCATAATCCTCTGTTTAAGATCACACGTGCAATACTCCAATCTCCCACAAGAACAAGTAGGATAAGCATGCAATGCTTGTAACTCATCCCAAAGTCTTTTTAATTTGTTATAATAGATGCTAACCAACTGATTACCTTGCCTAACATTACTGATTTCATGCTGGATTTGAAAAATTAATGGACCACTACCTTGTCCATATTGTTCACCAACTTCTTTCCACAATTCAATCGCTGATTGAGCAAATATAAAATTCTGTGAAAATTCACTTAACATGGAATTCAAAATCCAACACCTAACCATATAATCACATCTTGTCCAACGAATTAAGTCAGGTGAATTATCGTTAGGTTTTACAATCGATCCATCAATAAACCCGATCTTGAGTTTAGCTCCTAATCCCATTTTGACAAATCTACTCCAAGCTAAGTAATTCGTTCCATTAAACAATATATTTCCAATCACCATACTTGGAACATCAGAATTTCACAAATACAAAGGATCTGATATCATCATATCATTACAATTATGACGAATTGGATCTAATTGTAAATCCATCTCCAAGAACTTCGTAAAAAAAACACAAAACGAACAAGAAAGCGAAGAAACAATCAGAAGCTAGAAATACCTCACGCCAAAGCTCTGATACCATGTGAACATTGTGCATGTAATGAATTGTGACAAACAATGAAGATGAGAAAGAAAAATGAATCTTTCCAGAGAGTATTTTAAGTTATGTTCGTAAAAAAAAAAAAAAAAAAACCACAGAATACCATAAACAGAAAATATATGCAATTCCAAACTAACACAACTCTAAGACCAACCAAAATAAGACACGTGGGACTAAACAGAAAAATACAGCTATCAACCAAACAGAAAAATACAGCTGTCAATAATAAATATATTTGTCTAATATAACTTCCATAATATCCTCTAGATTTTATTATGATGACCGTGCCATATTTAGAGCTCCTCAAACACCTTACCATGTTCTCAAAAGTTAAATCACATAAAAAGATATCAACGATTGAAAGTAAGTTCATTTAATGTATCAATATTTCAAGTGTAAACCACTGAATTTTCCATAATTCTTAGAAAATAATCCTATAATTAAATACCAAAACCAAGACCTTGAAAACCGACCCAAGTTAAAACTGAATTCTAAATAAGATCGAATATGAAATTTCTTAACCATGAGAAAAAAAGAACCTTCAAAACAAAATAAAAAATCCAACAATCGTTTGATTCAACCCAAATAACACTTGATGACAAGATATTAAAACCTGAAATCCTTTGGTGAATTTTAGAATAAAAATTTTCAATTACCACCAAAAGTCAAACAGAGTCAACCCATAACCCTCGACTTGGTTAAATAGTTCGGGAACTGAAAAAAATTAAATAAATCACGAAAAATAAAATAAAACTTAAATTTTGAACAAAAAATATAACATGGTCAAAAATCCCAAAATTCTATGATCTTATGAATAAAAAAAAAAAAAACAGAATTCAAATCGGAACCCTAAAGTCAACATAGAGCATTAATGACTAATGAATTTAGATCCGGCAATCCTGCGCTCTAAATCTTTAAACAATAAATTTAAGTTAATAATAGATTATAGTCCATAAGAATATAGCGAATCTTAAAAAATATCATATTCGTCAAAATTTAGTTTGTTTCGGATTCGAATGGGAACAGAGTTCGAGAACCGTGTGCTGGTGCACCGACCAGTAACAATATTTCGATAACATCGTTAGTCTTGCAATAATACAAGGATTTCAAAAATATCAGTTTTATAATTTTCGATAACTAAAAATATCATATATCACATTTTTACGCGTATTTCTTTTACTATAAGTAAATTATTAGTCTTGTTTACTCTTCATTGTCCTATTCTACACAATTCATAACTATTTATCTATTTCTACTTTTTGTACTACCTATACATCCACTTTCTTACAATTTACATTTTCAATACTACTTTATATCTTTCATATCTTACATATTATTGCTTTTCATTATAGAAAATTACATATCAATCAACTCTCTTCCTCTCTTCTTCCAAAACTGGCGGGACACTCTCTTCCTCTCAATTTTATTTTTTTTTTCAATTTATTTTATTACATCAAAATTCCCTCCATATTTATCTATAAATATCTCTTCCCTCCTTCACTTCTTACACACATTTCTTTTAACATAACAAAACTCTACCAAAATCATTTCTCAACTTCTCTTTCCAATTTTTCTCTCCCAAAATTCTCTTCCCAACTTTCTTTCCCCTACACAAAAACCGTCTTCCACATATCACTACCCACATATTCTTACAACCATCACTTTCTTTCTTCATCAAATACATAACTTTAGGTAAAAATCTCTTACTCTTATTTTTCCCATGTCATGTAACTTAGTATGACAATGGTGTTGTTTCTTAAAGCTCATGTGACTTATAGAAGTAACAATATGTTCATGTTTTGTTCTTGCACATGCCAAGAATTTTCAATATGTTATTTTGCTATATTATGTTATTATGTTGATATTATTGTTATTATGCTCCTAACCTAACCTTATATATATATATATATATATATATATATATATGCTCACTAACTCTCACTAATATGCTCTTATTATTCTTATTATTATTATTTCTCTTATTATTGCTTTTTTTTTTCTTTTTTCCTTTTCTTTTGGGACTAGTCTATTCTTAGTCTTGGGATACTTGATAAAGATAAGATTCATAATACTTGACCTTATTATTATGCTGATATGCTTCTTATATTTCTCTATATCTTATCATGTGATATTTTTCTCTTTCTGCTAAGTACATATTCATATTCAGGTATGATCATATTGATTCTTGTCTCAATAAAATGAAGAGAAGATTTTCTTGAATAAGGAAAAACGAGACTAAGCTCTCTGTAAAATAAATTTTGCCTCTTAATAAAGGTCTTTCTATCAAATGACTTGGAAATTGTTTTTAATAAATTCTTTTAAAAGACTTAAACAAGCTTATCATGGATTTTTTAAAGTATCAACAAAGAGGATTTCTTCAAGAAATAACTAAGTAAATAAACATTCTCTTTTCGAAATAAGCAACATAAGATTTATTAAAACTCCAATGTAGCAATTCTTTGTTATGTAAATCGTCATAAAAACTTAATTATAGGATTTTCACCAACTTCATAATTAAAACCAAGAACCAAACAATATTTCTAAGTCGAGTTTAAAACCTACTCACTAAGTCAAAATCCACTTAAAAGTAAAATCAATATACAACTTAAGGAACTAAGTTCCATTTTTTTTTTATTAAGGAAATACAAATAATATTTGTAGTGACTAGATACTCACTTATAACAAACTAAAGATTTTCAAATGAAGGTCCATGTATGAAAAAATTAAGAATTTAATAAAGAAATATTGTAAGCATGAAGGTTTGGAATAAGTTACTCACTAATTTTTCTCATATGCTAAAACTTGAAACATCTTTTATACAACTTGGAATGATTTTCTTCTAACTACATAAGGTTCATATTTTGAAAAATAATTAGTTAAAAGAGTTTAACATGAACATAAAAATATTCATGGGCAAAATAATATGAAATCATGATTTCTCTAATTAAGTTTCACACTTAAAAAATCTAAAAAATTAGAATTTTGTTTAAAGAGTCACACTTAGAAAATTCTTTAAAAAGAAATACATTTGGGTTTTTATGTCACAAATAGGTAAAATCGTATTTATAAAAATAAATTGTTGAATAAGAATTTGTGAACAATATAAAACCTTTAAGGATTTTAAAAATATATATATTGAATTATGACTTTCTTATTGCTAAGTCACAAATTTACAAAATAGCAAATTATTCACAAGTCAAAGAATGACCCTTCATAAGACTATCTTTCACAAATTATTTACAAACTTTATTTTGAGGCAACGTCACTAAAATCATGCGTACAATAGTAATATATAATATATATATTTAGAGGATTTTTTCAGTCATATAAATTTCTATATTTTTTGCTTAAGGATTTTTGGATGAAGAAATGTTTGAAAAATTGTGTTATGAGGAGTTGGAATTTTGTAATAATTCTGTACCCCACCGTTTCCAAACCCAAATGGCTTTTTATGATAAAAATAACCTTCGAAATATGTAGATCATTTTTTATTAAGTAGAAAACGATATATAATATGTGAAATTCCGAGTTAAAATGAGCAAGTTATGACCATTTTAAGTTGGAATTCCATTCTACAGTATTTTTTACGAACATAGTTAAATAAAATTAGAAAGTTAAGTAGAACTTCTACGAAATACTCATCCCAAGTATTTCTTTTGTTTAGTTGATGAGAAATATGGGATTTCCCTTCTTGAGGATTAGTACGACTAAAAAAATTGCGAAATAGATGAGTGAGTTTTTCTTCTTAATTTTGTTACCTTACTTATACTTGTAGAGTAGTGGCATTAGTATACTAAAAAAAGATTAAAAAAAATACATGTATGGGAATTCAAGGATATATATATATATATATATATATATGTGTGTGTGTGTGTGTGTGATTCTATACTTATGTGATGAAATGAGAATTAAGAATATCACAACTTCGAATTGACTTTTTAAGTGTTTTGTCTATCTATAGTATGATTGCTTATTGTTTGCTAAATTGTTTGATAGCCCTTAAGAAACATTAATAAGGCTTTTCTTAAGAAAATTAAGCGCTCATGCATTGCATCTGTCGAGTCACTTTTTTTTTTTAAAAGGCTGTTATTTCTACGCATAGAGTTGCTTCTTCCTCGAGAATTCACATCCCTCAGGGAATGCGGCTTTAGGTTTGGAGCCGTTCTAATCGAACACTTTAGGCAAGGGCCTAGGGACTAGTTGTCACGACTCAAAAAAGGGCATAGTAGAATTAATCTAAATCTATCATATCACGTGTGCACCCGTAATATGAGAGCCGTCTTGTAAGTCAGAGTGTACAAGACTCTATTTATTTATCAATATTTATCATATAAATGATATATTATATTACTAGATTTCAACTATGGAATCCGATTTTTCAATTTCTACCAAGATCGTAGAGAATCGGTATCTCCTACCAAATGGTGAAAATGGGTTTTAAGCTACAACTTACAAATTTCAAAATTTATCTAATTTACATTTTAAGTTTACCATATCTTATATCTCTATCTTCAATAGAGTTTGTTGGAGAAGCTCTCTTTACACATTCCTAGTCCAATCCCAGCTAATATTAATCATGCACAAAAACTGTTAGGGGTTGAGCGGACCATGGGCTTAATGAGATAACCTGATCAGACCACACATCAACCAATAATAAACAAGTACAATTATCAATTATATGCAATGCAACAATCAATCATATGCACATTACAAGCTTGAATAATCTAGAATCCAAAGCAGGATGGAGATTTATGCCCTCTCATCGGTGTTGAAGGAACTCAATACTATGGCTCACTTACCCAAGAGAGACTAAGTATACAGGAAAGCTACAATCCTTATTGTAGATATCTCTTTATACTTAAAGCACTCAATTCCTATTTTAAGCCTTAGAAACTCCACTGAGTATTAGTCATTTCATAGCGATATCATGGGCGGTGTCCTTCATTACCAGTTAGTTCCCATGGAACCGACAGAACAAAGGTAATCTTGTGTAGAACTATTAGCCTCTTGCCTAGAAAAACCAAGCATTACTAGAGAACCGAAATACTAACACGTAGTAGGATGCCACATACTCCAATGCAATTTATGCAAATCATACCATGGATATCCATTTCATTTATAGCACCGGTAGTTGTTAATTAAGTTTAAGGTGATCATACGATATACAGAAAATCATCAACATGCTTCATACAACATTTATAATATAATAGAATTATCACTTATATTATGATAATTTGTCATTCAATCATACACCACGCATCATGCATCATCCCCAATCCCGCATGCATATCAATTGAATATATATTATTCCAAATGCAACTATACTATAAGCATAAACAATGTGATAAAGTCAAGTAACTCACCTGTGGTCCTTGCTATACTATTGGAATATGCTACTGGAAGTTCAGAAATTGATCTATTTTCCTATGAAAAAATAACAGAGATTCATTATTGGACTAATTCTGTAAGAGAAGTCTTCTTGGAATTAAAGGCGCTGATCTCATTCGTCGGATATTAGATTAAGCCCGATTATATTAATTATTACGTCATTTAATAATTTAATTGTACCCTTATAAGTGCCTAATTATTCTGTATCGATATTTGATATGGTTTTTATTATTTGTATAAAGCTTTTTAAGGTTTTAAGCCCTATAGTGAAGAATCTTTATCTATTATTTGTTTTTATTTTGCTTCTCATGACCTTAATTGCTATCTATATTTTTGTTTCAGGGGTTTATCTTTTCCTTAAGTCCTACTGCTTTTAGTAGAATATTTTTATTTATTAAATCTTTCTTGCCTATCAACCTTATCTATTTCTTAAATTAATATTCTTATTATTTAAGGATATGTTCTAGTATCTATACCTTTCAAAAATTATAAAATCGTATATCTATGGAGTTTAGATCTATCAAACTTTTGTTACTATACTTCAATTTCATCTTTATTGCAAAACAAGCTACGTTTAATAATATGATATTATCAATAATATTAGTTTTGAAATGTTAATATCAATATTAATAATAAATATAAGTATAATAATAACAACAATTTTCAGAATTTTAGTAATTAATAATATTAGTGACAAAAATAATAATAGAATTGTTAATAATATAAATATAGTGACCTTAACGTAAAAATAACAGTATTAATAATTATAATGACTCGTGATAAAAATATCAATAATACTGAATACTATAATAAGTAGTGATAATAATAGTAATAATCATAATCATATTAATAGGAATAACAATAACATTAATATTAGTTTATTAAGAGTGAAAACTGAATGATTTTTTAGTTTGTGATTTCTTATTCGTTTTAAATCCGATTTCGTTGTATAAATAGTCGATTTGATAGTACTCTTCGAGTACTTTCTAGTAGTGGAATTATTTTTAAGAAAGAAACTTGTTCAATTTTTAAATTTGTGAAACATATGTACATGTTTCAAGTGAATTATGAAAACCGTAGTCAAAACTTGTTTTGATAATATCTAACTCATTTCTAGTCCATTTTTTACGAATAGATAGTCATTTTCATAGTATTTTCCAAGTACAATCTATTGGTGGTGTTGTTTTTACTAAACAAGGTCATTAAGGGGGCGAAAAATGCAAGAACAGTTCACTCTATCTGTGTAAATCTAATAGCAGGGTTTCAATTTTTGTTTTAATAATATCTAATCCGTTTCTTATCCGTTTTTAACAAATGAATAGTCGATTTCGTAGGATTTTTTGTTTTATTTCCATTGGTGGGGTCATTTTTTACTTATAACAAACACATCAATACAGTTTATTCGATCTTCCTAGGGATTTACATGAGTTATCTAAAGTTCAACTTAGTTTGTTGTAGTTTAGGTATGGTTTCATTTTTCTTTTCTAGGATTTGAATTTCTACACTTAAAAATCTCAATTTGATGTATTTATGTCCTAAATAGTCTAAATAACATAAATATATTATTAGATCCATTTTGGTAAATTTATAAGACAATTTCTATAAATCAAACATAATGAACATTTGAACTTAATATGATCCTTACCTTGATTGAATGATAGATGGGGTTTAGCTCTTCCTTCTTGATGAAAATAATGATCTAAAGAGAAAGGTAAGAGGATGAGTAACTATGGAAAAATTAATCTAGCTAACTAGCATACATATTTATTTTATTTTCTTACCTTGTAGAGCTTAGATTCCAACTTGGATCTATGGTAAACTAAGGATATTTAACTTGGTTTTTTATGTTGTTTGAAAGAGGGAATTGATGTTTTTGGATGTGGTTGATGCTTGGATATGATATAGGAAGTAAGATAAAGTTTATATTTGCTTTAGAGCTCCTTAAAGGTTGTCGAAGTGAAGAAATGGTGAAGGAAAATGGTTGTTCATTTTTCCTTTTGTAGCTAGAATTTTAACTTGTTTTTGTAGGGATTATGAGTTAATTTAGTGTTTAACTTAAGGATATATATATATATATATACACTAAGGTTAGGCTAAAGAGGGTGTTTTAGGCTTGAAAGATACAAGTTCCAGCTGTTGTTCTCGGGTGGAAAATTTGATGCGAATTTAAAGACGATTTTTGGATGAATTTGTATAAAATTTGTGGTTGTTTTTTAAGGGAATTAATTGTGTTTATTTGCTAGTTAATTAAGGTTATTTATGAGAGTAATTTAGGGCTCAAGTTGCAAGAAAAATCGGTCCAAATCGAGCTAAAATCTGAGGTTGAAATGGGAATTTCTGCTGCAATTTTTGTTGCTATTTTTCCAAGTTGATTTGCATGGATTTTTTATCAGATTTCTCTTGTTATTTTCTAGCCAATAGTTGGTGTTTGAAGTGGACATTTGAAGGCTTATGATTGGTTCTCTTTTGGTAAAAAATTTCAGCTCAACTAAGTCTATAATTTTGTTCAAAACAGAGCACAAATTGATGTGTGGGTGCTGCTGTTTCACGGTGGAATGTTGGCCATTTTTAATCCATTTGTAGCTGAAATACAAGTTGAATTTGAGCTGAAATTCTTTGTATTAAATGTTGATCACATGTGGAGTGTTTTGGTTGGAGATTATGTCATTTTCATGTTGAATATTGATGTTAATATTGGAGCAAAGTTACTCGAGAAATCCAATTGCTACACTGTCCCCTGCTATACGTGAAACATTCTCCTCTGTTTGTGCATGGAAATTCTGCAACTGAATTTCCAAAGTGTTGTAGCCGAGAAACTCATCTTGCACCATGGAGAATTCTGCACCGTGTCCTTTGTTTCCTCTATTCCAACATGAATTGTGGAGATGCGTAGATTGCAGTCGACTCCTCCGTGATTTAATTCCTGTTAGTGATTGTGCCCTAGGCCAATTACTAAGTATTGTTATTTCATGTACTAAAGGCCAATCACCAGTTAGTGATTTATTTTAAAAAATCCAATGGAAGAATAAATAAATATTATTATGAATAATAATTTACTATCACTACCAACCCTAGTAAGATTAGGGGCATTATTGTCAGTGCAAAATACTGACATAATATAAATAGGTGTGATAGTGTCTCATTAGGTTAAGACTTTTACTAACATTAGACGGTAGAGAAACTCTGTAACCCTAAAAGAGAGAGAAAAACTCAGATCTTCCTCATCAATCTAGAAAGGTTCTAGATTGCGCTAGCATGTAAGAATTGATTCCTTTTTGGGTGGCTTGTTCGTGTGGACTACGTAGAGGGCACAACAAAATCGTGGTGTCTTGTAGGTCCGGATCGCAAGAGTTTGATTTCAAATCTTTGGATATGAAATTGCAAGGTAAATCAAGAATTTATTTCTCTTGTTATCAAATTTAATCAAAGCACATGGATTTCAGTTTTAGGGTTTTTAATTTTCCGCTACAAATTTTTATGAAAATTCGTATAAAAACCCTACAATTCCAACGTGAATAGAGCATGAAGAATTTGGCTTATTTGGTTTTCATTTCATTTTATTTTATTTGTTTATTATTTGCTTAATAGTTAATTAAAATATCTTAACCAATATTAATTTATAAACATATATTCATAACGATTAGATAAGAGTTTTATCAAAATAAAATTATCTAAGTTCCTATAAAGATTTCTAGATTGTTTGTATAAACAAAATTTTTTAGTTTAAAGTTTAAATGATTAATTATTTTTAGTATTTTAACTTTCGTGATTTAGATTTTTCAAGTTCAATAAATTAGAATAGAAACCGGGTCCTAATGAATTCATAATTCCTAACAAGCATAACAGCGGGTTTGAAATTTTCATTTGAGATCTATACTTATATTCATTGGTCTATATTAGTATCTACCGCGTATTTATGATCCTAGTAGTTCATCTTTGGATTATTGTTTTATGCCAATAAGTTTTATTAATAGACTGTATCTTATCGGTTTTGATTTTAGAGCTACTTCTAATTATATCTTGGATTATCATTCAAGATACGAAATCTCGTTTTTTGTATCTATTAAGGTCAAGAAAATTTTTATTCGGGATTTTCAAACTAGGAATGAATTTATTACAACTCATAGATCTATTCTAAGATTTTTGTTGAATCATATATCTGATATTAGTTTCACATTTGCTAATTTGTTCATTTTCTAGTTAT
This sequence comes from Combretum micranthum, assembly GCA_024138025.1. Classification (NCBI taxonomy): domain Eukaryota; kingdom Viridiplantae; phylum Streptophyta; class Magnoliopsida; order Myrtales; family Combretaceae; genus Combretum; species Combretum micranthum. Next base: position 300,889 of record JAMXBD010001066.1, on the reverse strand, counting down.
GAATATTATTGAATGTTATATTGGCAACTCAGGATTTTAATTTCTAAAATCTATAAATCTTTTAATTATAATATTAGTGAAATTTAAAGATTTATTTAAGATCTAGATTCTTAGATATCAATCTATTTGTGATCTTATTGTATCTTTTGTAATTCTAGTAATTTATCTTTAGTTTGTATTTTTATAACTTGTAGGCTCTAAAAGTCAATCGTCTTTTATTTGTAATTTAAAATTATGATTTCTTGTTGGATTATTTATCATTTTACCAAATATTGTGTTTTACCGTATGGGAGTTATTTATACTAATTTGTTAATAGCAACATATTTTATCTATTACTACTTAATAGTGTTGACATATTAAAAATAATTTAAACACCATATTTCATTATTTAAAAAATATAGGATTTATTTCCGAAGTATTGAACTTAAGGAAAAAGGATTTAGGAATTTATATTAACGATTGGTTTATCGTTGTTTTATAAATTTTTTGATCATATTTGTTACAGTTTATATTTTGAAAAAAAAATTATTGGTAATGATTCTAATTTTTCTAATTATAATCAATTTCATTCACACTTTAACATTATTAAATCGAGAAAAATTTGGAGTGATTTTTACTACTTATTCCAATGATTCTATATTACATTTTTAGTATTTGTTAAAATTAGATTACGTAAAATTAGGAGGATTACACTAGTAGTAGAAGATCGAGAGGATCTTCATCAACAATTCCCTAAACTTTGATACTGAGGGGTCAATCCGTTCTCTAAATGGTTTTTAGATAACTATATATATTTGTATAATCATATGATTGTTGCATAGCATTTGTGTGAAAATTAAATAAACTTGTTTGAAATCACGGTACGAATGAAAGAGAATAACTCACTAAGCTAGTTGTAAGCTTAGACCCCCATAGATCTTTATTGAAACAGGTATATTCTTGGCTTTATTAAACAATCATGATATTAAGAAAATCATTGATGGATTTTAAACTCTTATGGAGGCAATGAGAATATAAGATGAATTTATTTTGTAATTTCCTTATATGCAATGCATGCAACGTTAGAATTTTTTAGATTACTAAGAAATGTATTTATATAGACTTGAAGTCAATAGCCGAGGTATGCCCCTAAGATTTGCAATCAACCATGTTTATGTTTTATGATAAGTATTCTTCTTGCATTGTTACTTAATCATTATCAATGCAAATTGTGCTACTCCAACGCGTCCCTTGGTTGTGATATACGCCTTGTACATGATATGGAAGCCTTTGCGTGACTAAGGTAGTTATACCCAAGCTTTAGCATTATGTACGACAGACTGCCATATTTAGGATACCCCTTAGGGCGTGACACCTTAGCATTATGTACGACAGACTGCCATGTTTAGGATACCCCTTAGGGCGTGACACCAAGTGATTAAAAAGAGATTCAATATTTCATAAAATGAGTTGGATGGGGTATTAACATTTCAAAAAGTTCATCTAAGGTATCAACTTTTGCTAAGTTTTTTTTTTAATTATTTTGCTCAATTTTTTTCAATAGGTACGTCATTTGACTTATTTTGCAAAACATTAATTCATCTTTTTAACCACTTGAGATTTTGGTATCTTAAATAAACATACCTTCAAATATTAATACTTTGTAATGTAATTTACCTATTCTCCATGCTACTCATACTTCAAATAAGAGCTTTATGCTCGAAACCAACTTTGAATCTATGCATGCAATCTTTCGTTTCCATATCAATATCCACTAGTAGGGATATGGCCAAGAGAGATGATTTTTCTCACCTTAGAAGGTAAAAAAATGGTCTCTTTTAGCCTATTGAGGCTAGCAACTCGCCTCTTATGTTTTTGCATTGATTTGTCAAAAGAGGCGATTCTTGCCTCTAAATGTTAAAAAAAAAACAAATAGTGTTAAGTACCTGCAAAAGAAAAAAAAGATAATTACTAATTATTTAATAAAAGGAATAGGAAAAAAGAAATAGCACAAGACAAAAAGAATAGGAAAGAAAAGAGAGAGAGAGAAAAAAAAGAAGAAAAATAGGTCATTAGCGTCATAATAGGCGTCGGATTTTGAAATTGGCAAGACAAGAAATGGAAATGAAATTGAGATAACGAGAGAGCGAGAGAGTGAGAGACTTGAAAAATAAAATGCCAGCATGAGAGGCAATTTGTTTATGCGGTACCTATATGGTGGGGCAAAGAGATGAGTTTCACCCCTTAATTCCGCCTTTGTTGAATGGATTTTTATTAGTGATCCCGAATTAACTTGTGTATGATTCCATCATCACAAACTTAATTTTTTGCTTGATCTTACGATGATCATAGAATTTCAAGTCACTTATGCTTAAGGATGCAAAAAGGTTGGGGTTTATAGGGTGCCTTATCCAAGTTGAGCTTAATGGACCCACTTGAGTATTTCTTTATTGGTTTTCTTTTGGGTTTGGGGAAATTTTGAAATCCTATAAAGTTTGATTCGGTTTTAGGTAAATTTAAATGCCAATATGGTATTTAAACCCGATCTTAACTTTAATCCTAACATATTTAATATTTCATATTGTTGTAACGTCACATTTAGTATACTGAAATTATTAGGAATGGAATGGATTGGAATCGTAGGAATGGAATGAAATGGATTGAACGAGGGAATAACAAATCCATTCCTATATTTGGATGCATTCATAGAATGAAATGGAATGTGATGATTATTTAATAAGAATTATAAAAACTGCATTTCGTATTAAATGTAGATGATAAATAAGTGTAGGATAAAAATGTAATTGAAAAATAATCATCTATATAGATGAAATGAAATTGTGATTCCGCCTTGAGAAGGCTAAATTGAATTCCTCCTAGAAGTTGAAATTGTTGATTCCAAAGAATCTCGATTTCGGATTCTAAAAATGCTCCAAACATTGAAAAAGGAAATGGAAGCCGGAATGTTGATTTAATTCCAGTCCATTCCTATAAACCATATGTGCCATAAGATGATTTGCTTTGTGATGTTATGCAAATCATCTAGGTTATTTTTCTTATAAAAGCCTGGAATTTATAGTAACCACTAAAGTAATCATTTTACCTTTGGAACGAAACTTCTTCTCTTCATAACAAAACTTCTATTTCTTATTTTGGGTTCATTTTCAATTGTTTCCTTAACTTCTACCAAAACCATTCGTTTTATGAGGTCATGCTCACCATTTTCAAGACAAAAATGGGTTTGTGAAGTGCTTAAGTTTTTATCAGCCAAAAGTCTACTTAACTTCTCATCATTTTCACTAATTATTGAAAGTGTTTTCATTTACTTTGTCAAATCCTCAACCTTAATTTCTAAAGAACTTATTTTTTCTTTTGACTAATCGTTTTCATTTTTTATAATATCATCTTTCATCTAACAAAATAAATTTTTGACGTAGATGAGATAGCCGACACGTTTATGAGCAAAGAAGCGACCTTGGAAGCACAGGAATGAAGGTTGCCAGCTTTGATGGGAACTAGCAAAGTTGGCTTTAAGCCACCGACCGAAGTGTCGGCCTACATTTAGGCTACCCAATGTTCACCTTTTAAACTGCCAGCTTTTACTCCAACCTTTAATTATCCGAGTTGTCTTTCTTTATTGTCATTTTTAGGATTTTGTTATGCATATAAATAGTCCAAAAACCCTAGCTTATGTTTCTTAGAACATTTTATAATATTTGAAACCTTATTTGAGAGATTTTCTCAATCAAGTTGCAATCTTTAGCATCTGGTCTTTAAAATCAATCGTCGCTATTGATTTATGTTATCTTTACGCTTTCCTTCCTACGTTAGTTGGTATTAGAGCTTGGTTAGAATCCTGCGAAGATGTCTTCAGGCGAAGGTGCTGATAGCAATCGTATTTGTGGAGATGTCCATGATACGGGAGTCCGAGGGACTAAGGTTCCCAGGGCAACAAACGAAGCCATGGATCAAAGAATCCGGCTGATTGAAGATCATCTTGAGAAATTGATCCAGCGCTTTGACATACTGGCAGAGGTTGTTGACGAAGGTAAGGAGGTTGATATAAGACGACTAAGGGTATGAGAAGCCTTTGGCGGTCCAATCAATAGACCTACCGCCGTGAATTGGTGGGCGTAGATTTCTGATGAGGAATTTGAGGAGGATTAATTTTTGTTAAATGCGAGGTAACCACGAAGGAGAGGTGGTGAAGATGGAGGGGGTCGATACCAGAGAAACTATTATGGCTACAATTAAGGTGAAGGCAGAGATTTCCGATTAAAAGGTAGATATTCCTCTCTTTAATGGTAATCTAAATAAAGAGGAATTTCTAGACTGAGTAGTAGATATAGATCGATTCTTTGAATACGTGGAGATACCAAAGGATCGAAGAGTTAAATTAGTGGCTTGCAGATTGAAAGGTGGAGCCTCTGCTTGGTGGGAGAGGTTGCAAAATAGGAAACGAAGGGAAGGAAGATAGCCTGTGAGGACCTGGTACCGGATGAAGCAGTTGCTTCAACGGGATTTTTTGTCTCCTGAGTATAAGCATATTCTCTTTTAGCAGTATCATCGATGTCGCCAAGGTCAGCGATCTGTTCATGAATATACAAAGGAGTTTATTAGGTTGGCTGAGAGGAAAGATTTGAGAGAAAGCAAAGGGTAACAGGTAACTAGATATGTTGATGAGCTGAAATTACAAATCAGGGACAACATCAGAGTTAATGTTATGAGGAGTTTGAATGAAGCAAAGAATATGGCGTTGAGAGTAGAGATCATGATCCAGGATAAGAGTAGCTGCTTTGATGGAGGAAATAGGAGATATGGAGTTGAAGGTGCGAGTGGTAGTAAATCCATGACTAAAAAAAACTAAGGTCATGAGGAGAAGCAAAATGTGAGTGGTGATAAGAAGGATGATAAGGCTGCTGGTAAAAGGCCTATGGAGACTAAAGTTGCCTCGAAGCAGAACAACCCCTATGCTAAGCCTATCCTAGGAAAATGTTTTCGTTGTAATCAGTCTGGACACAGGTCAAATGAGTGCCCGAACAGGAAGAATGTGAATAGTGTAGAGCGAGATGAAGAAGAAGAGGTATATGAACCTGATGGGGATGATGATGTTTATAGGGAAGAGGCACTACTACAAAAATGATTTTTTCCAACAATAAAAAGTTAATTGGCTTAAAATTTTTTGTCGTTTCAAAGACTTTTCCCCATGACATTTGTCGTTGCGCGTACTTGTTGGTAAGCCTCGTGAGCATAGATTTTCCTGACGAAATTGAAATATCATTGGGAAAAATAAGTTTTTTTGCCCACAACAACATATTATCTCCCTACGATTCATGTTGTCGTAAAAACTATCCTACAAATCACAATATCTAGTTTTTACTAACAAAGTATTTCGTTGTAAATAATATCGAACAATTTTGCATATACCACTAAAAGGACTATTTATTTTTTATCGTATATTAAATTAATATATTTTTATTTATTTCATAAGTATATATTGAAAGTAATTATATGATTGTCATAAAACTTGAATCGATATAAAAATAAAAATATACATTGATAAACTATAATTTCAAATATATCATTTTTTATATTACAACAATAATTAAAAAAATTGCAACTATGACAAATATTAGTTAAATGTAAAATACATCTCATAACATCCTTTCTACAGAAGGTTAACAATCTACTACATCTGATATATTTTACTCTCATTTCTTTGTCCCATATGTCATCCACTTGTTCATCGTGCTTTCTTCAATAGGTAAAGAGCATCTTCCCAGGAGTGTTATTTTGTAACTTTTAAGAACTTCTCTTGTACGGAGTATGTTCTAAAAAAAGAAATACACACACACACACACATATATATATATATATATATTAGCAAAGAAAAAAAAGTATAAAAATTTATTAAAAAAAGACATGCTAAAGAGCTTAATAATATGTGACCTTGCTCCTCAAACATTCTCTAGCCTCATGTTAAAATAATAGGATCAATAAAAATGAACTATTACTTTTTGTTAACAATTGATAAAAACAATACTTTTAGTAATTAAAATTAATAAAGATATTCTTGAGATTTCATATTTTGCTCCTCTAAAGTACATGTTCGGTGTCTTTAAACAATAATTTGAATAATGCTAATATATATGTCTATGTGTGTATGTTCTTAGGATCTATAAATTTAGCATACTCTGTTGTGGCAAAGAAATGCGATCCACAATAAGTAATGAATCTAGAAAAATAATACAAAACCCTACACAACTAGCTATTGTCACAACATAATTATCCATTAAAAAAAGAAGAAAACAAAGAGTTATAACATTGTAAAAGTAAGTAAACAGGAGAAAACGACATGATAGGATCAAAACTAACCATAAGCTTCATATAAATGGCTTTCAAGGGGTTGCAAAAGTGAATGATGAATCTTCTCTTCCCTGTTTCAATCCTAACAATACAATATTCAATATGAATATTAATTAATACTTTAATAAATACGTCCCATGTAATTCAATGTATATTAAAAACTATTGAATGACAACAAAAGATACAATAATATTTTAGCAACTTAATAACATATTTACTAGGTAAAATTATAAAGCAGGTTATTCTACTAAACTACTAAACAAATAACAATAGATAATATGTGCAAGTTATATTTAAATAGTTATACAAAATCACTTGAGGACTAGAAAATATAGCACATGATTAGAAAGATGCTACAATTCCAAAGAGAGCTTTACTATCCTAAATATGCATCAATACTGGAAATCAATCAAACATGCATCAATGTAATCACAAAGGTTTAGTTCTACAATACATACCTGTTAAAAATCATGCCTTGTTGAAGTAACTACTTCCTGCAGCAAAAGCAGAGTGCAAAAGTGAGGCATCAAGAAAGTTCCTCTTTTGAAATTACTATCATTGTTTGAATTTGTCATTGTTTATTTTGTTGCTAGAGTTTTCTTGGAAAATGTTTAGCAATTCGCTCTGCTATAATTTTTAGCTTTATCAATAATAATGTGATTATGTAAATGAACATTGAAAAATAAATTCAATAAAGTTCATAAAATATAGCATACCATGAAAACAAAAAACATCCATAAAAAACTTATAAAACATATAAACATAATATCATAAAGTATTCATGAAAAGATAACAAAAGACAACTCAACATAATAACTAGAAAGTATTTACAACAAACTAAAAAACATGAACTAACATAATTCAACTTAAAATAAGACTTTCTAGTCTTCTAATTTCAATTGCTTGAATCACCTCCCACATTTGCCCCTAGTCCATGTCCCCCTTCATTTGCTTGATCAACTCCAGCACCTAAATGCTGACTTGTAGAGATAGAACTACTTATTGTCATTGGCCGATAAAGAACACCCCCATAACCCACCATGAAACCATTTACACCACTTGTTGCCATCCAAGCATTCATTGAATTTGTATCAGCTCCTATAGGAAACATATGTTGTGTATTTCCGAAAGGCAACATCCAAGGAGAGGGCATCCCCCATTGTCCCATCAAGTTTGGCCGAGTGGGCCCAGCTGTACTTGTTTGTGGCATACTCCCCACACCCATAGGTGGTACAAGAGAATCATGATTAGTCATAGTAGAATGTAGTATTGATGATTGTTTAGATAACTGATCTACCATTTGTTTCAATTGAATAACTTCTTCTTCCAAAAACTTAAATCTCTCTTTAACTTGTGAAGTTTCTAATGTACCTTGTAAAGTGTTTGAAGATGTATTAGATATTTGGGCATCAGCATGTTTTGGCTTTGGTCCACCATGACCAAGACCGTGGGAGTATCTAGACTTATAAACTAAAACTTGTGAAAGTATTCTTCTTTTAGAAGAATGATCTTCCTCGTTCTCAATCTGCTGAGACTTCTTTTGCAAGTCTACCATCTTTGCCTATGAGGGAAGGGGGGAAAAACTAATGTATAATGATGCAATTCAAAATGTCATAAAGTTAACTAGATGTCATAAATAGATGTAACAGTCCCAAGAAATAAAAGGGTACTTTTAAATGGAAATAATGATTAAGATTATTAATCAATAAACTTTGAGTTCACACTGATCATTTAGTCTACATCATCAATGCTGGTTCATTTATCATTAAGAAATCGAATATGTCAAACCTAAACATGTTAAGCATTTAACTCAAGTCAACTAAAGACGATAAAACCTGCACAAAGGTTTTAAGGACCTATAAGATAAGGATACTTCACTTGGTAACAAAAAAGTAACCTTTGATAAGAAAAGATATAGTCAATTATAGCATCAACAGTATAGGTTGTAATTAAAAAAAAAATTGGTGAAAAATAAGCCAAATCATATACAAAGAACATCATAACAAACTTAATCTTCTTGTTTGCAACATATTGATGTTTTATTTCATGAGAACTATTAAAAACATAAATTTTATACATACATGTTTTTCCTCTACGATCTCATTTACCCAAGCCCCATTCTTTTCGTGGCACATCTGAAAAGCCTCAATCTCACCAATTTTCTAAATTGTAAAGGAAATATTTCATTAGCTATGTAATATTAAAAAAAATATCACAAATGATTGAACAAGACACCATTATTACTAACCATCCCATTATTACTGGCCTCTTGCTCATACCGAGCTTGAACAAAAGACTTACTCCCCATAACATGGTTATATGGAATACAATTCCTATTCTTTTGATTTCTGTTAGACATTTCCTACATATAAAATGCATTGAGTTTATTTCAAGTCACTAAGTTAAAATAACATTCATGATGAATACCTTCCATGAATCTTGGTCGAATAAGTCACACAATTTTCTCCACTCTTGTGGTTGTCTCTTAAGTCTATCAGGATTAGCACGACCTCTTTCTCCACCACCAATTCTCATATAGTGTTGAAAGCAATAAGTATGAAGTCCACGATAACGCTCTGCTCCAACACTATTAAGTATACCATCCCATCTACGGTCGGACCAATCAGCCTCAAACTTATCCTTCAATATAAAAACAATATGGAATGAGTGATTAAAAAGGAAAAAAAAGTAACAATTAATTGTTAATAAAATACTTTAATTAGTTGTTTAAAGCAAAGAATTACATAAACTCTTGATAAATATAAGATTTCTTTTCTTTTCTTTTTTTCCAAACCTTTATAGCTTGAATAATGATTTTCTTGGTAACATCATCAATTGCTGACCAAGATCCCAATTTTCCCTCTGTGTTGGGGACAAGGGGTGCCCTCTCTCTCTATGGCAAGAGTAAACTCTTTTGCCAACAAACTTGCATAAGCCCTTGATGGACGATTATCATCTCCACGCAAGACAAGTGTTGGTTTTTCACCATCTTTACGTTGTAGGTTCTCTCTCTTTTTCCCCTTATATACCCCTCGTGTATTTCATTTCTTTGGCTATTGGTACTCTTCAAATATAGATTGTTCCTCCTCATCAATATCATTAGTCTCCATAGGCATCTCTTGACTAGGATCCATGCCCATTTCAAGTGGCTATTGCTCATTATGTTCTACAATGAAACATTAAAATTAATGTTAAGCTTTGAATTTCTATAAACTTAGAATTACATATGCACTCTAACTTTACCAATATTCCCACGAACAAGTGACATCGAGCTTTCTCCAGCAGCATCTTGTGGTCTTGAACAAGCATACCTCATCAAATTCAAATGATTGTGACTACAACTTGACATCTGTTTAACAAAAATGAACATTTATTATTAATAAACCTGGTTAAATTGCTAATACAATAACAACTATAGATTTGTAAAATAAATAAAAAAAATACATAAACTTTCTATTCAGATTCACTGCTGCTGGAGGATATATATTCATCTTCCTCATTATCACTTGATTCACAAAAATCTTCATCATTGTTGATAAAATCATTAGTATCATCATTTCGCCTAAGTGTTTCTAAATGAAACTTTGTTCCCGAAATTTCCTCTCCATCATCTCCACTTCTCTCCAATGGACCAAGATCAATATAAATTTTTTCTATTGGAATGTAATTCACACATGTATGTTGCTGGAAAGCAACTTGTTCACAACCAACATCGTTGTCATTATCACTATCAACCAACACATCAAATAGACCTTTAGAATATAAATCACGATGATATGCCTTTTGTACAACTTGCTAATCACCACCTTTATACATTAGATCCCTAATATAAAACACCTGATTAACTTGATGTGCAAGAGCATAAGGATCATTGTCATACCATGTCTTGCTAATATTAATACTGATAGATCGTCATCGACGTAAATAGGTTTATGCCTCTCCAGATCATACCATACACATTTAAATAGGTACACCTTAAAGTCAAAGAGATATGTTAGTTCAATCACATCAATAAGATGACCATAAAATAACATCGATTCACCCTTATGGCAACCCTCTACACAAACTCTACTATTTTGTGCAATGAGTGAATCATGTTTCTTTGTCAAATATTTTACTCCATTCACAAGACATCCTGAGTAAATGTGTGCTTGACTAGAAGGTCCACATGTTATTGAGTAAAGTCTATCAGACACCATGGTTGGGTTATTACATTTTAAAGTTGAAATCTGTAAGAGGAGAAAACACGTGTCATTTTCAAGTTTAATTATAAATTTGAAATGAATTTGTGCATTTACTTATTATATCATTAATAAATCACTTACTTTTTTTTGTAACCAACTTGGGAACTCTTCATTTTTGCAATGCTTCATATTGCCTATATTTTTTACTAAAAGTTCATCTTCAAATTCCCTAAGTAATGGAATCAAAAATTAAGCTGCCATAGAGTAAACATAAGTTTGAATAAATATTTCATTTACAATTTAGTATCCAACATACCTTATAAAAGGCTCAATCTCTTCACAATTATTTAAAATATACCAGTGCATCTTGCTTAAATCATTCCCAACATCAAATATTTTGAAGCAGTGAGTGTCCTAACTTGTTGTGTAAAAATAGAGAATAGATTCTGCATCTGAACTTCACAATCAGATTGATGAGGCATCTGATTAACTTTTGTTTCGTCTCCATCAAGATAAAGGCTACAAAAAGTTAAACATTCACGCAATATGTAAGCCTCAACTATTGAGCCCTCGAGACGATATCTATTTCTAACCATTGCTTTTAAACCTCCAAGATAACGCTCAATCGGATACATCCATCTATATTGCACAGGTCCTCCTAATCGTGCTTCTCGCGGAAGATGTATTGCTAAATGCACCATCACATCAAAAAATGCAGGAGGAAATATCATTTCAAGTTTACATAAAGTTAATATAATGCTCTCCTCCAATGCAACCAATGTATCCAACTTTAACTCTTTAGAGCACAACTCACGAAAAAATCTGCATAATTGACTAATTGCAGCATAAACACCAGTATCTAATTGACCACGAACCAATAGGAAGAATACGTTGTAGCAAAATATGAGAATTGTGACTTTTCAGACCTTTTAATTTTCCATCAGCTTTACCTAAGGCATTGGATATATTTGCATATCCATCAGGAAAGCGCACCTCCTTGAGCAAATCGTAAAACCCATCTACTTTTTTTGATGATAGAGTAAAGCTTGCAGTGGTTTTATTAGCTTTTCACCTACACGAAGATGCAACTCTTTTCTAATGCGCATTTCTTCTAGTGCCAAGCGTGCTTTCTCGGTGTCTTTGGTTTTTCCTTTTATATTTAAATTGTTCCTACAACATTATCACAAATATTTTTCTCAATGTGCATGACATCAAGATTGTGTCTCAATGCATTATTCTTCCAATATGGTAGGTCGAATAAGATACTTTCTTACACCAATTTGTACCATCTTCTATTCGCTTCCTCTTGGAAAACAGGCATTTTCCCTAATTTCATTCCCTCGTATGACTGTAGTTGTACCAATATTTCATCGATAGAAATTTCATGAGGTGGAGGTCGAATCTCAAAAGAACCATCAAATTTTCGACTTTGACGCCATGAATGATTTTCTGGAAGATATCTTCGGTGGCCTGTGTAAGACAATTTACATTGTCTATGTGAACTACTACTTTCAACATTACATCTGGACAAGCCTTATAACCTTTAGTGGTCCAACCAGAAACATCTCCATATGCCGGAAAGTCATGAATTGTCCAAAGTAAAGCAGCATGCAATTGAAAATTCTCTTTTGCTACTACATCATATGTCTTAAAACCATTGTACCACAATTCCTTTAACTCATCAATTAAAGGTTGGAGAAAGACATCGATTTCTTTACCAGGTGATCGAGGACCAGGAATAATCAATGACATCATAATATAAGGATCTTTTAAGCATTTCCAAGGAGCAATATTGTATGGAAATATATTACTGGCCAAACACTATACGAAGTACTCATGTTTCCATATGGGTTAAATCCATCAGTTGCAAGACCAAATCTCACGTTACGAGCATCTACAGCAAACCAAGAAACTTTGCATCAAAATCCTTCCAAACAATAGAATCTATGGATGTCTCAAAACATTTTCCTCTTTTCTATACTCTTCTTTATGCCACCTCATATCCTTTGCAGTCTTACTAGACATAAACAACCTCTGCAATCTTGATTTCAATGGAAAATGCCGAAGAACCTTACAAGGAATGTTCTTCTTCTTCCCTTTTCTTTCCAACCACCTTGACGCCTTGCATTGTGGACAATTATCTAGGTCACTAAATTCTTTCCAATATAATATGCAATCATTTTTACATGCATGATTGACTGGACGCTCATACCTAAGTCTCGTAACATTTTCCTTGCTTCATAATATGTAGCCGGTAATCTTTCACCACTTGGTAAGATTTTCTTCAAGAACAATAACCACTTGTTAAAACTTTTTATTGATTGTCGACCCTCTACTTTCAATTAGCATCTCTATGACAGCGGTTAGAAGAGAAAATTTTTTACAACCTGGGTAAACTTCACATTGAGCATCCTCTAAAAGTGTGCTAAACCTATCATTAACATTATCCTCCAAAATATTTGTAGAATCATCTTCCATTGTAGAAGTCCCTCTAACAATATCATCAAGAATAGCCTGATCTGGACGCTCCTCAAATACCATAGATGAAGTATCATCTCCTTCATCACCAGAATGTTTTTTCTAACAGATGTATTGTTAATTGTCGAGTCACATATAACTATGTCTTCACCATGGTATATCCACTTATCATATGAGAAAGCCATTCCCCTATCAATTAGATGATGTAGAGTACTAATGGGAAGCCATTTTGTATTAAGACAATCCCGAAAGGACATAAGATACATCCATCCTCGGACGTTTGTGATTTTCTGCAATTTGTAAAAATTTCTCTACTCCAGCTATATATTCCTCAGACTGCCGATTGCGAATAAATCGCCAAGATTTATTATTCATCCTATCAATCACATGTGATTATTTATTGTTAGGGGAAAGTTAATATCTTGGTGCAATAAAGACATAAAATGCACTATAAATATAGTTTTTATTTTATTTTATAAGCTATCATGTTTGTTTTTTACATTTTTATTAAATTGTTTCACAAATTTTTTTATTTTTTTTAGAAAAAAGCAAGGCAGTGAATATGTTATTCTATATAACAATCAAATCTCCATGTAAGATTTTAGGAGACTACTAATAGTTCTTATTTCAAATTAAACACTACCTTAATTTACATATACATAGATATATATACATATGTTGAACTATTTGTACAAATCGATATTTCAATTATTTCATTCTGTTAAAAAAAAAAACCAATTATACATGAATAGCAATTGGCTTTTAAATTGTATGTTTAATTTAGTCAAGGTGAACATACAATAGAGAGATAAGCGTGTCACTTTCAAGCATTTAAAAAATAATAATTTGAAGAATAATAACATTGTAAATCCTTACCTTGAAAGCAAGTTAATCAAACTGGCGTGGAGGTAAAAGTTCTTGAAACAATTAAATAATTTAATACCATACTATGTAGATCTCTTTTCTTTAAAACCATAACAAACAAAGGAAATTTGATTACATTTATTGTATGCTAAGAGTATACAATATTCCATATATAATAACTTCAAGAAAAAATGGAAACAAAAATTCATAGGATTTCTAAACCAAAATTTAATTGATTGAAGAAAACATAATTTTAGATAGCACTTTCCATGGTCATAGCAGTTACACTAGTCAAAACTTAACCAAATTCTAATATGAGCACATCGCAATAGCAATGATGGATGAATCAAAACCAAACAAGAGAAATAGAATATATAATTCCTACATTAGATGGTAATCGTATCAAACAATTAAAAGGTATCTTGTCTCTTCTCTTTCTCTTTGATAGCTAATAATTCAAAAGTAACACATTTTCTAAACCAATTTCAACATATAGGCTAGAGGAAAAAACTTAAGCATAAGTATTTGCATTATCATAATTTATTAGAATGCATTTGAAATGATTTTTTTTTCTTTTCTTAAGTCCTAAAGCACTGGCTAATATGATTTAAACTAGAATGTCATTGAATTTTCAGCAAACCACATAGGTAATAGCTATGATTAGATATTTATTCTTCACGAACGATTGGTACCAGCAGATGAAAAAAAAATTGATGGTTTCACAAGAGCTAAAATCGAGCAGTGACATTAGCAAAGAGAGCCTTGAAATCTATAGTTGGTATGCCAGTCTCTTCAGGCCTTGATGCCAAATCAAATGCCTTAAATTTGATTCCTCATGCAAAAGAGCCTGAATGCAAACTTATAAATCGAGCAGTGACATTTGAAATGAATTTTAAACAGGCACATATAAACACTAAATTCAGGACCATATAAATATTGATAAAAAGATATGAATTTTGAAAATCCAAATATCTTGTCCATATATAGAGTGTGAAACAAGTACAAAGGATATACATATTAATCCATTCAAAATTTTAAAATACCTAAAAATACTAATATACCATTATGTTTTGCTTTTTCGTTACATAAAGTATATTAAATAAGATGGAGTATTAGAAATAGTAAATGGAGGAATATATATAACATCAATTTTCTCTCTTTATCTTTTAGTTTTTTTTCCTAGACCATGTTGCCAAGCATATACCATATACATGTCCCTTTTTTCCCCTTAGCTACAACACTTTTTGTTTGAACATGTATTCCAACTCAAAATTTTGCTGGTAGAAAGACAAAAAATAGATAGTGAAATAAAATAAATAAAAAGGAATAAAAATGATAAACTTAAAAGAAAAATAAAAGATAAGTCCATGCCTTATAAGTAAAATGAACTTGGGAAGAAGATATCTTCAAATAATTAAAATTAAAACATTTATTTCCATACTACGAGGATCTCTTTTCTCTTGAACTATAATAAAAAAAATAAAAAAAAATGATATTTAAACCTAGTGAATTCATAAAGTACCATATGGCAATAACAATAACAATGACTTCCTCTTATTCCTACCAACATTACAAGGTATCTTCCCTAAAAACATTTGAATCAAAGAATCAAATAGTGCTCCTTTAAAAGGTACACTATAAAATTTCTTCTAACAAAGATTTCTTATTTTGAAATTTGAATTAAGACAACATCAAACATAACCTATTCATTCTTTTAAACATCTGTGCCTACAAATAAAAAACAGCTATCACCGTTTTTTTTTCTTTTAATGCATACATTTTTTTTTATCTATATTACATTTTGGAGGTACTTCTTACCTAGAAAAAGAAATTAGCTTTATTATTTGCTAAGCTAAAAACCTAAAACATCTTACATATGTGTGCACTAATCTAGTCTTAGTCCTTGATTTATAAATACCAACCCACAAGAATCCAAAATCATGGCTTTACCAAATCACATCATTCATAGCTATGCTCTTATGTGCGTAAATTATGTCCATGACAAACCATTTAAACAATAAATGCATTTTATCGAATATGTTGATGAAGTCTAAGTTGTAACCAATTAAAAGAAATAAAAATGGTCCACATTGCCATATTAATAATTCATATGAAAGTATTCTTTTAATTTTAGATCACTACTATTTCTTGCTAGAATTCTATTATGTTCTTCCACTTTAGTTCCGATAAGGTGATATCGCTTCGGGGTGGTTTTTGCACATATGACTCAATTATGCTCTCTTTTAGATGATGACCACTTCTCATTTGGTACTAAAACAGAAGTACAATGAGAAAACAAGATTCTTGCAAAGCTAATACGTATAAGAAATCTTACAATTAACATGGATCACCCAAGAGCAAAGAGCAATAATTTCTTATGAACTTAAATCACAAAAAGTAGAAAAAAGTGACACGTAACAAATTCAAAGACAAAGATAGATTTCATTCCATGGAAGAAGTACAAAGAGAAAAAGGATGTTGAATCTCCATAAGTGGTAGAATTGTGATCCAATGAATTTTTTTTTTTTCTCTTTTAAGGGTGCTAGACCTAAGGTTTCTAATGCTTATTAGATTAAATGTCACCTTACACCACTTTACACTTGTTCTCTCAATGATACTTTTGTCCATACAATGGGATGAGGAAAGACATACATGTTTAGGATTTTAAATACATAAATTAATAAAGAAATCTTCTTGGAGATGTCAAATAACATCTCCACTATTATGGAGATTAACACATCCTACAGAAAAGCCATTTAAGAGCCCAACAATTATGATTGCTCCCAGACAAACCATCAAATGTGTGCTCATAGTAGATCAAGTTCCTAATGAATTGGGAATGTTTGCAATGGCAGCCATACCTTATGTTACTTCAATTTTCCCCTCTAGTACTTCCACAACCATCATATTTTATGGTATAAATCTAGCGAGGACATTAAACTAGCTGATATAAATGTAGTCTTACTCTCCAAGTTCCTAACCTAAGTAATAAAACCAATACCGATTTTGACATGAAAGTTGACTACAATCACATAAGTCCTTATGTGAATGCTAATTATACTAAATTTCAGTCCAAAGAAACTTCACAATTAGGGTTCTTGAATAAACCCAATACCTTAGGAATATTAAAAAGAAAAATGCAAAAATCCTATCTTTATCAAAACTAATTATAAGGAAAAACTTTAATGCAAAACTAACCCAAAGACATCATAGCATAAACGCACATTCACTTAGATGTTAAATGTAGGCTATGACCGATTCAAGATATCATGATTCAATAATTCCATATATTTCGTTCCATAAAATCGCATGAATTTTATACATTAAAAAAAAAAAGAAAAGAAACCAACATCACATTTAAATAAATAAACATTATGGTTCATTGGCTCTTTCCAGATTATTGTGTTTACAGGATGAGAAATAAGTAAAAGAATAGAAAGAAAAAAAAAGGATTTGAAACTCACATGTGGAAAAAAAATGCCGATGAGTGTCACAATCAGTATAAAGAAGACCTATTATTTAAATAATTAATTAAAAATCAAAAGCTCAAAATGAAAACAAGATTATAAATATTGTTGTGAATAGAAATGAAATTGGTACCACTTCTTGCATGCAGCTAAAGAGGACAAGCAATAGTGAGATCCATCGTGTGAGTACGTTAACAGATAAAGGAGATTTAGCGAGAAAGATCCGGAGATGCGGCGAGGAAGAAGAGGAACGTGAATAAAAGACGAGGGCTAAAATTTTAGGGAACATAATCGCTACACAACAAAAGAAGATATATTTTCGTAACAGCTGTTTTTGTTGCGAGGATAAAAAATAAATAATCTAAATTTTTTATTAAGCAATTCAAGGGCAGGATTCTTACCTCTATTTATGGGCCGACAAAATGAGTCGTTGGGTAAAAAAATTTAGCATTATTCAACGACCCAATATTATTTTATCCACGAGCCTTTAAAATTTCATCACAAAAAGGTATACTTAGCCCACAAAATTAAAGTAATTGGAAAAGAGTTTATTGCCTTATTAATAATTTGTAGTAGTGAGGATGAGGAGGTTGAGCAGACTTATATGATTAGAAAAATGATGTTGGTGCCTAAGCAAGAGGACGATACTCAAAGACATCAATTATTTTGCACTCGATGCACTATTGGTGGAAGGGTATTTGATTTGATTGTGGATAATGGGAGTTGTGAGAATATAATTGGTAGAGCAGTTGTCAACCAGTTACAGTTTCCTGTTGAGAAACATCCTAACCCATATGTTATTGGGTCGATAAAGTCTAATGAGAGAATAGAGGTGAAAGAGAGGTGCCGAGTGCCATTTTCTATTGGCAAGTACCAGGTTGAGGTCTATTGCGACATTGTTGACATGGATGCTTGTCATGTGTTGTTTGGACAACCCTAGCAATACGATGTGAATGCACAACATGCTGGGAAGGAAAATTTGTATCGGTTAGAGGGGGGAGGGGGTGTGAAGTACACCTTACTACCCCTTAAGGTGGCAAGCCATTCTAAAGCTGCTAAGGCAAAGAAACGATCCTTCCTGACCATTACTCAATTAAGAAAGGGGATGGAGGAGACTATTAAGGAGTCGAGGGTGGTACATGCATTAGTTGTAAAGAGTGTTATGAAGGTGAGGAGGAAAGTAGTAGTGAGGTGCCAGAGTGTGTGAAGGAAGTGGTGCCTGAAGACTTACCAGAGGGATTACAACCTCTGAGAGACATCTGGCATTAGAATGATTTGGTGCCTAGAGCTAGTTTGCCAAACCTGCCACACCATAGAATGAGTCCTAAAGAGACAGAGATATTACAAGAGAAGGTGCAAGAGTTGTTATAGAAGGATTTCATTAGGGACAACTTGAGCCCATGCGTAGTACCTGCATTACTGACGCCAAAGAAAGATAGCAGTGGGCGAATGTGTATTGATAGTAGAGCTATCAACAAGATCACTATTGGGTATAAATTCCCAATTCCCCACTTAGAGGACATGCTGGATAGACTAAGTGGGGCAGTTGTCTTCTCCAAGGTAGACCTGAGGAGTGGATATCATCAAATCAAAATTAGGCCAGTAGATGAGTGGAAGACAGCTTTCAAGACAAAAGAAGGGCTCTATGAGTGGTTAGTGATGCTCTTTGGCCTTAGCAACGCCCCTAGCACATTCATGCGGTTTATGAATCAGGTATTAAAACCTTTTATTGGATGATTTGTCGTAGTTTACTTTGATGATATCCTAATTTATAGTAAGTCTGAAGAAGAGCACATAGAGCATCTTAAGAGAGTTATGACTATATTGCTGGAAAATAAATTATATGCAAATATGAAAAAGTGTATATTTATGGTGAAGAGGCTGTTGTTTCTAGGTTTTATCGTTAGTAGTGAAGGGATCATAGTGGATGATGAAAAGGTGAGACCTATTAGGGAGTGGCCTACTCCTAAGATAGTGATAGAGTTGAGAAGCTTCCTAGGTTTAGTGAGATTTTACAGGAGGTTGATTAGGCACTTCAGTACCATTGCTGCTCCTTTGACAGAGTGCTTGAAGAAAGGGAAGTTTCAGTAGGGTAAGGAAGCTGAGGTTGGTTTTACTGTGTTGAAGGAGAAGTTATGTAGTGCTCATGTGTTAGCATTACTTGATTTTGAGAAGCTCTTTGAGATAAACTGTGATGCCAGTGGAGTAGAAGTAGGGCTGTGCTATCTCAAGAGAAGAGGCCCATTGCTTTCTATAGTGAAAAGTTGTGTGAAGTAAGAAGGAATTAGTCTACATATGATAAGGAGTTATATTCAGTTGTGAGAGCTTTGAGAGTGTGGGAGCACTACCTCGTAAGGAAGGAGTTTGTGCTCTACTCAAACTGTGTGGCTCTGAAACATCTGAATAATCAAACTAGGATCATCAAGGATATGCATGCCAGGTGGATCCAGTTTTTGCAAAGGTTTCCCTTTAAACTAATGCACAAATCTAGAACTTAAAATAAAGTTGTTGATGCCTTGAGTAGGAAGGCTGAAGTGTTGGCTGTGATGAGTGCTGAGGTTGTGGGATTTGAGCATGTAAAGGAACTTTATGCAGGAGATATTGATTTTAAGGAGATTTGGGAAAAGTGTAGTACCAAGGAGCCTTATGGTGAGTATCACATACATGAGGGTTATTTGATGAAAGATAACCACCTGTGCATCTCTGAATCATCATTGAGAGAAATATTAATTAGGGATCTACATGGAGGAGGATTGGCAGGAACCTTAAGAGACACAAAACTATTGCTGTAGTGGCTAAAAGGTATTATTGGCCCCGGTTGAAGAGAGATGTGGGAAAGATTGTGTAGAGGTGTTACATTTGTCAAACATCCAAAGACCAATCTGAAAACACTAGACTATATACTCCATTTCCAATACCTTAGAACACTTGGGAGGACTTGTCCATGGACTTCATTTTGGGTTTGCCTCATACCCAACGAGGTGCTGACTCAGTTTTTGTTGTTGTAAATAGGTCTTCTAAGATGGCCCATTTCATTCCATGTAGGAAGACTACTGATGCTCAAGCTGTTACTAGGTTGTTTTTCAAAGAAGTAGTACGACTTCATGGAGTTCCAAAATCTATCACTTCAGACAAGGACACCAAATTTTTGAGCTACTTCTGGAAGACACTTTGGCTCCTGTTCAACTCATCGTTGAACTACAGTAGTACAACTCATCCACAGACGGACGGACAAATCGAAGTTACCAATAGGATCCTTAGGAATATGATCAGAAGTATTTGTGGAGAAAAGCCAAGGCTGTAGGCAGAGTTTACCTATAATATTTCAATCCATAGAACCACTAGGAGATCTCCATTTTCCATTGTCTACACCAAGACACCACAACATGCTGTAGATTTGGTGAAGCTACTGAGATCATCTAAGTTCAGTACACCAACTAAGCATATGGCAGAAAATTGTTAAACTACTACAGTTAAAGTTAAAGACAAGATTGAGAAGGCCAATACTGAGTATGAAGTGAGTGCAGACAAGCATTAAAGGCAACAATTATTCTCAGTAGGGGATCAGGTGATGGTATTTTTTAGAAAGGAACAATTTCCAATTGGAAAGTACAACAAGTTGCAACCACGAAAGTATGGGCCACATCAAATAGTGAGAAAGATCAACAACAATGCATATGTGGTTGGACTTCCAGATAGTATGGGAATCTCAAAGACGTTTAATGTTGCTGACTTATTTCTTTTCCATCCTGATGATGTGCCTTTATATCCAAATGAGAACTTAGGGTCAAGTTTTTTACAGGTGGGAGCAAATGATGTAGATGAGATAGTCAACATGTTTATGAGCAAAGAAGCAGCCAAAAAGAGACTCCAGAAGCATAGGAATGAAGGCTGCTGGCTTTAACAGGCTGGCCTTGATGGGAACTAGCAAAGCCTGCTTTAAGCCACTGGCTTAGGGAGAGGCCATTGGCCTAAGTGCCGACCCACATTTAAGCCACCCGATGTTCACCTTTTAAGCTGCCAGCTTTTACTCCAGCATTTAATTATCCGAGTTATCTTTCTTTATTGTCATTTTTAGGATTTTGTTATGCATATAAATAGTCCGGAAACCCTAGCTTATGTTTCTTAGAACATTTTATCATATTTGAAACCTTATTTGAGAGATTTTCTCAATCAAATTGCAATCTTTTGCATCTGGTCTTTGAAATCAATCGTTGCTATTGATTTCTGTTTTCTTTACGCTTTCCATCTTGCGTCAATTTCTTATCTTCTTAAAACACCATTTTCATTTTTCATAGATATACTTTCATATTCTAAAAGTGGATTTTTTGTTTTCTAATGAGCAAATTTATTTGATAAAATTTCAAACTCGTTATATGTATCATAAGGAAGAGATTCACAACTATCAAATTATGAAACTACGTGAGAATTATTTACCTTAAAGTTGACCATTAAGCAATGATGTGCTTCTATGTTCCTTCCATCTTTTCTAACTCAGATCTAGTTCATCAATCGTACTCCTGTAGGCTTTATAACTCCTTTCATTTATATACTTCTGCCAGCACCAAATTTGTCTCTACTAAATTTGTTAGTTTCATTTAAATTTAAGTATCTTTTACCCTTCTTCTGAGTTTTCTAGCTAGAATACGCATCCGCTCATCGCTTGATTACTCATTATTCAATTCTTCCCCAACTTCCTTGGCTTTGAATGCATAGCTTGCTTCTTGCCCTCTAAGTCATCAATTCAAAACACTTTGGAATCATACCAGATTAATTTGCATCTTGGTTCATTCAAGCTCATTTTTGACAAGTTTGAAGCCTTCTCAGTAGCTGATTTCTTTGCATTCCATGCCGTAATTTTCAGAAAAGGGAAGAAGTCATTACTTTTATTTGCATCTTTTAATCGTTTATTTGGTTCTTCAAAGTAGAATCATTCGCAATGGCAAAATAATAAAATATAACAATAAAATAAAAAAGTCAAATGGGTTTTGAATATACCTTCAAAAATACCAGTTCGAATCTGAAGCTGTCCGATCTTTAAAAAAAGTGTGAAAGCAATCTGGAAAGAGAAGAAACTACTGGAAACCAACCACCAAACATTTGTGAACTAAAGTTTAATTTGAGCCCTTTTCATCTTGTTCATTCAAATACATAAGACAAACTAAAAAGTGATATTAAAAAAATTGAAGAAATTAACATCCATACAAATGGAATCCGATCATATATATTAGTTTACTTGATAAATCTAACTATACGTTCATCATGAGCTAAGTGGTACTCATAGAAGTCCAAAAAAAAAAAACCAATGCAAAATAGAAAACGGTAAGCCATGGAGGAGGAGCAAATGTTGTTTAATAAATGAAATTTGCATTTTGTACATCCTCCGATTTATTTTGGTTAGTGTCATTTCTAATTAACAATCGAACGCCCCCACTTCCCCGCCCCGACAGAAGGACAAAGAAAATGGTCAACACAACAACCAAAATAAAAAAAGAAAAGGAAGGAAAGAAACCGATGTACTGATGCAATATTGGCTGTATGTACTGATGTGGATAATTTATTTATTTTGACTCCACTTCCTGCTTGTGATTGGTTGTTACGTATATCGCAGTAAGATTTTGCTGGATATGATGCTGCAAGAGAATATAGTATAGGGCATGACTGTTTACTTTATGTCTTTCTTAAGTTTTCTGCAATAGATTAAGTTAATCCGTGATTTATCTATTGATTTATTTATTTTTATAAAATACATGTTTTTTATTGTGGGGTTCTCCACCCCCACCAACTCCTCCCCCACCCCACCCCCCCACCAACCCCCCAAACAACACACACACACCCAATAAACAATCCCTGGTTCTAGTTAAAAGTATCACGTGATATATATGTATCCCCAATAGAATTCTCAGTAACATATGTTTGGAATTGTTAGAAATTTTTTGAGTTAGAATTTAAGAGTGAAGTGTGTGTTTTTCTATCGGATTTAGATTTGTCAAGATATATGTGATTTATTTTCCCATTTATAGAAATTAAAGGTTTTTGCTAAAAAGTTCGATACTTCATATTTTAAGAGCCACCACTGAACTGAAAATGAAAAGAAAAATGGATTAAAATTTAAATGGGTGGATCGACTTTTAACCTAATTACTGATTAATTTGAAAACTAAATATCACGAGTCGGACGCTCCATAATTTAAAAATAAAAATAGCTATCTAAACTTGAGAATTATGAAAAAATTGGAAATTTGGGCCCTTCATAGATATCTTTTATTATATATACTTTCATTTTTCTTTTTATATTTATAAGAATAGGTTGATTTTAAGAAAAGAGCTACTTAACAGAAATATGTTTACAAAAAGTCAAAAAGTGCTCCTGCTTTATTCTGTTTATTATCTTCTAGTGATAGAACCCCTATTTTTTTAATTTAATTATCCCCTAAAAAGAATACCTTTTTTAAAGGAAAAGGGAATTTAAAAGATGAGAAAGAAAAAAGCAAAAGAAAAGCTTTTTTTCTTTAATACGTGGCCACTAATAGGTGCTATGTATGCATTAATCAAAATTAGGCCTTCATATTTTATATTTTGTGTTTTAAAAAAAATTAGTATAGTAGTAATGATTGTACAATTTGCTATTTACTATTAACTTAATATATATAACCGATAGAATAGTGTAAAATTAAGCAAAACCGTTGAAACCATATGTCTGATTAATCATAACCTAGATATATAATTCTAAGTAAATTTGTACCAAAACGATTTTATATTCAATTTAATTAAAAAAAATTATAAGTTATAGAATTGTATAGTTAATTACCAATTTCAATAACCTGATTTTGGTTATTTTATTTTTACAAATCTCCCAAGTTGACATTCTAAGCGATTACATTTAGTTAAGGTTTCCAGATAAATTGATATCGAACAAATTGTAGGATGAACATATTACGGTTTGTACAAATAAAACTTGTTATAACCCCAAGTTTACGTTCTTATCAATTCATTTGACGACAGAGTGGTTACATTAGGTTCTTCTTCTTCTTTCATTTATCTAGCTTCAATGTTCAGAAGTTTGTTGTGGCAGTGTCGTCAAGCAACGGCTACACTTCCTCAAAATGTAGGACATTTTGTTGAAGATAAACTTGACTTTTGAATCGTGAAAATTTGAATTTAGCTAAGCAATATACGTTAAACTCTCTGGCTTCTGGTTCAACATGCGACTTCCCTGCATAAAACATGGGATTGATCTTGCTTGAAATTTAAATTTTAATCCAATTGAATTCTGGGATGCTATTGCCGGACTTGATAAAAAAATCACCAGAAACGTAGAGAAAATCTTGTCGAAGAGATCCTGTTGATAATTCATTTTTGAGTTGTGGTTGGATAAAGCTAATCTTCAACTGATAATTTGGAAGTGTATCCCTTGAATTGAGAAAAACCTTATCTTGAACTATTTAACCTTATCTTCTCACCGACAATATCCCTTTATGCAAACCAAAAATATCTGGAAATTTTCAGTAATATTCCTAAAAATTATGTTCATAAAACTGGAACCAAAAACAATCAAGTCACTCCTGAATTTATCTTCATAATCTTCTAGGATGAAACCATCTGAAATTTGTAAATAAATTATAAAGTTAAATCCCCATGGTATTAATGCGGCTTGTATGGAACGAATCAAATATATTATCCAAATATATCCTATAAGTAGAGTTACGCCTTCAAAATATTAAAACCAACTTGAAATGGATCTGCAAATATTCTATGCAAATTCGTCTAGGAGCAGTAAAGATCTTTTACAATACCGTATGCGGTGTCTAAAAGTTATACCTCAACAAGTTCTGGTGAACTTTTCTTGCTTGAAACACTTGTTACGGATCTTCTACATAACCTTTTGGCAGCTTATTTTTCATACTTAACTTCTCTAATTTTTTTTTTAACTTAATCAAATCAGACTTTATCATTTGTTTTGACCTGTATCATGATAAATCATATAATATACTTTCTTTTATACCAATATAACATGTACTCCTCACAAACTTGTTAGATAGACTTTTTAAACTCATTTATTATTATTAAAACTTTATTTAGAGAGAAATTAACACATATGAACCAAACAAGCAGAAAATTAGGAAAGTTATCATTTGAAAATTTTCATATGCATCTAAGATATATTAAGATTAGGTAAATATCATATTTGAGCCCGAACTTTGCTCGATTTCTACTTAACTATTTATAAATTTAAGTGTCAATTTATTACCCTACAAACTTTTTAAGGTCATTTATACTATTAAAAACTTTACCAATTTTTAAAATCATCTGCCTGAAGTTTAGAAGTGAACTTAATACTTCAATTTTTACTATATTCATGAGGATCCCCTTCCTTTTTAAGTTAGGCTAATCATATTACCACATGATTTCCCTTTTAAGCTATCTAATTCAAAATCATTAACTAGTATATTTGCTTCTCTTACAAATCTAAATACCTTAATTAAGGGTGTGTATATGTCATATTGGAAGCCTGAACTTTGCATAAAAATTTGGTACATAAACTTTGAAGTAGTCAATTTAATATCACATCAAATTTTTTGTGGCTATTTTTACTATCTCTTTAATACTGTTTGCTTTGTTTTCTCATGATAAGTGTAAAATGAGCCTTGGTTAAATGGGATATTTAAGCTTAATTTAGCAATTTTTATATATAATTTCATGAAATTGGTACTTAATTGGATAATATTTTGGTATTAGGCACTTAAAGGGATATTCAAGCTTAAGGAAAGGAGTTGAATAGGTTTCATGTGTTTTCATGAAGAATTTTTCAAGTTTTGAAAAAAGTTGTGAACAAAACAACCCAAACATGACCATGTTAGGTAGTTATGTTGAAATCAAAATGTAACCAAGTGTTAACATGCTTTGAACATGACTATGTTTAAAGTCATGTTAAGATCAGTGGAGAAGCATGGCATGTAGGTTGACTATGCTACTAATCATGTTGAACTAAAAGAAGATCTTGAAAAGATTTAATATGAAGAACACAACCTATCAACTCGAAAGTGTTGGGATCATGTTGAGAGGATTTAAGGAGATATTTTCAAAGTTGGTGCAACATGTTGAGAACTTAGAGAACTAAAAAATGGATCTTGCAACGAATTTTTTTTTTTTTTTTAACAAACCTTAAACTTCCAAGAGGATCCATATGATTCAATTCAATCAAAATAGATAAGATTACACCTTTTTTGAAACTTTGAGTTTTCTGACATGAAGGTACTACAATCACGTGAGCAGCCTCTACTGTATCCACATGTAAACGAATTGTCAAACCAGATTTCGAGATGTGTGTATGCTAGCACTCAAACACGAATATAATTTGTGTAGGAATTATCTCCCTAAAACGATTTTTCTTTCTCTCATTTTAGGTCTGCAAAATTTCTCAAGAAGTCTAATTTGACGTAATAACGTCTTCTAGACCCTTGGAGGAATTGTCTATATCTATACATAAACAAGCGAGAAACCTTGGAGATTTATTGAAAATTAATATTATTTAATAGAATACGTTATTTTATTAATTATTAATTTTCTCTGATAATCATTTATTTTTCTTTAACTATTTAAGAATAATAGATATAATAATTCCTATAAGTTTAAATATAAAACCGTAAACTATTTTTATCCGTTTTTTTTTTGTGACCCTATAGGTTCACCTAATATTTGCAGTAGGCTCTAAATACTTTTTAGACCTACAAGATATAATTGGTCTCTAGAGACAATATGCCTACCTAAATTAAGTGAAGGATAGTGATCTGACTTTACCTATTAAACAGTCAGTTATTCAGTCCCTTTGTTACATAATATCTTATGATTAAACATAAGGTGTGAATTAATATACTCTTATATTATTTAATCACACATTTCTTGAATTTAGAGTCTAATTAACTTAAACGAATAACATTGACAACTCCTTATCAATTCTTTGAGCATGATCATGTATTTCTCAATCTTACTCATCAAGAGGCCTAAAAGATATCTTTCTCAAATTAATGAGAGAAACAAATTCCTTCACAAACACTCACATTCCTTCACATAGCTTATTCCATGTCCAAGTACAGACTTTTAATCACCCATTTAAAGATGATATAGAACTGAGTTAAAACACGAAACTTGCTATTTAAGAATTCATGATGACATCAGATTTAAGAACTAAAATAACACTATAATGAGAAATACATATCATATTGATCTATATAGTACTCTCATATTTGGTCGTTCTAATGCAATGTACTTTTACATATATCTATATACTGAATCGATTCTCATATCCATGATCAATAAAACATGATCATCATTCAGCAAACATACTATTCTTAATTTGTTATTATTCCATATAATAAACGATTAGTGATGGTTTAGAATGAAGTTATTTCTTACCTTAAGGTTTTACTATTAAAGTCACATATATTAATGGCATAAGGAATAACTAATTTATTCATGGACTCATTTCATCAAAGTAAAAGGCCATTAATAACTTTGACAAAGGAATGGACTTATATTATAAAGATAACAAATATTCAAATGACATAGAATCCATATGACTTAGCGGACATCACTAGCACAATATGCATCAAACATGGCCATGTTAGTAATAGTGTTGAACTACATTTTTATTTTTAAAAAATTATAAATGGAGTTTCTATTCAAAAATAAAAAAAATGGTGCTTTTGAGAACTTCAAAGGAGAGAAAGAGATAAGACCAAGTCAAGAATGCCATAATATCAATTGATAATTGCACCAAACATCATTACAGGGTTTTAATTGTTACATTATTCATGTTCTTCTATATGATTAATGATTTATTTATGAAATCTATGAAAGAGTAGACTTCTTTATCTAGATTTTTATGAGCTATAGATTATTTATATAATTAGGATTGCCTTATTTCAATGGATTATTAATTTGCTTAAATCCAATTATGAGTATTTATTGTTTTCTTGAATTAATATTGCATACATAGTGGTTCTTGATTTGACTGTATGCTAGTTGATTAAGCAATTTGATATGGATTGGAAAATCTACATGTTTTATGGATCTAACGTTATATTGCAATCTAGGGATTTGTAATATGTTTTTAGGTTTTTATGATTTATGAAAAACTGAAAATAAAATATATGAATAATCAATCCTTGGATATGATGCACTAAAGAAAGAACCAAATTAGTTGTTCCAATCAACTGATATTATGTATGATTAAAAGAAACAACAAAGAATATATTTGAGAAGAAAACTCAATATTGCTCAATACACAATAGGTCACAAAGGATAACACAATGTTAAAGATGGCAAAAATTATTCTAACATAACTCTAATGACCCTTATATAACCATACAAGTCGGGTAAAGGCAAATATGAAACATAAAAAAGTCAATAATTAAAATAGAAAACTAAAAATAAACTTTAGAAATAGGACGTGAAATCACACGATTGATTACCACCATGACTCAAACCATGATCTCGTCCATCACAAAAATAACTTTTAAACAATAAGATCTTCATTGTGATTTGATTTTCTTGCTCCTTTTTAATCACCATCTTTAGCATGGGTGTGTTGTGCAATATTGACAAAGTTCTCTTTGGATTAAGCATTTTCTCCACACTCAAACATACTACATCATGTCCATTTCCAAAGTGCATCATGTATTCATGTCTTTATTTGGTTCATCTATAACGGTCTGATGAGCTAAGTTCATCAAGCCTCTAGCTTTAGCTTGAGTTATTGGTCCAAACGAAACATGATTCTTATCACGATTACTTATATAAGTAGATTTACATAATTGGGGGGGATTTACAAGCAATCTTAGAGATAGGATAATGTAAATCTTTTGCATTAAGTTAAACCCTAATAGATAATTCATAGAAGTTAATGTAATTATAGGGTTTTCAACTAAAAAGAGATTCCAATTAATTCACTTATAATTATGAATTAATATTTTTGAGAAAGATATTAATTTACAATAGGAATTTTACAGTTCAAGAGAATAAATAATCTTATTAGATTATGTTTTGAGTAATTATATGATAAAACCTAGTATGAATTTGAAATCTAGGTATTATTGCGATTGGAATAATTTATACTTGATATTGACTTGTGAAATTGTGTGATTAGAGATTAGTAATTAGTTTAGTTATTAATTAATTAGTTTTACTCAATATTGTAGGTCAGATAATAGGGATAAAGTAAATACTAATAATTGTGGTCCTTGTGGGAACAATACATGTACTTAATTTATACTAGATTATTGATAGGTGTACTTGCCTAAGTAATTGTAGGTTAATATTAAGAATAAATTTTGAACTTTGAAAATGATGGTCAAGTAGGCTGAGAAAGACAATTTATCATTAAATTTTTATCACCATTCTTAACACCATTTAGCATTAAAGGCTATCTCTTTCATGTCAACAAACATAATAAATGATATTAAGTAATGTAGTAAAAATATGTATAAAAAGTTTAATTAGATATTAAATTGATCATTTTAATATTTAGGTACCAAATTGAATTCTCATGACACAAGTATAAGTACCAAATTTGTCATCTCCCCATTAAAGATTAAATACTTTACATATCCCTATGTCAAGACAACTAATTCAATTGCATTACGTGTATGTTCTAGATTCAAATCTAATATGCCTACGATCAAGTCATGATGAAATTAAACCTATTTCAATTTTCATATAAACCATCAGACTCCCTCTTTGAATCTTTCAGATTTTAATGTATAAATAAGCCATTAGCGACATAAAAGATCTATAAAATTAATAGTTAGTATATATTGGTGCAATATATAAAATCCAGTTAGATGATTTTAATTATATTAACAAAATTGAAAATACTAAAACATCATAACTTCCCCTCGCTAGATCTAACTTGAATTCTTCATTAAAATTATCCCATTCAAAGATTAAGCAAAAGGCTAAGTATACAACATAGCGAAATCGATAACAAATGCATTCAAATGCATGTGTCACGGACAAGGAAGGACTAAATGCATATTTAGTCAATAACAAGCACCAATTACATGAATTCAGTGCTGTTCTCAACCATTGACATCTAACACCGATTAGATGTTTCTTCTATTATTCATTCACTCAAAAGCAACCATAGAGTATAGACATCTTTTAGGCTTTTTCCCTACCTTTTCCCGATCCCTTTATAGGTTTCGTTCCTCCTTTTTCTTTCGTTATCTTTCTTTCTAAAATTACTTTTTTGGCTTTCGTTGTGTCATTTGAAAATTAAATTTTTTATAAATTTGTCATTAAACATTATATTAATTAATATATTAGAATAAGACAACAACATAATTATTTTATTTCAAACACAGGATATGTAGATATACTTCTATGTATTGGTAATCTATTATTACAGATAATAATAATATGTTTTCTCATACAGTAATTACGTATGTTTTAAGTTATTGGTTATCATGCCTTGAGGTAAGAAGCGTGACCATTTTGCCATGTAATATATTACTAGTAAAAGTATGTATAAGCTTACAAGCAACTAATAACTTGAAATATACTCTTTATCAAAAATATACAAATAACTCTCAAATGCCTACATCAAATGACAAAAACCTTATAATTGTCGGAAAAACATTAATTAGAAAATGAAAACAGTAACTATATCAACTAAATATTTAACTTCGTTGCAGATCAGTCAATCCCTTATAATTTAGATTATAGCAACTATGGTATAGCCCCTCACTCTAGTACAAGCCATATCTTCATTGATTGTATGAATCAACATAAAGGTCATTACCTGAAATACTTAAATTACGTCACACGCGGACGTGCACACACACAAAACTCAATACATAATCATTGCATCACACACAAAATATGTTCTATTGTACAGGGGCATAATATTACTAAATACAACGAACAAGATTTGTTATTAAGTTATACGTGTCACAACCTGAATTATTCGCCAACTTAACTTTTGGTAATTGTTAAATCGATAGTAATGTCTGGCGAAAATTTTAGAAAATGTCCGAAAAACCATCCCCGTTTTTCACGAATTTAAATATCGGTAATTACCAATATAGTTAATAAAAGACCTAATCAATAAAAATATAAGTATAAATGATGTCTCTATCAAAGAAAGACTTCCATAAAATATAACAATAATAATATGATTAATATATAAACGAAAGGCCAATAACGATAAGTAAAATAATAAATTGGATCTCACAAATAATTCAAAAGATACAAACAAAAGATAAATACTATAAATTTATAATAGTAGAATATAAATAAAATCAAATTAAAGACAATATAATTATTAATTAGATCATAAAATATCAAATCACTAATAATTTTAACTCTTAAAGAATAAATTATAATTTACGATAATAGATATTAAAGCTGAAAAGTAAAAGTATTAAATTAAAAATTTTAAATATACCATAGTGTTCAAAATATTTAATATAATAGGTACATAAATTTTCATCTAAAAATATTATCGAATGAGTATTTATTGTACGTGTTAATTAGGATCCGAAAAAAAAATAAAACTTGTCCAATAAGCCAAAAAAATTTCTATAAATTCACCGTTCTTCTTCCCTCTCCTCACTTCTCTCATCTCAATTCTCTCTCTCTCTCTCTCTCTTTCTGGTTTGAAAAGTCTTCTTCGGAAGACTTCTATAAAAAAAAAAGAAGAAAAAAAAAAACACTTCTCGACCAAGAGAAGGAAAACAAAAACTAAAGAAAAAAAAAGAAGAAAAAGAAAAAGAAATAAAAAAAAAATCTAGAAACTCCTTTGATCTTCAAAACCCGTATCTTTTACATATGATAACTGATTCCAATTCCGGAAGTGATGTTGTGATCGTGGCAATACACTCTTGTCACGACTCCAAATGGGGGCCTAACAGGATTTATCTAAAGCCATCATATCACGTATGCACCCGTAACATGAGAGCCGTCTTGTATGTCAGAGTGTACAAGACTCTATTTACTTATAAAAGTTTATCATATAGATGATATAATATATTACAGTATTTCAACTACGGAATTCAATTTTTCAATTTCCACCAGATCGCAGAGAATCGGTATCCCCCACCAAATAGTGAAATTGGGTTTCCAAACTACAACATACAAAATTCAAAATTCATCTAATTTACATACTAAGTTTCCATATCCTACATCTCTATCTTTAATAAAGTTTGTTGGAGAAGCTCTCTTCGTACATTCTTAGCCCAATCCCAGCTAGTAATAATCCTGCACAAAGAAACTGTTGGGGGGTGAGCGAACCACGGGCTCAGTGAGTTCATTCCTCACTACTACCGGTCACGCAAGTTATCAAACATTAATTATACACTCATGCAAATCTATCTACACACAATATGAATGCATACGGATGAATGCAAGCAAACACATCTATGGGGGTCCGGAAACCATAGAGATGTAGATGTAGATTTACCTGTCTACACTTCAGTTGTCTCCCATACTTACCCACATGGGACACCTCGCCTTACCCGTACGAGGCTACTGGTGGTAGCGTCCATCCAGACTCACCCAATGCTTAACCGCCATTGGTAACAACAAATATTCCCCAACGTGTTCACGTGATTTACGCTGGTTAATATTTAAATATATGTAATGCCAATTTAATGGCCATTCTTACAATCCATCACCAATCTATGGTGAATCGCACAAGTAGACCCCGACTCGGGTAACATCTACTGCCAATACGAACCATCACCTATAAAGGTGAATCCGGCAGATAGACCCAACTCAGGTAACATCTATCGCCATGTGACCAGTGGACCCAAATTCAGCAACATACTGTCACAACAATACTCAGAAATGTCCATGTTTATCTCATAAACTCTTTTAGCACAAACTCTTTTTTTATTTTTTTAAAGGATATAAAAACAACCTGGAATATTCTAAGTCGGATTTCTTTAAAATACATTTCGAAATACTTTTGATTTCAAAATTGTGACATTCCTAAAGGGAATCAAGCACATGCGACGAGTATATCCAATTAGTAGTCGAATTGTTATCTTTATCCATTTTATCAGGTGATCATGCGGATGATAACACTCACATCAATCATCATTCCACACAAGCAATACAATCAACATAACAGCAAACATAGCAATCACAAGCAAATAGTAGATCATCAGAATTCCCTCACCTGTGGTCCTCGCTAAGCTACTGGCAGTCCGGAATTGATCTATTTTCCTATGAAAGGAAATAACAGAGATTTATTATTGGATTATTTCTGTAAGAGAAGTCTTCCTATAATTTAAAGGTATTGATCTCTATCGTCGGATATTAAATTAAGTCCGTTATATTAATTATTCTATCGTTCAATACTTTAATTGAATCCTTATAAGTGACGAATTATTCTGTATCGGTAATTGTTACAGTTTTTATTAAGGTTTTAATCCCTATAGTAAAGATATTTATCTGTATTTTGTTTCTCTTGATATTTATATTTTTAATTAAGGAGTTTGTCTTTTCCTTAAGTCTTACTGTATTTAGTAGAAAATTTTTATTTAATATTTCTTTGCCCGTCAACCTTATCTGTCTCTCAAATTGGTATTTTATTTATTTAAAGGTATTTTCTAGTATCTATACCTTTCAAAAGTTATAAATCTACATTTAGATATATATCAAGTTTTTATTATTCTTCAGTTTCATTCTTATTGTAAAACAAGCTAAGTTTAATACTACAATATTATTAGTATATAATATTGAAAAATCAATATCAATATTAGTATTAAAAACAAGTATAATAATAATAATAATCATCTTCATGTTATTAGTAAATAATAATATTAGTGACAAAAACAGTAATAGCATTGATGATAGTATAAATATAGTGACTTTAACGTAAAATGATAGTATTGATAACTCTAATGAAAATATTAATAATAAGGAATATTATAATAGTTGTAATAATAACAGTAATAATCATAACTATATTAATAGAAACGTTAGTAACATTAATATTGGTTTTAGAGTAAAACTGAGTAAATTTCTATTTGCGGTTTCTTATTCGTTTTAAATCCGATTTCGTTGTATAAATAGTCGATTTGGTAGTAATCGAAGAGTACTTTATAGTAGTGAAATTATTTTCAAGAAAAGAGACTTGTGCAATTTTTAAGTCTATGAAATATATGCATGAATTTCAAGTGAATCCTAACAATTGTGATCAAAACTTGTTTTGATCATATCTAACTCATTTCTAATCCTTTTTTGATGAATAAATAGTCGTTTTCATAGTATTTTCCGAGTACAATCCATTAATGGTCTTAGTTTTATCAAAAAAAGTCATTAAGGGGACGAAAAAGACAAGAACAGCCCGTTCTGTTCGTATGAATCTGGCAGTCGAAATCTGAGTTTTGTTTTTGCAATATCTAATTCTTTTCTTATCCATTTTTAACAAATAAATAGTCGATTTCATAGGATTTTTCGTGTTCTTTCCATTGATGGGGTCATTTTGGGGTTATAACAAACACATCAATACAGTTCATTCAATCTTCCTAAGGATACACATGAGTAATCTAAAGTTCAACTTAGTTTGTTGTAGTTTAAGTGTGGTTTTGGTTTTCCTTTATTGGATTTGAATTTCTATACTTAAAAATCTTCAAGTTGTTGTATTTATATTAAATAGTCTAAATATCATCAATATACTACTAGCTTAATTTTGATAATTTCTAAGATAAATTTCTAAAGAGCAAACATAATGAATGTTTGAAATTGATATGATTCTTACCTTTGTTAGACAATAGATGTGGTCTATTTCCTCCTTCTCGGTGAAAGTAGTGATCTAAAGAATATAGTAGAAGGATGAGTAACTAACAAAAATTAATCTAACTAAACTAGTATATGTATGTACGTATTCTTACCTTTTATATTGACACTTGAATATATGATGTACCAAAGGCTATTCAACTTGGTTTTTGGTGTTGTTTGGAAGAGGGAATTGATGTTTTTGTATGTGGTTGATGCTTTGGATAGGATATATGAAGTAGTGTAAAGTTTATATTTGTTTTAGAACTCCTCAAAGGTTGTCTAGGTGGATGAATATGCAAGGTGAAGAGGGCTGGTCGTATTTTCCTTTGTAGCTATTTTTAGAGTGAATTTGTGAGAGTTGAGAGCTAAATTTATAACTAACTCAAGTCTATATATATGTACTAATGTTAGGTTAGATTAGGACACAAAAGAGGGTGTTTTGGACTTATTAAATTCAAGTTTTCTGATGTTAATTTTGGGTAGAAATTTCATGCGAATTTGAGAATGAATTTATGATGAATTTGTTTGAAATTTGTGGCTGATTTCAAGGGGCATTAAATGTGTTTGTTTGGTAGTTAATTAAGGTTGTTTATGTGTGTGAAACAGGGGCTCAAATTGCAAGAAAATCGGGTTAAAAATTCGTGTGAAATCAGAGGTCAAATTCTAAGTTTGCTGCTGTATTTTGTTGAATTTTTCCTTTGTTGCAGCTGTTGGTTTGGGATTTTCAAGACAGATTTGGTGTTGTTTTGGTTGATTATTTGAGCTGTAATTCTTGGCATTTAATATTGATTACATGTGGTTTATTTTGATTGGATTTCATGTCTTTTTCATGTTGAATATTAGAGCTCAACTTTGATCAAAGTTGGATGAAAATGGAGTGCTGCAGCAGTGAATTCCAAGCTCTGCTGCTGCTACTCTGTTTTCAACTTTGAGGGCTCTGTTTCCAACTGAGCATTGCTGTGTATGTGGAGGTGTGTGCGTGAAAATTCTGGTAGCCTCGTGTGCGTGGAGCCAGCTGCTCATCAGATCCTGCTGTTGCTCGGTGCTTGTGCTGTTTCCTGGTGCGTGGAAATTCTTTTGTCGGTGGTCATCCTCTGTTCAACGGTTTGCTCAGCGTGGAAATCTCTAGTGGCCTCCTGCGCATGACAACGTTGTTCCGTGCGTGGATTTTGACCGTGGGAACTCCATTCCGTGCGTGGAAAATGCTGCTCCGCTCATGAAATTCGGATGCTGCAGCGTGAAGGAGATCCGTGTGTCCAGCGCGTGGAGGGAAGCTGCTGTCTCAGCGTCCGTGTTATCCAGCCGCTGCTCGTGGCTCATGTGAAGCTGCTGCTGCTGCGTGGAATGGAGCTGCAACGTGTGGGAGAATGTTGGCCCATTCTTCTGTTGCTTGTGCGTGGAGTCCTTTGGCTCGATCGTTCCTGCTGCCCGTGATGAGCTAGTTCTGCGCGTGGGGGAAAGAAGCTGCTCGGTCCGTGATTTTCCAATGCTGTTCGTGGGCTGATCTACAGCGCGTGGGTCTTCTGCCCGTGATTGAGATTCATTATATATATATATATATATTTTATGGAGTTGCTTTTTAATTAATAATTCTTAACTAAAATATTTTTGCTAACATTAAATTACAAACGTATATCTATAATTGTTACGTATAAGTTTTATTGAGCTAAAATTATCTAAATTATTAATTAAACTCTAAATTTTATATTTCCAAAATTTTTGTTTAAAGTTCACATGATTAATTATTTTTAGTATTTTAGCTTACGTGATTATATTTTTCAAGTTTAATAAACTAAGAACCAAGTCCTAATAAATTCAAAATTTCTTAACAAGTATAATAGCGGGTTTAAAATTTTCTTTTTAGATCTAGATTAATAATTATTGTTCGGTCTTAGTATATATTTATAATCTTAATAGTTCATCTTTGGATTATCGTTTTATACCAACAAGTTCTATTACTAGATTATATTTTGTCGAGTTTGCAATTTATGGCTACTTCTAGTTATATCTTGAATTATCAGTTTGAGATACGAAATCTCATTTTTTGTATCTATTAAGGTCGAAGAAATTTTTATTCGGGTTTTTCAAGCTACGAATAAGTTTATTACCACCCATAGGTTTATGCTAAGATTTTTGGTTGAATCATATATTTTAGTATTAGTCTCACATTTGCTAATTTGTTCATTTGCTAGTTATGAAAATTATTAAACGTTACGTTGACAATTCAGGATTTTAATTTCCAAAGTCTCTAAATCTTTTGAATAGAACATTAGTAAAATTTAATTATTTATTTAAGATCTAGATTCTTAGATATCGATTTATTTTACCAAACATTATATTTTACTGTATAGGAGTTATTCCTACTAATTCGTTAACAACATATTCTATCTAGGCTACTTAATAGTGTTAAAATAGTTTAAACACTATTACTTCATTATTTAACTAGCGTAGCATTTATATTCTAAGTGTAGAACTTAAGGAAAAAGGGTTAAAGAATTTATATTAATGATTGGTTTATCGTCGTTTTATAAATTATTTTGAGATCATATTTGTTACAGTTTGTATTTCGAAAAATTTTATTAGTAGAGATTTTAATCTTTCTAACTATAATCAGATTCGTTCTTTGACATTTGTAAATCGAGAAAAATTTGGAGTGATTTTTACTACTTATTCCAAATATTCTA
Organism: Combretum micranthum; assembly: GCA_024138025.1. Lineage (NCBI taxonomy): Eukaryota > Viridiplantae > Streptophyta > Magnoliopsida > Myrtales > Combretaceae > Combretum > Combretum micranthum. The sequence continues at coordinate 263,080 of JAMXBD010001066.1, read as the reverse complement.
AATAATAAAACGTTACATATTTAGTATTTGTTATAATCAGTTTACGTAAATTTTGGGGGATTATAGCTCTTCAATTTAAGACCACACAAGGTTAGGTTTCGATCACTCTAAAATTTTGCTATTATGATCTTGAACATAGGAATTTTCATAATATTATGAGTTTTATATTAGCTTTTATTATAAATATACATATTTACATGCGTATAATGATAATAATATAAAATTATTTCATGCTAATATGTGTATTTAGACTAGTTGATATTACATTTCTCTTATCAAATGGATAATAAACTGATAAATAAAAAAATGCTAGATGGTAGAAAATTGACTATAATATTAGATAATTAATTTCTAGATTCCATTTATTAATAAATAGAAATTTAGAGGTAAATTACTAGGGTTATAATTTGTCTGATAGGATCAATAATTGATCAAAATTTTCTAATCTAAAGCCCAAATCAAAATTCTGATTTCACAAACATGAAAGTTATAATATTTTAATCTTGTATAGACTAAAACCCTAGGTTACCTTATTAGATCTGGAAACTCTAATCGCGTAGGTGAAAAACCTAAATATATCCGATCCCGTAGATTCCAGATTTTAGTTTTCAACCTAAAAACAATGTAAGAAAAATATAGAACCTTAACTACAGAAATATCTGTAGTGTAATATTGAAAAATTCTCAAAACACTAAAAGTTAAGTGTGCCCATGACCTAGGAAGGGTGACCTCCTGGAAAATGTATAGTAATTTTCTAAAACAAGTGATATCTCGATAAATGTAGTTCTAAGACAATAACTATTGATTTAGAATTGAATTATTATATCTTTAAATTATATCAGTTAGCAAATGATAATTTAAAGATAAATCGCTAAGGTTTGAAATATACTTATCAAAACTAGATATTAGGTCAAATTTACATAAATAAGACTCAAACTAAGATTTTAATATAAAAAACATTAAAACAAAAATATCCTTAACTTATATAAACACTCATTATGTTTTATGAAATAAAACTTAACTAAAGAAATAATTAGAATTAAGTAAAGTAAACCTATAGCGTAGTTCCAATATTTAAAAAGAGTAAAGATATTCTATGGCAAGTTTAAATAATTTAAAGTACACACAACATATACTCATAAGTAGAAATGGACTTAAGGAGGAAAATAAAAGCTTAGAAAACTATAGAATCCTATTATAAAAGTTTCATCCCTATAAGAAAATTTTACTTGAATTTGATAAATGGAACATATTTGATCATTTGATCAATAAAAAGACTGAATATATATAATTAAACTTTAATATATTACCCTATATACAAATATGAGTTTCATATCATACGTAGAAATAGGATTTGGATACATGAACTTGATATGATTTAAGTATTATATAGATAAAAGATAATTTAGCTTTTAATCTAGTAGATAAACTCAATAACAAGCCTATATAGACATATAGAGATTTTAACACATATAAAAGAATAAGGTTCCTAAAATAAAACTTAAGTAATTCGATTGCAAATTAGAAAAATCAAGGTAATATAGATTATAATTGAAAAATTAAACTCAACCAAGAATCCTGTAATTCTAAGTATAAAATTCAACACTTATAAGACTATAAAGATATAAAGTATAGATCAATGGAAATCATAAATATTAGCTGATATAATCAAAATTAACTAAAGTTACATACTTAAAAATAAGATTAAGACAAACAAAATGAAAATAAATATAAATATATATGCTTTAACTAAAGAGTTGAGTAATGGACTTAAATTAAGTATAATCACTAATACTTGATGAAATAAACATAAACAAGGAATTGAACTTGAAATAATAATTAAGAATATCAAACAAGAAAGATAGACATCATTGTGAAATCTTTCAGACCCCTGAAGTAACATAAGGAAAAATATACAAAATGATTAGTTTAACATGATAATTAAAAACTACGTTTGTTAAGTTTTTCAATGACTATTTATATGCTAAAATCTAAGTTAAAACGAGCACAATATGCCCAATTTAAGATTTCGTGATTAAACTCGATATTTGAAAACATATAAAATACATTTCTTAAGGAAACTAAGATTATATGAACTTTATAATTTAACTTACAAAACATAACCTATACAAGCTTCAATATAACTAATTATATACTAAGGTTATATTAAGAATGCTAAAACTCGAGTTTAAGATACAAAGACACAATCGGTTTCTTTATATGAATAAGAGTATAGTAATGGGTATTTGTTATCTCAATTCTCAGGGGATACAGATCCATCTTCAAGTTTTCTTGTAGACTTCTATGACCATTAAGCAAGGATAAACAGGTGAGTATATTCCAATGACCTTCATATCTGCTTGTGCTTGTAAGTTTAGAGCATGATATTTTGTTAATATAAATTAAATGATTCAAGTATGGCGTTGGGAAATTTACGCTTGTGGTTGATCGTACTTGTTATCTGTGTTGAAAATACTATACATTATTTTGAACATTAAAGTATTGAGTGTTATTTAATCATTTTGATCTTTGCGAGTGTCTGATAATTTGGTGATCGCCAAATAAATGAACTTAATAACTATTGGCGTGATAATTATAACATTGAGCATGCATTGCACGATTGCATGTAGAAGACTATCACCACTACACTTTAACTCGGCTGGGCCACACTGTCCCGTGAGGATGGTGAACATGGAGGACCGAAGTGGTATATGCCTAGTGTATACCATGAGCCTTGTTCTAGGAGAATGGGAACTAAGTCGTCCTAGGGAGACAGCCCATCTCCTAGGATCGCGTAGGATCATTGTTAAGGATATCTTGCTTCAATGGGATGTTGTTATATGTATATTATTTTCTATATATGAAAAACTCTTTGAATAAATTTGATTCCCGAAGCATTAGCGGTCCAGGTGCTGATGTGTGGATGTACCCCAATCTCAGATTCGAAGGGCGTAAATCCAAATATATATATGGCTACCGGTTGGCCATATATATTTGTTCATTTGCTTGTCTGCATTGCATATACTTGTTTAATAACTTATTTGCTTTTGCTTGAACGGTATGGAGCAAAGGTATACTTCACTCAGCTAGTTGTAGCTGACTCCCCAACAGTTTGCTTTTGCAGGTAAATTGAAATCTGGGAAGGGATAGGATCTGAGTGTAGAGCACACCAAGGATCAAACTTCACAAGATAGGTAGATGATTGTAAATTTAGAGGAATAAACCTAGTTGAGAGAATGAACATAAAAATGTAGTCTTTTTCTTAAACTTAAACCTAGTCGATATCTTTTTGTTAAACCTAGGTTTACTTTATCTTGTCGTTTGGTAGGATATCTAATTTGTGATCTGTAGAAGTTTAGATATCCACTAACTAATTTTCATAATAAATTTATATATGTATAATACAATGAGAGGATAATTAATTAGAGTCTTGTAAATTTTGACTTGCAAGGCAATCCTCATGTTGCGGGTGTACACGTGATATGATGATTTATGGCAATCCTACTGGGCCCTCTATAGGGTTGTGACAATATGCAAACAAGACAATCTATTCCACATATCCCAAATAGGAAACTATTATGAATAAAAAATTAGTTGCAGGTATTAGTTAGGAATTACAAATTGTAATAGAATTAAACAACTATCATGTAAAAGCATTTATAAATACAAGATAAAAAAAAAAAGTTATTGATTAAGAACTCAATTTGAGGAAAATCACTATGTGTGTGATTTAGGAGTCTTCAAGCCACTTGAAGAGCTTGAGTTTCACCTACAAAACACGAACAATGCATTAGTATAGAAATCCTAGGTCGAGAAGATAAACACAGAAGATAGGAATTGAGGCTTCTTAGCTTTTCAGATAGTGAAACACGAGAGGTAAAAAAGTGAGGAAGTGTCTAGATAGAAGTTTATGTACTTAGGGTGCTTGAGAACATTTAAGAGGCCTGGTGTTGTTCCTAATAGAAACTTCTATTATGCAATCATTTAAAAATGATAATACGGGGAAAAAAAAATCCATTAGGTGTTAAATGCCATGTATTATGTACAAATAATAATATATAGCAATAAATTTTTAACATATATGGAGTCTACAAATTAATTGTTTTCCGAACTACCCTTCCAGTATTATGAATATCAAAATTATTTAGTTAAGTGTTATATTTAGTATTGAACTACCTAAATTTTGAATGATGTGTCAACTCAGTGACTCAACTTTTTCAGTTTTTATAATTAACTACTTTACTTTGTTAGTAACTAAAAAAAAAAAAAAAAACCACTTGACTTTATCTATTTATACAATTAACTACCTCAACTTTATCCATTTTTTGTAATTAATCGTCTGATTTGGATACTACAAATGAGCTGGAAAAATTTGTAAATTGTAAATTAACACTTTTAACTTCAAGTAGTTAGTTGCAAAAACAAGGAAAGTCTAGGTACTAAATATACCATTCATCTAAATCTTTTTCATACTTACATGTCATACGTTGATACACTTGATGTTATTTGATGAATCTTTTTTCATGAAAACACAATAATATAGTCAAATTTCTTTGCATACAATAAGATAACAATTTGTATTCTCTATCAATTTAGCTTTTGTAAGACACAAGAATTTTGGCACGACTTGTAGTTATGGATTTAGCTTTTATCTAGCATGAGAATTTCAATTCTATAATGAAGGTTGTTAGACTTGCAATCCTATATAGAATCGTTAGAGGGTATATAGTACTGGAACATATAATCAAAAATAAAAATGTAAATTTTTATAATATATGAAAAAATGACTTTGAAAAACTAAAGATATGCGTACACACACTCGTAAGAAAATTAAACTACATTATGGATCAAAAAAAAAAAAAATCAAGTTCTCTTTTCAATAACAACTCTTAATCCATAATATTGCATGCATAAAAAAAAAGAGCTAGAAGAGTTGAAATTAAGTTTTTTTTTCCTATTATTTTGTTTAAAAGAAGTTATGAGTTGAAGAAGAATTAAACTTTTCAACTTATCTTAAATTATTAATTATATAAATAAATAAATAATTTAGAAATTACAACTATGACCCAACTTAAATGAACTATATAAATGTACAACGGAGAAGCTAGGGGAGCAAGGGAAAGAGAGAGAGAGAGAGCAAGAGTATGATAGCAAAATTGAAATACATTAAGAGAGATGTATTATCCTAGTAGTTGATGAGCTTGTAAAAATATTATTGTGTTGTTTATAGGAAAACGTAAAATTTGGTACGTAAATTTTGCACAAAAATTCAATTTAGAACTCAAACTTTGAAATAGTCAATTTAATACTTCATCAAACTATTTTGACTATTTTTACTCCCTCACTACCACCATTTGGTCTGTTTCCTAATACAGAAGAGGCACTCTATTAGTGTTAAGCAGTGTCAAGAAAAAATAGTAAAAATTTAATGATACACTATCTCTTATGGATCGACAAATAGAGCAACTACGTTAAGGAGGTAGTAAAAGTAGTAACAAAAAGTTTGATTGAATATTAAATCAACCACTTTAAAGTTCATGTGCCAAATTGAATTTTTATGTAAAGTTCAAGCACCAAATTTGAGATTTACCTTTATTTATATTTTAGCCTATTTGATATAAATAAGAAGAATTGGTAGACTCAATAGAAATTGTATAATTTAAAAAAAAAAACTCTATGAACAAGTTAACTCGGAAAAGCCTCCTAAAATCATAAATTCGTACAATCATATGAGTGAAATAACGATTTGGGTTAATATCATAAATGATACCTAAACATTGATAAAATGTACAATTAAGTACTTAAACTTTGAAATTGATTGATTTAGTACTTGGACTTTGAATTTGATTAATTTAGTGAAAGAATTTTTCGTGTACACCAACAATACTTTTGCTAAGTTTTTTTAGGTATTAAATTGATAAATTTCAAAATTCAGGTACCTAATTACATATTTTGCTAAAGTTCAAGTACCATTTGTTACATTATCCCTAGCAACTTTGATAACTACATACATAATTTTGTTCAACTAGCTCACTTCATTTAAACGAGGGATAATATGATAAATGTTACCATTCACTTAAATGAGGGATAATGTGATAAATGTTACTTGAATTATAGTAACATATGTAATTATGTACTTGAACTTTGCAATTTATACTGAATTTTCAAATTAATCAAGTTAGTAACTAAAAAATTTAATATTAATCAATTTAATACCTGAAATAACTTAATGAAGATACCATTAGCCTGCACGAAAAGTTTATTTATGTACTAAATTGATCAATTGCAAAGTTTAGGCATTAAATTATCAATTTTAAAGTTAAGGTACCTAATTAGATGTTTTGTCAAAATCTAAGTAATGGCATTAGCCGTTTAAATGAAGTAGTGTTGATTTACACTTGCACTTATTTTAACCCATTATATGCATTTGTAGAATTTTAGCGAAACCATCTATTGTACTCAAACTTAATTATAGTTGTCAAAATCGTGATTTTCCTATACAATTTTACGAGTTTATTATCTCATGAGGCACTTTCAAGTTGACTCGTACATAGAATTGTTTTTTTTTTTTTTTTTTTTGTAGAAACTTATTATTTTAACTGAGTCTACAAGTAAACTCGGTAGAATCTTATGTTTCTAACCGAGTTTATCAATTTTACCAATTTGAGTCATACAAGCTAAAATATAAGCTTGTCAACTACTAAAATGAAATATCTTTCTCATAGTATTTCAATTTTTTTTTTCACACACTCTCCTAAACCCTTTCCCTCCCTCCCTCCCCTCAGCTCTCCTATTCTATATTCATAGAATTCATTGAAGTGGAGTTATAATTGTAAAGTTTACAATAAAAGTTATCTATTTTATTTATATAATTAAGAATTTAATATAAATTGAAAATAATTTCCTATTAATTCATACTTCTTTCAAACAAAAATAATAAAATAAAAAATTTAATTTTGACTCTATTCATTCTTTTTTCTTATGAATTTTATATTATGGATAAAGAGTTATTATAGAAAAAAGATCTTAATTTCTTCATTTTTTTTTACATTTATTATGTATATTAAGTTTTTTTATGATTTATGTAAGTACATCTATAGTTTTTCAAAGCTATTTTATATATGTTATAGAAACTTACAATTCTACTTTTTTTTTTTGATTTTATGTTCTAATTTTATAGACCCTCTGACGATTCTACATATAATCGTGAGTTTGATAACCTTGGCAGTTAATTAAATAAACTTAAAAACTAATAACTGATAATTATATAACAGCTATGATACCCTAATATAAATGTTGAACCAATTTGTATCCGTTCAATCGTTAATGGTTCCTCAGCTATTTCTAAAACATAAACTCATGCACTGTAATTCACGACCGGCCGGGGGAGCTCGGGGAGTTTATGTGTATATTAATAGCGGGGTAGAATTATGGTCAGCTGGTTTCGTACCTTTTATTTTCTTACAAGAATCAAGCATTCATAATAAGAAGCTTTTGTTACTTCGTGGAATTCGACGGCTGCAAGTAAATTGTCCGTACCCTCCACACCACCAAGGAAACAAAGATTTGACGAATCGAAATTGGCCAATACTATTTGTTATGATAAAATCTCTCAAGTATTCAAAACATTTTATAATGTTTTAATAATAACAAAAATTCCAAGGAATTATCATTTACACATGTTTATACTTTGACCTTCACATATACGTGTAAGCTTGTGATGATTTCAGGAGCAAAGATTGTTTATTTAGAAGCTAAACTTTCCTTTTATGGAACGTTGAAGACCTAGCTCCATGGAATGAATATAATAGGGAATTATGTTCAATTGTTCCACTAAAAGTTGGTTTATAATGTAATGGGAATGTTTAACTTATATCACAAGTTCATTAAACATATCTAATAACAAAAATTGTTGTGTGAGATATATATGGAAAGGTTTTAGATGACGTTTTGGAGCCTGAACTTAAATTTTATGAGAAGTAGCACACAAGTTTTTCTTATAAAATGGCTAATTATCGAAGATAGATCAAGAGAAGTTCACATCAGCTTGAAGAATCCAACATTTATTGAAAGATATATTGTTCACTTGGAATGAATTCAAATTTATATCTCTCTCTCTATCTCATGCATATAATCATGCTTGGAAGCCAGATATCACAAGAAACTTTTTGAAGTATTTTGTATCATCCTTCAATGGTTTATTTGCAACTTTTATAGAAGAAATTTAAATTACCATGTGCTGAAGATTCACAAAGATATTCGAGCAATAGACAAGAATTATTTCCTATCATATATGCTTAAGGAAAACTGTTGTTGCACTACTATAAATTGAAGACTCCTTCCAAGAACAAAACCATGAAACTTTATTAAGAAAAACAAGTGACAAAGACAAAACAATTACAAAAAGCTCTAATCCGATCTAATCATCATGAAGAAGAAGTCCATTGCTCTTAGATTCGCTTTCACAAGATGCTGCTTTGTTTTAAACTTTTCTTTGTACTAAAAAGCGAGGATTTTGTTTATTGTTTTCCTCTAGACTAGAGACACTCTCTTCATATTTGTTGACTTAGTTTTAGAAGTGACAAAGGCTATTAGTAGAACCGTGTGATAGCTTCAGTTTAAGCTAGATAAGCGATGTGGGTTATTCACATTGCATTGGATGCAAGGCTTCTTTGTACATCTTCATGTGATTGGATCTAATGGAATAAAGTGGCAAAGAAAACCAAAAACCCTACGTGGAGTTAGAAGAGTGGACTGATAGATAACACTACAACAAAATGAGCCTTTGGCCACGTCTAATAAACGTGGCAAAAGATTTTTGGTCACATTTTTTTACATGTAGCGTATAGACGTCGCCAAAGGTCCGTCGCAGATTTGATAGGTAATGTTAAAAATTTAAACGTCGCTAATGTAAATTTGGTAGCCAAGTACACATTATTGGGCCACGTTTAAACATGGCTTAATATCATGTATTGGTCACACTTATGTGTGGCTAAATATGATTAATCCAAATCCCACCAAATATAAAAGGAGGAAAATTATGATCGGCAACGTTTACACATGGTAAATGTTATTATTAATAACGTGTACACGTAAGTAAAATATTAAATTGGCGATGTTTAACCGTGGCCATGCATAGGTTGAATAAGCTTTACATATGTTTGTTGGACAAAAATAGCGACTTATAAATGTGGCAAATGTCCTAGTGACCACAATTTAAACGTGGCTATTCAAATACATTGGCGACATCTACATTTAGGTATTCAATTACAATAATAATTTGTAAATGTGGCTTGTTTTTCAATTGGCGATGTTTACACGTGGCTATTCTTATTGAAAAGGCATAAGCATTAATGTTTAACTTGGTTTGATTTGCCAACATATACTTATTTATTGTACATTATATGCACAATTAGTAACATATACCTATTTCATCACAATGTAATTTATACTTGCTATTACCTCTGCACATAAAATTTATGTATAAATAAATATCACTAATATATTTTAGAGCATACAATGCTCTCGATATTGTAATAAGATCTAATAATATAAAAATTACTTAAAGATCACCATGACCATCCTTTTAGTAATGAAAAAGAAAACATGAACAACATTGTTAGTGTCCTTAGAAGAAACATAAGTACAAACTCGAAATTATATCAAAATGAGAATATGATCACATTTTATCACATCAATTTGACCCATTCATGCTAGTTGGTTCAGCCAAAAATCAAAAAACAAAAAACAAAAAACCAACTCTTTAATTTTCTTCATCACTATTGTCACTATCTTCTCCAAGTGATTGATTTGGCAAACGATCTCACGCACTTGCAGAAGGATCTCCATTACGATATGTTGTCACACAATATGTAGATGTAATTAATGAATAATTAAAAAACATAAATTTGATAATGCGAAAAGACCCATGACAACTAACCTAAACTACTAGGAAAACTTGAGACAAGTTGTTGTACAAGTCGTGTTAGTTGAGCAAGCTGTAAATACCATGGAATAGCAAATTCAATTCAAGAATCAGATGAAAAGAATGGTAATTAATGGGATGATGAGCTATTATCTTATATATCATAAACTTGATATTATACAATACCTTTTTCCATATCCAAAATGATCAAATTGGAATATATTGTTATTGTTATTATATTTCAACCTAATAATTTAAATTGAACATTGAAAAACAAAAGAATGAGGTAAATATTTCTAACCTAATATAAATTTCTAATCTATTCCTAAAAATAACTATTTTCAACTTCGATGTGCACATAAGCGAATCTAGGGACATAAATAGAAGGGGCAATGTGCAAAAACTACCCCATCACATACTTTTTATATACATACATATATAATAGATAAGGTATAGTAAATGCCTTATAAACCTGAATGTATTAAATTCCAAACACTTTTGAAACTCAATCATGTTTTCCATAAGCTCCTATATTAGTTCTACCATACCCATTTGACTATTTGACTTTGCTTTAGAAAGAAACCACCATAAAAATCATGTTGTATGGTCTTCCTTACAAGAGTATAGCTTAGAAATTTATAAAATGTGTGGTTCTTATATGAAAAATATACATGATGATGGGTATGTTTTTTACAGTTTTTAAAATCACCCATGGTTTATTGAGAAAGATAAATTGCAATAATAAACAAATCATAAAGTTTAATTACCTGTTGAGTTTGTTGCTCGCGTAATGTTCTTTCTTCTTGCAATGCAACTCTTAACTCCTCCATCTCATTTTGTCTTCGTGTTGATTTTCCAATAGATGGTGGTCTGTATCCTCTTCCTGGATGTAACCAGATCTATTGCTTACATTCATAAACATGTCGACAATCTCTTATGGTGTCTTTGGTGTGTCAGAAGATTACGAGTCTTCATACATTTTCACCATCTGATCCTACATTATGAACAACAAAAACATAACATCCACAACATGTTGCTTATTTAAATACAATGTTCAAGATATAACTTAAAATTGTAGACTTACATAATCTACAGCAGCTTGTTGCGAAACCCAACCACCAGTACCGTTAGGCCTTGGTTCACAATAGCGAGTTAACTTAAAGAACTCGATAGCATTGGGCGTTGGTGATTTTGATTGATCTACATACATGTATATGTTTGAAAAATGTTCAGCACTCGAACACCCTTACTATTAGATGTTAGAAATTATTTGAGTTGCAACTTACATGCTCATTCCTTCTGCTCTCAAATGATCGAGAGCCAGACCTATGCAAGTATTTGACACAACTACATGTTTCTCTCCCAATCATTGATTTGGTCCTCTATTCATTAAAAACGACTACATATTTATGCAATTATTAATTGAGATCGCACGAAAATTGGTATGTACAGTTTACCTTCTTAGATGGCTCATTGGATTGTAAAATTGCACTCTCTTCTTCATTCTCTTTAATCCATTGTTCTGTCATCTTCTTCCAATCATCTTCATTTGATCCTTTAGGTCTTGCTGCATCATCAATCTTCATCCATCTCTTCTTAGTTTTACTTCGATGATTTCTAAGCAGACTCCTCATCCATTTGTCAGCAACAGCAAATTTGTTATCATTTTTCACTACATCATCAATATTCAGTCGATCCTACATCAACCATGCCAATCAAGACAAAAGTATGATTAGTAACATGACATGAAAAGTAAGTAATATGAAAGTAAAGCTTAGTCTGTATTTACTTTGACTCTCTCCCAAGCCTGTTGTTTCTCTACCTTATCTAACTTTCTCCAATCTTCACCATAAAGAGGCAATAAGTCCCTACATGCTTTCCCTATCTCAGATGCTAATTTTGAGGATTGATCTACTGATGTAGGACGTCCTTCAAACATAGTAAACTCAATTAGCATTTTTGCCTTTCGCTTCATATTCTCCCACTCAAGTGCTTGACCATGATATGCACTCCTTTTACCTACAAATCGTGTTGAGCTCTCAGTTGCTACAAATATAAGATAAGAAATTTCAGTAAAAAGATCTTAGAGCATGCAGCAATGTATACATACCATAACAGTTAGTGCTTCATGCTTTGAGATATAGGGCACATGTATAAAGAAATGTGTTTTCAATTTATCCCTTTTTTGTGAGGAAAAATTACACAATCAATCTTCAACAATCACCTATTTTTCTGTTTGAATTTTTCATACTTTATTTAATTCTATTTAGATCCTCAACCCTTCAACTTAAGAAATAATTATAATACAACTTTTGTTTCTATTGGAGAATTTATTCTATTACAGATAATTTAATCTCTAATTATAAAAGAGAGACAAATCGCTTTACAACCAGCTTATTCCTGTTGTTACATCACCTCTTATTTTGATAAAAGAAAATAGCATTGCATTCAAACAAACATCATAAGATTGTGAAAATACCATGACATTGTAGGTCATTGCACAATAAAATAATCCTAATTTTGTGTGCAAGAATTTAGATTTAAGTATTAGTATTTAATCATTCCCAAAAATCCTGGCTAGAGAATGTAGTTCACTGATGGCAAGCAAAAATCTGTATAACTCATCAAAGGTTAACATTTCATCATAGCTCAAAGAAAAAGAGAAAGTCCAAGTGGCAGTTGTTGAATAAGCATCTGATTATATCTCCTTCCTGCTAAAATATAGGTTGAACATTACTTTTGGATATGTTTGACTTGCACACTTTCAATATTTTATTGCATATAATTATAAAGCTTACCTGGAGATTTGATTATTAGATGCATGGCTACGCTCTTGGGACCTATCTACTTGACCATTGTTCACTTCCCGTATACGTGAAGCTTCATTTTCTACATTTAATAGGAAACAAAAAATCACATTACATACTTGTCGTAACTTTGTTGATGATTTAAATATGGGAGACATCATTACTATATTACAAGTAAAGCAAGATAAAAAATTGGCGTGCAATTGGCATGAAATGATGATCATGACGTCTAACAAAGGACCATAGTGCTGTTATGAGTTATCTGTATACATAAATGGCTTCAATAAATTTTGATTTATTGAGGAATCCAACAAATCATAAGAAATTGAATCGGAATTTCATTCGCAAAGTAAAGGGCACCTTTGCTTCACTCTCAAGATATATATAGACTTGTGCATATATACATATACGCCACCTTCTTTCCTTGGTGTTTACGCAGCTAAATAAATGGTGAAAGGATCATAGAGTAAATTCCAAAGAGATGGTTTATTTATGTTCATTATTGGGTGTTTCTGTTCCCGTTTTCTACATTTTATCCCTTAAACTTATGATAAGTAAAATCATATTATATCTTGAAAAAAGAAAAGCCCTTCACTATTAACTATCTATTATGGTAATTGACTTTCCAAAGCCATCTTCTACATTCATACCATGTCCATTTGTTTTCACCAAGCACCATTTAATGACTAAAATATAGTAAAATCACAGCCAACATCCTCTTACATCTGCAATACAATTGAATATCACTTCATATACATTTTAAAACATATCATATGCCAATTTCACCTCTTACCTAGAGTATGGTTCTGATCAGCTGAATTGCTGCCTTGTAAGGATGCATTTGCAGGACTAATGTTAGTATCTTGACCTTGTGGAGTGGCATTTGCTGCAGTACAACAAAAAAAAATTTGTTACCAATTTAAACTAACTTATTACTTTAATGATATGTCCAAATGGAATACCTGACGAATCAAAAGGATTAGATTGACGGTTGTTTTGTGGTGTTTGGCGCATATCATCCTCAGAATGGTGAGAATCCGATTCATCACGAATAGGTAGTCGGGGATCCCGTTTACTCCTCCCTCCCCTCCTTTGAACATTCCTTCGACCACCAGCCATTGTAATCCTAAAATCAAACACAAGAGGCATAAGTTAGTCATTAGAAAATAGATAACAAAATAGCATGGCAACTCATCATTCATCATACAAAAGCTTATGTAAATGTTAATGTCATCGACTTAAAAGCAAAAATTGATCTTACAAGCGTAATTATGGAGACAGATTTTTTAAAAAGAAAGAAACACCTAACCATTCAATTTCCATCGCTGCTATCATAATCCACCAGTGTCTCATCCATCTCCTCATTCATCCTCATCTTCACTGGATTCAATATTGGCATCATGCTCCACATGTTTAGGCGCTTGCACTATTCTTTCAATAACCTCCCCATTAATAGTCTCATGACCTACATCAGTTCTCAATAGCACATCAACATCACAATCGATTACTGGATGTAGCTCATTTGCTCCATCACCATTTACTATAAAATGTTCATCTAAGATCTCATATGCTAATCGAGCCTCCACATCAGTTAACAAATTTGCATCACCTTCTAGTGAGTCTATATTATAGATGTGGCGATGCTCAAACTGTTGCACTATACGCCATTCAGTTCCTAGTTTCATGTCCTCTACATAAAATATTTGCTTAACTTGTGATGCTAGCACATACGGATCATTTTCATACCAAGTAGTAATCTTAATGCTTTTGAAACCATCATCAACTTGAACATGCCCCATGTTAGTGTCCCACCACTTGCACTTAAATAAGATCACTCTTTGTTTCTCACATAAGTAAACTCATACATATCTGTCAAAATCCCATAAAATTCAACGTTTGTGTCTCCTTCATTTCCTTCTACAAGCACTCCACTATTCTGAGTCTTCTTCCTATCATCAAATTCTATTGTATGAAATCAAACCATTATATATCAATTTGTTGTATCTCTTGAAACATGAATCGGTCCCAATGATAATGCATACAATGCACTGATGATCGGGTCACCACTTTCATACAACACACTCATCTGCAGTAACACAAGCAAAATAGATCGTCAATTCTATTTTGTTAAACTTCCTTTACCTATATATAAGTAAGTATATGTGGAGTTTGTTAAATATTTACCTTATTCATAAACCATTGATTAAATTCACTTTTGTGACGCTCATCTACGTCATCACCATATTGTGAGCTTAAAATGTCTATATGCTCACTGCAACAGAAATTTCACTTTGGTTAAGAAATACACACAAATTTTAATAGTCTAGTAACATAGTAAAAATGATGTATCGACAACCACTTACACTAAATAAGGTTGCATCTCTTGACAATTATTGATAATGTACCATTTGGCAATTTCAACCTCCTCATCTTATAATACCATATATGTGGGTGGAGAAATAAAACCAACTTTGTTTGTGAAGATATCCAGGCCACCATCTTCCAAAGAATCAAAGTTCCTATCTGGACGGTTAAATATTGTCTCCATGTCTTCCAAGTGAAGAGAGCACCAGGTCAAGCACTCATGAACAACATAAGCTTCAGCAATTGAACCTTCCAGATAAGCTCTATTGCGAACAAATTGCTTTAAAGAGCCTAAGTACCTACATAGTAAAATATAAATTAGGGGAGAGAAAAAGCAAACATTAAAATAAAGATAGTATGTGTTGTATTGATATTGTACCTTTCAATAGGATACATCCAGCGGTAAGCAACAGGTCCAGCCATTAGGGCCTCTTAAGGTAAGTGGATAGCTAGATGCACCATTACATCAAAGAAGATAGGTGGAAAGATTAACTCTAGCTTGCACAATATTGTGATAATATTGCCTTGCATCTTCTGTAATTCCTCAACATTCAACATACGTTGGCACAACCTCTCAAAAAAGGTCTCGAGCTCGGATATAGTGGTGGTGACATCTTTAGGCAATAAGCCACGAATACCTAGGTAATAGCCTTTGAAGCAACACATGGCAATCATGACTCTTCATACTCGAAAGTTTTGAGCATGAGTTATCCATACACCTAGCTATATGTGATCATAACCATCGGGTAATCTAACAGTCCTTAGAAATTGACAGAATAATTTTCTTTCAAATTACTTAATGCGTAACTTGCACAAGGCATGGAATACTTGCCATCAGCCCGCTTTAGTAGATGTAATTCCTTCCGAATTCCAAGTTCCTCTAGATCAAGCCTAGCTTTATAAGTGTCCTTTGTTTTCCATCAATCCTAAGAATTGTGAACAATATTCTCACAAATATTCTTCTCAATGTGCATGACATCAAGATTATGTCTAAGCTTTAACTTTGACCAATATGGCAACTAAAGAATATGGATTTTTTAATCCAGTTGAACCCGCCAACATGATGGGCTCTTTTAACTTTCCCTGGATACTTTCCCATACCTACATCTGCCACTGTGTGTAATTGGTGAAGAATGTCTTCACTAGAATATTGTTCAGGAGCTTCTCGATTGTCACGCATTCCATCAAATTTCAAGCTACGTCTCTACCTATGATCCTTTGGCAACCACATCCTATGACCAACATACCCAATCTTGCTATTAAGTTGTATGGATGGTGTTTGATCTTCACATACAGGACAAGCACTGTATCCTTTTGTGCTCCACCCAGACAAATTCCCATACGCTGGAAAGTCGTTGATGGTCCACATCAATGCAACATGCATTTTAAAAGAAAACTTTGAGTATGCATCATATGTCCATAGTCCATTAACCCAAAGATCATTCAACTCATCAATCAAAGGTTGCATGTACATGTTGATCTCTTTCCCTGGTGCTTTAGGCCCAGGGATCAACAACGTCATCATGAAATACTCTTTCTTCATACACATCCATGGTGGTAAGTTGTATGTAAGAAGCATCACCGGCCACATGCTATATGACTGGCTCATGGTACCAAAAGGATTGAAGCCATCACTAGCTAACCCCAACCGCACATTACGACTATCCTTTGCAAACTCTGGAAATTCATTATCAAAATTAATCCAAGTCAGCCCATCTGCTGGATGGCCCATAATGTTTTCTTGTCTCTTATGTTCATCTTTATGCCAACGCATTTTTTGAGCAATCTTAGGATTCATGAAAAGGCATTGCAACCTTGGTTTTACAGGAAAGTATCGTAGAATCTTATGAAGAATAAGCTTTCTAGACCCTCTAGACATTTTATACCTAGAAGTACCGCAAGTAGGGCAATTGGTAAGATGCTTGTTGGTACCCCAAAATAAACAACAATCATATTTACATGCATGAATATTGTGGTAACCCATACCCAATCCCCTTAAATACTTGTTTGCATGATAGTATGAACTAGGAAGAGACTCTCCATTAGGGATCACATCACGCAAAAATTGTAGAAGCATGTCAAATGACTTGTTTTTCCACTTATTATATACCTTCAAGTCGAGAAGCTTCACTATAAAAGAGAACTTAAAGAACTTACACCCCGGGTAGAGCTTTTGTTGTGAATCAGCTCTTAAACCACTTAAAAAATCTATTAGGATATTAAAGCCATCTGTAGGGCTTGAATCCTCCGCTTGATTCGCAGCAAAAGCCCCTAAATCTTCAAGCATCTCATCAAGCCCATCAATGTCATCATCATTTGCCACATTGTACTCCTCCTCATTAGATCTCATTTCACTCTCTATATGATGAATTCTACCACGAGGTCCACTAGGCAATTCAATAGTTGGCTCCCTACCATGATATATCCAACACTTATAAGTTATGTCTATCCCATCAACAAGCAAGTGTGCTCTAATCACATTCACAGTGTACAAGTTGTTATTTAAACATCTCCTGCATGGACAATTTAACTCCTTGTTTCCTCCATATTTCAATTGCATGTATGCGACAATTTTAACTCCTTGTTTCCTCCATATTTCAATTGCATGTATGCAATGAAAAAATCTACACCTCGTTGGTACTCTTCACTTCCAATGTCGCAATTCATCCAATTCTTATCCATGTATTCTAAGAGAAGCCACAGGAAGGAAGAATTAGAAGACAAAAAATATCGTCTGATAAAATGAATAAAATACAATATAATGGAAAATTTAACAATCTACACTTATCTCAAACATGCAGTTGATAGTGCAGTCGAAAAGATTGTGCAACATCTTCAATATCATAATGATTTAATTGATTAAACAAACTACTTCCAGAAATATCAAAATGTGCTTCTTCACTCCTTTCACGTTGATTAAAAGGTGTGCTTCCCATAAAATCACAGGTCATATGATGTGATAATTAAAATAATTGTTTATTGAGTATATAGACAAATTATATGAAGTTATTTCTCTGGAGAATAAAGGATGGAAACAATCACAAATATGTTAATATAAATCACACACATTGATTTTGTTTATGTTCCATTTATCATAAAAGCACTCGCTTACATACGTATCATTTAATTCCATTTGAAGCCTATAATAATAAATTAATAACTTGTGATGTTGATATGGAATTACACTTGCTTGATTAATGAGTTGCATGAATGTCGGTTACTTTATAAAAAAAAATGTGTTTTTGCTTTTTATGTGACTTGTACTAATTTGTATCCTGGCTAGTTTATCGAGATATAATAAAACCCAACATGTATTACACGGTGTCTAAGTAACCCAAACATCCCCCTCTCCAAAAATCATAATTTATTATTATTCTTTCATCATTGATCATTTGTAGACAGGGACACAATAAGTATTGAAACGAATAACAGCAAGTAATAGTTTTGTAATATTCTACGAAGTAGAAAACGTTTGCGACTTATAACTCTAATACTACTACAGATATACAGATCTACATATAAATTATTCTATATTTAGTGAGTGTTAGTAATTCTCAGTTTCAATGTCCATAACGGAAATTACATCAAAATAGGAAGCACCAGAAAACGAAAGTGCAAAAACTACCCCTAAAGACTAGCACCATAATCTGCATATAAAACAAAAATACCCAAAGACCAAGACAACTTTTAAAGACTTCAACAACCTTAATAAAAACAAACAACAAATAATTAATTAATTTATTTTTTAATAGTAAAGCATAGGCACCAAGTTTCGTAAACAAGTAACCAGCTCACAATTGAAAAAATATTAAATTACCAAAAGCAAATGCTATGTGCAAAAGGTGTTTCACCACCAGTTTCTTCTTCTACTAAATCATTCCGCATGACATTCATGTGAATCTTTTTCTATACTTTTATAGTTTTTCGTTGATTTCAAGAATGTCAAATCCACGAATCCATATACGTGTTATGCTATGTTTTGTTCTTGCCTCAATCAATTTGTTTCTATCTTTCGTATGTTTTTGTGGAAAACGGTTTCAATTGTAAAAAGTGCAAATATACGATAATAAGCAATAACTAAGTAATATAAAAGGATTCTCATCAAACAATTATATGTGCAAGGTCCGGAGTCAGGTTTATATGCTGTTTTCATGGATGCATACTAGTAAGAAATTGAACTGGTTTTCGTTCTAGCACTTACATATGACTAATACTATGATAGAGGAGTCAAACTATGATATTAAAGAGCTAAATGAAGTATAATATATTGGCACTAAAGCCATTGTTGCAATTTATGAGCCTTCGAGCTATGGTTTTAAAACTTAGCGATGCTTGAAGAGATAATTGAATGATATTATTAATGGACTTGGGAGGGAAACGAAAATAAAAAAAATCGTTCAATCTGTTTTAACATTTTCCAAAACGATGTGATGCACAAACAGCTCAAATTATAAGCTACCCTCCTAACTTCCAATACAAAATACATGAGCAAGTGAATCAAAAAGCAGAGCAGGTAACAAGGACAAGTGTAAACATTCGTAAGATTAAAATGGTTACAAAAAAATAAAAATATTCATTGGTTTTCCCATCCTTTATCAAGAGAATGAATCAAAAGTTTCAGTAACAAGAATTAGATATCTGATGTCCCATGCCCGTATCCTTTCCACCAGAAAACAGCAGGCAAAATAAATCATCAGAATAATAATAACATAATTTATTGTTTAGGGCTTGGCAATAATTACTTAAATAAGATCGATTTACAAATAATTACATAATGTACAGTAGTAAAATCATGATCTAAATACAAGATATAACAAATTTAAATATAAGTTATAATAAAATTATATATTGTAAGATATAAACGAATCTCAACTTTTTTTTCTTTTTGTAACCTAAGATATATTGAGTTGTAATTGAATTTCTATTTTTCCAACCCATATGTAAAACTTCAAAGGGTATGATGGGTTTTCTTGGTTTTGCAATACAGTAGTTACAAAATGAGATACCAAGTACATTCTGTTTGTCTTCAAATCATGACCTAGCAATATAAACACTATCATAGGATTTGATCTTAGTACTACCACTATACAACAATACAATTCACAAAATCCTACTGCAAGAAATTGGCAAAAAAAAATTTATGATATAAATGCCAACATAGCAGCAAGTATTACAGCAAAGCTACTTAGAACCCAAAATGACTAATAACTTCAATGACATAAAAACAACACAAAACTCAATCCTTTCTCTACTACACAGAACAAAGGTCCCAACTTCCAATAATACCAAAATGTGCACTAATTAATAAGTACAGTACAATGCTTAGTACAGGGGAATTTTTATGGCAATGTTCATAGTCCAAACTAGGGTAAGGTATACCAAATAAATAGGTATTTCAACAAGCAAATAATCCATGTGAAAAAATCCAAATTAAATTCTCAAATTGCAAATCGAAATAATCACGAACCAGTTCTTGTTGCTAGCCTTTGCCTTTGTTGAGCTGGATCTCACTAGCATAGATAGCTTAGATGTTGATTTTCGCTGAGGCAAGTGTTGGGTATAAAGAAGAAGGAAAAGAATAGTAAGAGTAAGAAAGGATATATATGTATATATATATATATATATATATGGACTTTATTGGAATAAGTATATTTGTATATATACACTGGGCAATGAAATGCTATAATGCGTGCGCTCAAAAAATAGTTAGAGGCCATTCATTTCATAATGGAATAAAACTGTAATAAATATCCATTTGTAGTTGCACAAGGTTGTAATAAACTGTGAAAAAACATTACACTGCTCACTTGGATGTAATGAATTATTAATATGTTGTTTGCTTGAGTTAATTAAATTGACAATAATCCATAAATTAATAACAAAAGTACCAAAAAGCCCATCCTATATGCGCACGCACACACTAATGTTATCTAATATCTCCAAACGTTTCAAACCAAAAGCTACCTTTAAGAGCAAAATGAGAATCTGACAATACAATACTTCTAAAGCATTAGTTAGGTGTAAATTACAATCGGATTTTACTTGGACATTATCGTCCTTTGATGCATGAAAATACATATTTTTAATGAATGTGAGAGACTAAAACCTGCATCCTTTGCACAAAACAGAAGAAAATGAAATAAAATTAAAACGGGACTTAACTTATAAGCTCATAAATCAATAAACAACTAAATATCAACTGTTTAGAGTAACAACTAAATGTAACATTAAAATTGCACATTAACCCCTATAGCTTAGTTGTGGCTGTGTAGGCATGATAAAGACAGCAAATGAACCATGATCCTCTCATGCCCATTCTATCACACCCCGAACTGGGTTCAAGGCGTATCAGTCGCCACATATAACACTTACGCATTATACATTAAGGCTAACCTAATCTACAGTTTATCGTGATCGTTGCTAAACAATTTTTAGATTCTGAAATCGTTGTATTAGTTTACGGGAACAACTAAAGAGTCGCATCAGAAAATAAATTTCTCAAAATTTTTCTAAATAGGCTACTCCAAAAAGTAGACAAATATATATAAATATATAACAGTATCATATCACCAGATGTTTCAAAATAAAGAGTTTCAAGTATCTCAAAATACAAACCATGGGCTTATAGATAGGCCCTTATTAAAACATAAGTTTGACAATGAAATTTATAAAATAGGAACGAGACAACGATCTAGTAGATTCTAATCACTCCATTCGTCAAGATGTTCCTCGAAGTCCATACCATACCATGTAGTCATAGGTATCATCATTGAAATCATCAATACCTGAAAAAATGGAATGAGCCGAAGCCCAGTACGACAGCAACACAAGCACATACAAAATTGCACACATGCTTATTCTATATGCAATGCAACAACTAATAGTTTATATCTTTAGATTAAAGTACGACAAACAACAGTGGAGCACTCACACTCCGGCAACACGCTGGGAACCTGGGGTCCTGAGTAGCAGCAACTGCTCAGGGGTTGATATAGGCAGCCCGAATACCTATATCCCCTATAGGATTATCTAGTAAATAGCTTCATCTAAGGGCCACAGCCGTTACACATCTCTATCCATATTAGTCCATTGTAATTAAGCAGAGTAACAGAGCCCATATATTAAACTGCTTAATACAACTTCTTTCCAATATGAATAAACGTTACCCCGATACCGTCTCCCCCATCAGCTACCCGCCGAGCCACTAATAACCATCATTTGTCCAATGTCAATGATGGGGTGGCCTAAGCGCCTAACTACCATGCTGGCATCGCCTAGCAAGGTTGTCGCCCTCGGACCGGGTTAAACGACCAAGCACAAGCAACAAGCAATCATTAAGGCCATCTTTAAGTATTAATTGATTTAGGATGCCTATCCTAGCAGGCAACACACAAGTCACTGCGTACCTGGTATAAAATCTGCGCTCTGAACAATCAGAAGATAGACCAGAAGATAAAGCAGAATGTAGACTCTTAACAAATATCTGCTTCAAAGATTAATTCATATAAGCATTTGAATCAATCATCAACTTACATCAAACTCGTATTAACTACTTAGTTTCCTAGCAAATATACATTTGAAACAACATACTCCTCTTATTATTCGTGGTCATCATATTTTAGAAATTACGTACTCCTTATCATTTAAGGTTTGACCTAACATATTAATCGAAGCCAATTTCAAGTTAATATGATTATATAGGTATTCATCAATTAATAGCTAAGTATAAATTGTTAGTTTCTGAAGAATTTACTAAGCTAATATTGGTTAATAAATCTATATTAATTTTATCTAATCAAATTGAATATAATTAACTAGTCAAGTTTACTAAATGGTAATTTAGGTCATTTAAAATGATAAATTCTATAATATGTCTTATAATCAATCTATTAAGCTTTTATCAGGTAAAACAACTTATTAAAATATAATTATTCTATTTATGTCATTTATAATTTATTTTTACATCTAAATGGACTAAGGAATCTAAACTAGTTTCCTATTATGTTTGTACTATCTTGTGATGTTATATTTATAAATTCATAAAATAAAAATAATCAATTATTTATCTTAAAATTCATAATTTAACATGAAAACACATTATTTACATTTATTTCATATTCATTGGATTAGAATTAATTTACCTTAAATTTCCTCATTTCATTTCCTATAGAAAACTAGTGTGCATCCTAACTTTAATAAATCGGTTTATTATCTTAAACATGAATTCTTAAGCTCAATTTTTTATGTAAACTTCCTAACACATATATTTATATGTTTATAAGTTCATTTGGCCTAAATTAATTATTTAATTATGGTTTTAATTTTAATTGATTCAAAACTGTCCAGAGCAGGGTATAGGCAGTGACGACCGATCGGTTCGATCAAATTTGACCTTCAAATCGACCGGTTCTTTGCACTATGTTAAAGTAGACTTCTTGATCTTTCAAAAAGTTGTAGTTTCAAGAAAAAAGGAGAAAAAGTCACCGGTTCGGCCATATGAAGTCACGCCACCACTGCTGGCCGAAACACTGTTTTGCCCTGTTTTGCTATTTTGTAATTTAATTTTTAAAAATAGTAAATGTATTTCAAAAATCACGAAAATTTACATTTCATATAGACATGTTAAAATATCATTTTTATAAAATTTCATTCAAAAATAAATTCATTTAGTATTTTATTTAAATTTGATAACCCAAGCTGTCCATATTTAATATATATGCATATAAATTAATCTTTAAGCATATTGAATTCATCTAAAACATGTTTATTCTATGTTATATCATAGTTCACACATATATTTATATTTTACAATCAAAATTACAAATCACATCTCAAATCATCACAATCAACACAACATACCCAATTCCAACACATATCAAGACACCCATTCATGCTCATCTCGGTTTTTAAGCATACTATAGTAATCTATACTTGAATCTAAGTTATCATTTAGTAATTTACATGAATATATGTGTCATCAACATAATGAAATATACTAATTACAATTACTTACTTGGATTAGAAAATCAATCAAATGGTTGCCTCCACTACCACTTCTATCACTCAATGATTGATGGAACTTCCTCAAGCTTATTTTTCCTAACTTCAACCTTGTTTTTAGTCTTTAATTTCACCTAAGAAATTGGTTGGAATATTGCTTAGATTAATGGGACAAAAGAGGATGTTAAGAGGCATAAACTTGAGCAATACTTTACCTTATGAGTGTTGATGTTGAAGAGGACTTTGTTGTGTGTTTTGGAGTGTTTTTGAGAGGGAATTTAAGAGAATGGGGCTGCTGAAAATGGGTTGGGAATTAGGGTTTTCTAAGCATCCTATTTATAATTCATGTTATGTAATTCCCATTAGGTTTAGGGCTTTTTGGTCATTTGTTTGATTAATTGAGGGCACTTTGGTCTTTTTATGTTCATTAGAATTTTCTAGGATTGGAAGATATTTTCTTGTGTAGATATTTAAGGGTATTTTGGTCTTTTCCTAGGTTAGGAATCTTCAAGAGTTAGCTAAGGTTATTTTGGTCTTTTCACTTGTTAGATTTTTTTTTTCTAGACATTAGGATTTTATAAGGTGTATGATAGTGCATGATAGCTAATGTGGTCTTATGGGCTTTGATTTCTTAAGCTTTGTGGGCTTTGGTTCATGGGCTTGGATTTAATGTTATTGGGCTTAGGGTTTTAGATGATGGATTAGGCCTTTAGGTTATCTTTTAAGCATCTAGAATTGGAAATTAAGGAATAAGAATTAGAATTAACTAATTGACATTAGAAATTAATTCTAGGAAACCTATTTTAAGGAAAATTAATATCGTACTGAAATTTAGGAGTTTAGGTACTAGGAATCGATATTTGAAAGTAAATATTTAGTTATAAATTTCTAAGATTTAAGAAGTTAAAATTTCGGTTCAAATGGCAAAGTCAATGATTTAGCGGTTTATGCGGTTGAACTCGACAAACAGAATTTAGTTTAATAATTAGAAACTACTGAATAAATTTAAATTTGTTGAAATAGGTAATTGAAGTAGTTTAATGGATTAAATCAAGTATTCATGGCATTAGGATCTCTATTTTCAATTACTAATGCAATAGGTTAAACTATATATTTATATCTATAATTTGCAAAATTTCACTAGCTAAATCATTTAAAATCAATCTCTAAAATAAACTTATATCAAGGTTCAAAATTACTTATATTTTCATACTAATCATCTAATAATATCTAATTAACTTAAATGGAAATTTAAGGCATTTCACATTCCAAAAAGAATCTTCCCCCCATTGACAAATATAAAGATTGCCATTGACACTATGGTCACTTAGTGCTCCAATTAAGAATATAGCACAACTCATTCAAGCCTAAAAAGACGTCAATGGATATTGATAACGTGAAAGGGAAATATACACCCAGAATAGACATGATGTTAGATCCTTTCTTAGACCAAAGCATTCGTCTTATAATATGTCAAATATTCATAGCAATTTGCCCCCCTACCCCCACACGGAAAAAAAAAAGAGCCAAATGGGAATGATTTCATGAGATGGTTATTTAAAACAGAGTTTAACCCATAGCAACAAAATAGGCAATGCATGATGACCATCATAGTGGAAAGACCTATGAATATGGTTGTAACACACAGAAACTCTAGACCTACAAACCAAATAGACATTCACCTCTTTCTTCTCAAAACAGAAAAGGTCAAAATGGCATGCATGTAGATGCATACAACATAAGCTGAATATAAACAATGAATGGATGATGTCAGACGGTTTACTTAATCAGAAATGTCTAATCAAAATATAGTTTAAGCAAAAAGTATTACAAATTAAGAAACTAAAAAAAAAAAAAAACAAGTGGATGGTTGGTTCTCAGGGAAGAAGAAGAAGACATAGGGTGCATAAAAACAATCAATACTTGATTAGAATAAATAACATAAAACCATACCTTAACACAATATCAACGCAGAAAACCTTACAATTGTGTGTGCTCAAATAGAAAGATGATCATGCATGATTGGGCAATTACTAGGAATTCACATCCACAAACACACAACACATATTCACAACACCAACACATGATTCATCATGAGACACCCATGTGCTTTGCTTCTGCCCTCGTTATCATTTATGGACCGACACTTTTTTCTCATAATCACCAATACTAGAAATATTCTCTTTTGTTTAACTCGAAATAATAAACTATTAGTCACTTTTCTTCCCTAAACAAAGAAACCGATGATAGTAACCAAAGTGCTAGATTCAATAACCTATTCCCATAATAGTTATTATTTGGATCTGATTTCTCTCTTCTTTTTTTTTTTTCATTTTCATGGTGTGATAGAGGAGCACAGTCCTAGAAACAACCACATCTACAACAGAGAATTTAGACCATGTTGGAGGTTTAGAAGAGGAAGGTTATGTGGAGGAATCAGGACATGCTAGTAAGGAAAAAAGAATACTGAGTGTGGATCAAGTGAAGGCATTGGATTATCTAAGAATCAGATTTGAATGCAATTATATACTTTATGTTTCATCATTTCTTCAAAAAAAAATAAAGCATAAAACCAATCACCATTAATTTGCTCTACAAAGAAGACGAATCAAAGCATTATAGAAAAAAGATCAAGCTTACATCCACATGACTTCATGTCATTAGTTGTATTACATGCTTCCCCAGACTCTCCTGAATTTTCCAGAATCGGTTCTTAGCTAACACTTAAGAAAAGAGATAAACCATTTCAGATTCAGACTCTTCTACAATTAAAATAAATAAATAAATACTGATCAGATTCAAAAACAAGGAAAAAAATACCTTGCTACTCCAAGTGGAGGCATTGGTGTTGCAAAGAGCGGTGAAGACGATCTTACCCTTGCCTCACTGGCTTGATAATTATACTTAAGCCTAACACCATCAACTTGTTAGCCATTCACCATAGTTTAACCATAAAGTTTAATTAACTTAGTCATTCACCATGTTTTTTCCGACTAAAATAGCACTCTTAAGTTCATAAGATATGCTTATGAGACATTGAAGAAGGATATTCAACAGCATTGATTCACACCTATTGTAAGAACATTATGTGAGTCATAGGTAAACTTTTCAACAATAGATGATGGCATGGCTTGTATAAATCTCCTCCAGAACTCCTAAAGGTGTCTTAACAAGCATACTAGTCCCCTATCAAGAAGTCACGTAACTACACAGCATCATTAGGATGATACCATGTTCTAGAACAATCTGATTAAATACAAATGAATAGAATTGTGGTTTAACTATTAAAGGAAAAACAATCTATCTATTTTACAAAAATTTACAACTGTAACATCAAAGAAAAGTGACTCTAGTCTACTATTTTCGTTTAGGACAGAGCTTTTTAATAGTCGCCAAATGAATGAACTCAGATTGTTTATACATGTAGCTAACAAGAATACGACCAATTGCAATTCAAGCACATGCCCCATTACTCATTGCTTTTTATCCTCTATGGCTAAAATAACAAAATTTGGGTAATATGAGCAAACTCTTATTAAAGAAATAAAAAAATTGCTACAATGTAAAGACTGATAAAACAAAATTGTTTACAAAGCTTTGTCAATAATCTCAGAATATCCTATATGATTAATCATTTTATTCATTTAAATGCAAAAGATTCTTTTATTCGCACAAGCCATTGCATGGACAATTTTATTGTTATTGTGTCCATAATTCTCATTAAAATGCTGATTAGCAAAGTTTCATGCATCGTGCAATTCACACTCAAAAAATCAACTCAAATATAGAAATACAAAATCAAGCATGATGTTGTCTCATCTTGTAAGCTGGTACAAAAAGATATCTTTCCTTCTATTTTTCGAGTGAAAAACTGCTTTATAAAATGCTACTTCTAATGCATTTTCTCCATATGCAAGTTTTATTGTTGTAAAGGTAGTGCATTAAACAAAAGGCTATTCGGATGATCTGAAACTAAACTAGACTAACTTAGTGAGCCAAAACTTGCCAGAATGGTTAGGAGTAGCAAATTATGCAATGACCTAATATCCCAGCATGACTTATACACGAATGATCCAATTGAAAGATGGGAAGACAGGGGAAAAAAAAACAATTGGTTATATAGAAAATCTAATAGACTTTAAGATTTTTATACCAAATAAAATTTTGATATAAAATGCAACATAAACAGTGTAACCACATTTACAATCCTTAAACATGGCCTTTTGCATGCTCCAAGTTGAGGAAAAACTAATTAAAAAAAAAAAAAACAAAATTTGGGTAATATGAACAAACTCTGGAACAATTATTCACCAATCCATCACAGAGGATAGGTTGAGCAACAAAAATAGAGATTTGAAAAATAAAATAAAAATAAGAACTATGTGAATGAATGCATGCACAAGATTAAAAATAAAAAATCGCATTGACATTTTTTTAAAAATGAGATTCTTCACAAAATATGACCACAACCCTAGCATTCATACCCGATCAACTACAAACCAAGGGAAAAAAATAATTAAAAAAAACCACTAAAGTCACATACCCACTAGAAATACAACGAGAACCGATGAATTCTCTACATTAATACTCAAGAAAGGAATCAATATTATGCCAAATAAATAAATCTCATATAGGTACACATGCAGCACTGATAACATGCTTAAACTCGAGGATAACTCCCTTACCCATTAAGGATTGAAACTAGATCTACAGAACAAGAGCAACTCACGCTAGAGACGACCAAAAAATTTGAGTTGAAGACTGAAAGTTGGGAAGAACAGGAGTAAACATTTTTATTTTTCATTAAGAAGGGATGAAAAATGATAGTGGGTCGGTAGATTTTACAAAAATGTGAATAAAATCCCAAATCGTATTGGAAAAAAATTAATCCTAACCCTAATCACAGTACGATCTTTACATAGTTGAACCAAACAAATATGTATGAACAACTTAATCAAAGTTTAAAAACGCATGCACAAACCTAGATTATGTGTTTGCATTGGTGAAAGGTCTATGTTGTCGAAGAATTCGAAGAAGTTTTCTCCACTAAATTTCCCGTGAAGGAATGGGAACGTCGGTGAACACATCGGTCAGAGTGGAATGAAGAGATCAGTCACGTCTCAAGTGGTCCGTCGAAGGTGGCAGTAACATGGTGAAGATTCATTGGAGGTGGCAGTAGCATGAAAGTCTAATGAGAGTGTCAGTGTGAGAGAGTTTGGACTTAGATCTAGAGCAAATGTGAAAAGTAATGTTTAGAATAGGCCAGGCGTTTCTTTTTGCTTTTTTTGTCTTTTATTTTGGTCCACTGTTTCTCAAAATGGCGCGACCTTTTTTTTAGGAATTAGAAGTAGGTAATATAGGAGAAGGGTTACATTTTTCCTAAACGTGATTAATAGTATTCTCTAATTGATGAACTTAAGTTATAAAAGATGGGCGACGTTTGCAAATTACCCAATATCAAAATTTCTGTAGTGTAAGATAGAGCCATTATACATAACTGAGTAATCTTCTCTCTCTCTCTATCTCCCTCTTCCTTTGTTTTGATGATTATTCATACAAATCTGATATTGAATCACTATAATAGGTTGAAAAGAATATTTTATAACGCGACTGTGATTATGTTCTACACTTATGTTTCGAGGTGCACAAAATTGATTCGCTGTCGAATTAATTATCTAGATAAAGAATACCAATAGAGAGATGTATATAAAGAGATAGAAATACTAATCTTTAGTAGAAGATGTGAAGTTCCTTCTATTATTTATTTTAGTTTAAGATGTTGGCTCAACACCTGCACATGTGTATGGTTATGATTTCTCTAGTTTTAACAAATCTAGTAGAGAGAGAGATGTTTATAAAATAGACTGTAACAAACTTCATAACTAATTTAATACATATCATTTTATCTTCCTGCTTCATCTATTTTATACTGCTTGTTCGTGTTCAAGTTGAGCGCTTGATAGTGAAATGTTGTGGCGCTGTTGTGGGTCATTTCACATGGTATCAAAGCACTAGTTGAGGTAATATTCTTTGACATTGTTATGATCAAATAAAATAAACAATGGAAAAAAAATAGAAAATAAAAAACACACAAGATTTTACGTGGAAAACATAAATCCGAAGAAACTATGGGTAAAGGAGAGACAATTCACTATATGTCGAAAAAGGAGTACAAGAGTGACGATACATCAAACTAATTCACTCTTACTATTACAAAACCTAACAAAACACATATATATATGTTTATAAAGATAGCCGACATTTAAGGTCTAAATTATGACCCTTAAATGTACAATGAATGAATAATAGATGTATATTCATTCATTAAAATTTGATTACGGAAATTAGCTACAGAAACGGGTCACAAACTCCAATAATCTCCACCTTGACACGAATTCTGAAGTAAAAAACATGAACTCCAATCTTCAACATAAAAACAAAACCTTCTCCACCTCTTCCATAGAACCCCTAAAAGATATAAATCAACAGGGAACTCCAATCTTTGAAATAAAATATTCTCCACCTCTTCTAAGAAAATCTAGTGTTACGATCCAACAGTGGAATATCAGATTTCACGATTGCTATTTTAGAGAAAACACAAAACACCAAACCTTTGGCTTTGATACCACTTGATAACAATTAAAACAAACAATAGCAAAAACAAAGTAGAAAAATAAAGAATACATAAGATTTTACGTAGAAAACCTAAATCAGGAAAAACCATAGGCAGAGGAAAGAGAATTCACTATATGTTGAAAAAAGAGTACAAGAGTGATGTTACAGCAAACTAATTCACTCTCACTATTACAAACCCTAACAACACACACACACGTGTGTGTGTGTGTGTCTTAATAAAGATAGCATACATTAAAGGCCTAAATTGTGACTCTTAAATATATAATGAATGAATAATAAATGTATAGTCAAATATTCACTTATTAAACTACAGAAATTGACTATAGAAATGGGGTCATAAACTCCAACAGACATCATGAGTAAAGTAGTAGATTCTTTTATTTATGCCATTGTGAAAGCTTTGATCATGGATCCTCAGTGCTTTTTGAGTTTTGATAATGTTAACATCGCTATTGCTAGGGATGGGTGCAGCAAGGTTCGGTTTGGTTCGCCCCTTGAGCTGAACCAAATCTAAAATTACAATTTGGTTATTTTTATAAAATTGAACCTAATCATACTTTTTGGTTTGCTAATTTTTTTAGACATAGAATAGATGCAATACATAATAAAAAAAAATACAATCCGGTATTAATAGTCATAAATAAACTCTAACCAATACTGTCCTAGTACTGAAAATTAAATATAATGGTCCTTGACCATAACCTGTCAAAATGAGACCAAATCCAAAACATGTTACGCCTGATTGTCTAATAATCAATTATTATTATTATTATTATTATTATTATTATTAACGTTTGGAGCTTTCATTTACCTATGAAGACTATTCATCCCACCTAACACTTTGCCTGATTGATTTTTTTTTTTTTTACAATTATATATACTAGTTATTAACTCGTATTAGATGATTTTAATTAGCAATCTAATCTACCGAGAATCCCTACGGTATTTACATCAATCAACATTTCATTCTTCTCTTTTTTCTTAATAAATAAAATGAAAAAATCATTGCGAATCTAAAAAAGAATCGCTTTCATTTCATATCAATATCATCGTGTATTTTTTTTCAATGTTTCCATTTATATTCATATATATATGTACATATATATATGTGTATATACGCATAATTGAAGAAATGAGACGTGGAGAATGTAGTTGCTTCTATTAATGGTGCTGGATATAATAATTAATAAAAAAATAAAACAACGACAACGACAAATAAAAAAGGAAAAGAGAAAGAGTAAAAATAGTGGCTTGTGTGGTGGGATTAATCCACGGTACGCGGTGCAACGGAGCATGACGGCTGAGAGGACTGAGGAGAGTGCGGCTGATTTTACGCAGCCATTTGGGCCATAAATTATATTTGCCATTTCGGCCGGGCCATTTTACGCAGCCAAACTAAGCCATTGAGCTTTTTTTTTTTTTTTTTAATCTTTTTTAAATGAAATGATTTGGTTCAGTTTGGTTTGTAACTCTGAACTAAACACCACCCATAGAACCGAACTGTGAATGGACCCAATTAAAAAGGAGAAAAAAAATGAATTTTCGGTTCAATGTAGTTGATGGTTCAATCGGTTTTTATGTCCAACCCTAACCATTAAGACCCTTTTTTTCAATGGGAACAATTATCTAGCATGGAGTAGATCAATCCAAGTGGGATTAGGAGCAAAGCTGAAAATTGGACTTATAGATGGAACAATTGTGAAACCTGATGAAGATTCATCATATTTAACTAGTGGCTAAGACGCGATTATGTGGTTTGCTATTGGCTACTTAATTCTATGGTTCCTAAGATCTCACAAAACTTCCTATATATACAATCTGGTAAGTAGCTATGGGACAAAGTGATTGAACAACATGACGTGTCCAATAGGTCTTTAATTTTTCCAATTAGAGCATGAGACTTGCAATTTGAAGCAAGTTAGAGACTATAGGAGCATATTATAGCAAACTTTAAAGATACTAGTATGAGTTACAACAACTTCATCCATGTTTGCAATGTACTTGTGCACAAGTAAATAGACGTTCTTGTGTTTTGAAGGAAAAGCTAGTTAAATATGAATCTCAAAGTAGATTAATGAAATCCTTAATAGGTTGAGTGAAGTTTATGATAGTGTGCACAACCAAATCTTAGCAATGGATCCAGTTCCTCCTGTCAATAAAGCCTTTTATTTACAACTAGAAAAGCAAAGACAAGTTTCCTCCATGATTGCATCTAATTTGGACATCTCAGCTTTTAATACTAGAGATAGGAACTAAGCTAATTTTAATGATTGGAAGAGAGATAAAGGAAATGTTATGTTGGCATTGTAAGGTTGAAAGACATACAATTAATAATTGCTTTCAGCTCATTGGATGTCCTAATTTGATGCAAACGAGTACTTGAACAAGAAGGAGAAATCGAAGGAGCGGAAGGCATTGTGTAGGCCAGCATCAAGCCGCTAGACTTGATCTTCAAAGCCGCTGACCTTGGCTATTAAAGCCACCAGCCTTGGGGCGGCTTAGGTTGTAATCCCCTAAATTTTACGTAACCTGAGTATGACAAATACTAAAAATGTAATATAGAATTATAGTGAATAATTGGAACAAATAGTAGAAATCACTCCAAATTTTTCGATTTAAAAATATTAGGGTGTGAATGAAATTGATTACAACAAGAAAGATTAGAATTGTTAACATTAAAAAAAAAAAAATATTTCGAAATGCAAAACTGTAACTTCTATGATATCAAATAATATAAAACGACGATAAGGCAATTGTTAATATAAAGTTACTGAATTCTTTTTCCTTAAGTTCTATACTTAGAAAATAAATCCTACACTTGTTAACTGATGAAACAAAAGTATTTAAGCTATTATGAATATATTAATATTAAGTAGCACCAGACGAAAATAGGTTACTATTAACAAATTAGTATAAATAGATTCTATATAGTAAAATATAATATTGGGTAAAATAGATCAATATCTAAGAATCTAGATCTGAGATAAATATTTAAATTAAACTAATATTCTAATTAAAAGATTTAGAGATCTTAGAAATTAAAATCTTGAGTTGCCAACGTAATTTTCATAACTGGAAAATGAACAAATTGGCAAATGTGAAACAAATACAAAATATATGATCCAACAAAAATCCTAGAATAGAATTATGAGATATAATAAACTCATTCGTAGCTTGAAAAACCCTAATAAAATTTCTTTGACCTTAACAAATACCAAAAACGAAATTTCGTATCTTGAACTAATAATTCACGATATAATTAGAAGTAACTCCAAATTTCAAAACCGATAAGATACAGTTTAATAATAGGGCTTATCGGTATAAAACAATAATTTAAAGAAGATTTACTAAGATTATCGATACATAATAGATACTAAAATAGATCAGTAATTACAAGCGTGGATCTCAAATAAAGATTCTGAACCTACTGTCATACTTGGTAAGGAATTTTGAATTCATCAAAGACTTAGTTCTTAATTTGATTTATATGATTGGAAAAATTTAATTGTGTAAGTTAAAATACTAAAAATAATTAATTGTGTAATCTTCAAGTTAAAACTTGTTTATACAAACAATCTAGATTTTTTTTAATTCTATTTCGATAAAACTCTTATTTAACTAGTATGAACATACGTTATAAACTAATATTTGTTAAATATTGTAAACCAATATTTAATGAAATAATTTAGTAAATTAGTAAACCAATTAAATAAATAAAAAATAGAAAACGTTGCAAATTGGAACCACCGCTGGAATTGGAAATTGCAGTATATAATCAAAAAGGACAAAGTTCTTCACGGTGAAAACAGAGGAATTTCATAAATTCCTTTACATGGAACAGATGAAGCAACGTCCACGCTGGAAATTCAATTTCAGAATAGGGAGATCAACTGAAGTCCACATAGCGAATGATCCAAATTCTAAGTTGAGTAGGGGACACCACGGCAGAAACAGGGGAGTCGGTTAAATGAAGACCTCCACGCGCTGCTGAAGTCACACACGAGCAGGAGGAATTCCTCGAGCAGCCGAGAAGCCCACGCATGTGCTGCTGGATTTTCTACCGAGCAAGATAGACCAACAGCAGTCCTCTCACGTGCACAGTAGGAGTTCTCCCGAGCAGCTGGAATTCCCTCAGGCGCACAAGCAGCAGCTTCAACGCACAACACACAGCTCCATTCCAGCGCAGCAGCGGACAGTAGCTTGCACACACACACCTCCCACACACACACACAATAAGGAGCTGGAAACAGGGCACTGGAAACAGAGCTCTGAGATTCCTTGTCCGACTTTAATCCCAATTGAGCCTCTAAATTCAAACGAAATTGACTCAAAAACCAACCAAAACACTCCACATGTAATCAACAATAAATGAGGAGAATTTCAGCACACAAAGACAACCATAACCACTTCAAAGATCCATGCAAAAATCGGAGGAGAACAGCTGCAGTAGAGGAGGAAATTCAACAAATACAGCAGCACACTTCTCCAAGTTCAATTCCGATTTTTGCAAAATTCCTAGGGTTCAATGAGCTGCTATTTTTGACCAATTAAACACCAATAAGGAGCCTTCAAATGGACACTTCATACACCAAAAATTAATGAGAAAATCGGATAAAAAATTAGTCCAAAAATCAAGATGAATTGTTCCAGAAATTTCAGTATTTACACTTCAAATTTCAACAGATTTTGACCCGATTTTTACACAAGTTAATCTTTATTTTTATACACACATAAATAGCATTAATTAGCTACCAAACAAAACACATTAAGCCTCAAAGATAGCCACAAAAATCTGTCAAAACACAAGTCAAATTATCATCCAAATTGCAAAATCGTATGGAAATTTACAGCTGCACTTGTGACATTTTTTCAAGTCAAAATCATTCCATCGCCTCTAAAACTTAGTTAGTCTAGTATAAGTATATAAGCCTAAGTTAGACATTAATTTGAGCTCATAAACCCCATAAACACTCTAAAATCTCAGCTGCAACCACAAGTGCGTCCAACACTTTTTACTTTCCCTTTTCCCTTACCACCTTCACATAGAAGCTTGGAACTTTGTGTGAGTAACCATAAACTTTAGCCTACTTCCATATCTTGCTACACATTAAGCTCACCAATAACAATCAAAACGGATAAAAATCCTAAGTTATCCTAGGGTTCAAGAGAGGAAAAACTAGCTTAACAAGGTAAGAATATTGGTTAGAATTTGTAAGCTTCCATCTATAATTAATGATGCTAACTTATAATTTGTTAAGAACTCATCATCTAACCTTGATATAGGTTCGATTCTTGCTTAAAAGGAAGTTGAAAAATCCTTTTTCATTCCAAGCTAAGGTAAGTTCTAAAACTATCAACATATGTTTTGTTATATGATGTATAGACTTTATGATGAATTTATTGAACATTGAAAGAAAGTTATGTAGTTGAAAGAAGTTGTAATCAATGGATAAATTCAAGTGTATGGATGGTTGATGTATTAGGAATGTTTAGATATTGTGACAAAGGAATACAACAACTTAGAAACTATTATAAAGGGGTAATAGTAATTCGGATTTTGGAATAAGTGGACAAACAAGACTCCAAATTTATCTAAATTAATTTAAATTCATATTCTAACACCCCTAGGACCTTATATGAACATAAAACTTTATAAAACAAGCTTTAAAAGGCATGATTAGGAGTTCTATATTACAAGAAAAATATTATGAACAATTCATAGAAATTTACATTGATAATATTAGAATCATGAATGAGCTAAGAAATAGATAAGAGGATTAAATGATGGTTTTAATTATATAGTTGAACGAATGATGATACATAAATATTTAGGGTTATAGAAGCATCAACTTGAAAGTTAGGACTCTAAGCTTTAGGAAACTAGGAACCAAAAGAAATCAAATAGAGAAAGAATGTTCAAAAGGTCAAATAAACTATATTGATATACTTGTTATAAACCAAAAATGACCTTATCAATGAATTGTATTGGAAGATACTATGAAAACAACTATTTATTCCTAAAAACGGACTATAAACGAGTTGATATCATCAAAACAAGTTTTGACTACCGTTATTAGGATTCACGTGAAACCATGCATGTGTTTCATAAATTTAAAAATTGTAAATCTCTTTTCTTGAAAATAATTCCACTACTACAAAGTACTCTTCGGGTACTATCAAATCAACTATTTATACAACGAAATTGGATTTATAACAAATAAGAAATCGTAAATAAGTTCATTCAGTTTTCAACCAACATAAATGCTATTGTTATTTCTATCAACATAGTTATGATTATTATCATTATTTATTACTACTGTTTATAGTATTCCGTTTATTGATACTTTCATTAGAATTATCAAAAACTATTATTTTACATTAAGGTCATTATATTTATATTAACAATAATTCTATTGTTATTTTTGTCACTAATGTTTTTATTTTACTAATAACATGAAGATAGTTGTTATTATTATACTTGTATTACTACTAATATTGATGTTAACGTTTCAAAACTAATATTAATGATAATATTGTAGTATTAAACTTAGCTTGTTTTGCAATAAGAATGAAACTGCAGTATAATAGAAATTTGATATATCTACATACGATTTTTTTTTATAACTTTTGAAAGATATAGATACTAAAAACATACCCTTAAATATAAAAATACAATTTGAGAGTAGATAAGGTTGATGGGCAAAGAATCAATAATAAAAATCTTCTATTAAAAGCATAGAACTTAAGAAAGACAAAAAACCCCTTTAATAAAATATAGATATCAATTAAAACTGAGAGAAACAAAATAAAGGAAAATAACAGATAAATATTCTTTACAATAGAATTAAAACCTTAATAAAATGTATCAAACATTGATACGGATATTTAGGTATCTAAAATGATTTAATTAATTATTTAACGATGCAATAATTAAAGTAACGGGTTTGGTCTAATATTCGGCGATTAGAATCAGCGCCTTTAATTATAGGAAGACTTCTCTTACAGAAATAATTCAATAATAAATCTCTGTTATTTCCTTTCATAGGAAAATAGATCAATTCCCGGATTTCCGGTAGCTTATACAACAACTTAGCGAGGACCACAGGTGAGTAACTTAGACTTGTTACATTGTTTGTGATTGTAGTTTAGTTGCACTAAAATACAAAGATAATAATAATGAACTCTCATGTGTATGGGATTATGGGATTTGCCTGCTGTTTGAAATTACTTGCTTGATAAATATTTCTAATCAAAAGTGATAATGAATGGCTTGTGAAATTACTGTATGTGAAGCATGTTGAATGTCTGAATAAAGTTTGAACACTTATAACCTGACTAAAAATTATCAAACTCATAAGCAAAATGGTGCATGCATAGCATGATTTGCACATACTGCATTATCTTTTTACGAACACCTATCACGTGTTAGAATTTCAGTTCTTGGTAATACTTGGTTTTTCTAGGCAATGGGCTATTAGTTCTACGCAAGTTTACCTTGTTCTGTCGGTTCCATGGAGACTAACTGGTAACGAAGGACGCCGCCCATGATATCGCTGTGAAATGGCTAACACTTAGTGGAGTTTCTAAAGTACAAGACAGGAACTGAGTGTTTAAAACTTCATTAACATAAAGAGATAATAATTGTGAGGATTATGGATTCCTGTGTACTTAGTTTCTTCTAGGTAGGTGATTCAGGTATCGGTTCCTTCAACCCCGATGAGAGGGCATAAATCTCTATCCTGTTTGGATTCTGGTTTGTCCAAGCTTGTAATTGTTCATATGTTTGATTGATGCATTACATATGATTGATAATAACTTGCTTGTTGTGATAAGTCTGGTTATTCACTGAGCTCGTGGTTCGCTCACCCCCCAACAGTTTTAGTGCAGGTTTATTACTAGCTGGGATTGGGCTAGGAATGTGTGAAGAGAACTTCTTCAACAAACTCTATTGAAGATAGAGATATAGGATATGGAAACTTAGAATGTAAATTAGATGAATTTCGAATTTTGTATGTTGTAGTTTGGAAACCCAATTTCACTATTTGGTGGGGGATACCGATTCTCTGCGATCTTGGTGGAAATTGGAAAATCGGATTCCATAGTTGAAATACTATAATATATTATATCATCTGTATAATAAACTTTTATAAATAAATAGAGTCTTGTACACTCTAACATACAAGACGGTTATCATGTTACGGGTGCATACGTGATATGATGGCTTTAGATAAATCCTGTTAAGCCCCCATATTAGAGTCGTGACATAGGTCCACGCCGAAAAGTTCTCATTTTAAGGCTGCTAGCCTTTATTTGTGAAAGCTGGTAGCTTACTACCCGCTTATATTTTTACGTGTTTTATTATTTTACTTAGGTTTACTTTATCTTTTAGGACTATAAAAATGGTGTGTTAGGTCTTTTGTTATGAACAACTCTTATTCTATCAATTTGAATCCCTAAAACTAGAGAGCTTTTCTCTGAAAGACTTGTTGTTCTTGCGATTCTTTGTTGTTGAATGCTTTACGCTGCATCAGGTGATATCAAAGTGGGATGGCTACTAACAGTGATAACTGTGCTCTCCATGACGATGTTCAAACCAGTGGAGCCCCTTAGAGGAACAAGGCGTTGCAACAAGTAGAGCGACGTCTAGAGCAACAGATGGATCACATATTCCAGCATATTGAGGAACATTTAGAGGAGATTGTGGATCCTCTGGATGCTTGTGGGATCGATGCAAACAAGAGAAGGAATGAAAATAGAAGGCTAGGGGACGATGTAGCTCGTGGTGAACCTATTAACAGATCGATCCCTGTGCGTAGACAACCAATTTATGAAGAGGACTCTAAAGAAAGCAATGTGGAACCACCTTAGTTTGCTCGCAATCTGTCTTATGGTGGTCGAAGAAGGAATGATTTTGATGATAGAGACACCGGGAATTTCTGCAATCAGCAATATGGTGGGTATAGAAGAGGTGGATATGATGATAGGGATGGTAATTGAAGGTTGACATCCTACACTTTAATGGGAATCTAGGAATTGAGCAATTTTTAGATTGGGTTATAGATGTAGACAGGTTTTTTTATTATGCGGAGGCTCCTCCAAAAAATGCGAGTTAGATTGGTAGCTTGTTGTTTGAAAGGGATGACTTCTGCCTAGTGGAGCGAATTCAATATAGGAGAGAATGGGAAGGAAAGGGGCTAGTTTATACTTGGTACTGGATGAAGTATCTGATAAAGATAGAATTTCTACCACTGGATTACGAATAGATTTTATTCTAACAATATCAGCGATGCCAATAGGGAAGCAAATATCTTAATGAATTCACTGCAAAGTTCATGAGGTTGGCAGAGCGAAATAACCTCTTAGAATCGGAAGGTTAGTAGGAGGCTTGGTATTTAGCGGGGTTTAAACCAACGTTGCGGGATAGAATCGAGGTTCAAGTTGTTTGCATTTTGAGTGAGGCAAAAAATATGGCTTT
Source organism: Combretum micranthum (assembly GCA_024138025.1). Taxonomy (NCBI): domain Eukaryota; kingdom Viridiplantae; phylum Streptophyta; class Magnoliopsida; order Myrtales; family Combretaceae; genus Combretum; species Combretum micranthum. Next base: position 222,873 of record JAMXBD010001066.1, on the reverse strand, counting down.
GAAAGCCAAGTTGATGTAGCAAGAATGCGGAAACAAAAGTTTTGGGGGATATAGATCCATTGCATGGTCAAAGGAGAAAAACAAATAGGTAGAAGAGCAAACAAATCATGCTTATAATGCTAAGAATCGAACCTTAGAGGATAAGGCTGCAGAAAAACGTCCTATGAATGGGGGATAGGATAAAGAAAGTAAGAAAGCAGAAAATCCTTATGTGAAACCGATCGTTGGAAAGTGCTTCCGATGTGGTTAATCAAGGCATAAATCTAATGAGTGTCCTAAGAGGAAGACCGTTAATATTGTGGAAAGAGAAGAGGATGATGAGGGAATTTATTGTGAATCCAATGGAGATGAGGAGGAGGAATATGATGAAGAAGATGAAGGGGTGTATGTTGTTCAGAGGTTGGTGTTGACTCTAAAGAATGAAGATCATACCTAGCACCATCGGTTGTTTAGAACTAGATGCACTATTGATGGTAAGGTGTTTGATGTAATTGTTGATAGTGGTAGTTGTAAGAACATAATAGGGAAGAAGACAGTGCATAAACTGAAATTGCCTATGGAGAAGCATCCAAATCCTTACATACTAGGTTAGATCGAGTCAGCTACAGGAAAAATTGAAGTGATGGAATGTTGTAATGTTCTGTTCTCCAAAGGTAAGTACCATGATGTTATGTATTGTGATGTTGTTAATATGGATGTGTGTCACCTCTTGTTTGGTAGACCATGGCAATATGATGTAGATGCAGAACATACGAGCATGAGTAATGTGTATAAGTTGGAAAAGGAAGGAATAAAGTATATACTTTGCTACCATTGAAAGATAATACTACTTTACCAAATAAGAGTACGTTTTTGTCTGTGGTGAAGGATTTTGGGGCTGAGATTAAAGAAACTAGGGAAGTGCATGCCTTGATTGTAAAGCAGGTCCTGATGAATGATGCTGAGTTGCAAGTGGAGGAGCAACCAGAATTAGTGCGCCCTTTGTTACAAGAATTTGAGGAATTGATGCCGGATGATATTCTAGCTAGGTTGCTACCATTGAGGGACATCCAGCACCAAATAGACCTTATGCCTAGGGTTAGTCTCCCTAATCTCCCTCACTACATAATGAATTCGAAGGAAAGTGAGATTCTTAAGAAGAAGGTTGAGGAGTAGTTGAAGAAGGGTTTGATTCATGAGAGTATCAGCCCATGTGCAGTTCCAAGTTTGCTGGTGCCCAAGAAGGATGGAAGCTAGAGAACGTGTGTAGAGAATAGGGTCATAAACCGAATCACTGTGGGGTATAAATTTCCAATACCATAGTTGGATGACATGGTTGACAAGCTACATGGTTTTCTAAATTTGACCTAAAGAATGGATACCATAAAATTAGGATCAGACATGAGGATGAGTGGAAGATTGCCTTCAAGACGAAGGAGGGATCGTACGAGTGGCTAGTCATGCCATTTCTACTATCTAATGCCCCTAGCACTTTCATGCGACTGATGCATAAAGTATTAAAGCCTTTTATGGGTGAATTTGTGATAGTATATTTAGACAATATACTGATCTATAGCTCTTATGAAGATGAGTACTTATTGCATTTGAAGAGTGTACTACCAGCCCTGCATGAACACAAGTTGTACATTAAACTTAAGAAGTGTAGTTTTATGATAAACAAATTAGTTTTCTTGGGTTATGTTGTTTCGGCTAATGGTATACGGGTTGATGATACAAAGGTACAGGCAATTAGAGATCGACCCACTCCAAAGAATGTCTCTAAGCTATGAAGCTTTCATGGTTTGGCAACTTTTTATTATAGGTTTATCAGGAATTTTAGCACTATTGCTACTGTTGTAAAACAAAAGGCATAATCAAACGATAATAGCAAGTGTAAAAGTAAAGAGCACACACAGATTTTACGTGAAAACCCTTTCGGGAAAAACCAAGAGCAGAGGTGAGAGAGGAATCGCACTATATCAAAGTAGGAGTACAAGGATTTGAGAGGATACAAATGAAAAGCTCTCAAAACTCTTAAAGGAAATTTTGTGTATTTGATATGTTGTATATGGAAACCCTAGAAACAACACACACACACATATATATATATATGTGTGTGTGTGTGTATAAGGATAACTGACATAACGACCCTAATTATGACACTTAAATATGTAATGAATGAATAATAAAGGCTTGAATTATGACCGTTAAATGTATAATGAATGAATAATAAATGTATAGTCAAATATTCATTCATTAACATTTAACTACAGGAGTCGGTTATAGAAATCGGGTCACAAATTCCAACAATCTCCACCTTGACACGGATTTTGGAGTAACAAACACAAATTCATAATCAAATAGTAAAAAATCCAATCTTCAACTTCGAAACTAAAAAGTATTCTCCAAACTTTGATAAACTCTACTCCACCTCTTCCACAAATTCCATAAAGGAAACAATCAACAATTGACACTTAGAAAGTTCAAGCAATGCTCAAACTTTGCTATCGGAAGTGTATTTGTCAGCATACCTGCAGGGTTATCATGAGTACTCACTTTGTTTACAGTGATATCTCCTTAAGCAACTATATCACGTATAAAGTGATATCGAACATTGATTTTTTTTGTTCTTTCATGGAACATTTGGTCCCTAGTTAGAAAAATCGCACTCTTACTATCACAAAGTACTGTAGACGTCTTCAAATCACTAAGCTCAGCAAACAACCCTTTCAACCATATAGCCTATCTAATTGCCTCTATAATAGCCATGTATTCAGCCTATGTAGTGGACAGAGTAACAGTAGCCTGTAAGGTGACTTTCAAACTAATAGCACAGCCACCAAGAGAGAAAACATACCTAGTAATAGATCTTTTTTTGTCCAAGTCCCTAGCGAAATTAGAATCAACAAACCCAATGACCCCATCTCTAGTTCTCCTAAAATGCAGACAAACATTGGTGATTCCTCTTAAGTATCTGAAGATCTACTGGACTGCTTTCTAGTCTTTCTTGCCAGGATTCGCCATATACGTGTTGACAATACTTACAGGATATGCCAAATCTGGACGCGTACATATCATAGCATATATAAGAATCCTTACTCACTAAAGTAAGGGACCTTTGACATATAATCAATTTCATCTTCTGATTGTGGAGACTGGGTAGGCGACAGTCTGAAATGACCTACTAATGGGATACTTACAAGTTTAGCACTCATTATATTGAACCTGGAAAGTATCTTCTCAATATATCCTTTATGACTCAGATGTAATGCACTTGCTTTTCTATCTCTTGAAATTTCCATACCAAGAATTTTCTTGGCTGCACCCAAGTCTTTCATCTCAAATTCCCTATTCAATTGTGCTTTAACCCTGTTAATCTCTCCTCTATCCTTAACCGCTATCAATATATCATCCACATATAGTAGTAGATACAGAAACGACCCATCATCACAATGCTTGAAATGTACACAACTATCATAGTTACTTCTCTTGAAATCATGAGAAGTCATAAAGAAATCAAACCTTTTATACCACTGTCGTGGTGATTGCTTCAACCCATAAAGGGATTTCTTTAATTTGCTTACATGGTCTTCTTTCGCTAAGACCCCAAAGCCTTCTAGTTAATGCATATAAATATCTTCTTCAAGTTCTCCATGCAAAAAGTCAGTCTTCACATCAAGTTGCTTAAGCTCTAAATCCTCCATAACAATAACAACAAGTAGCGCTTGAGTCGAACTGTATTTTACAACAAGAGAAAACATGTTAGTAAAATCAATACCTGGTATTTGAGTATAACCTTTCACAACAAGTCTTACTTTAAATCTGGGTTCATCACTAGTTGTGGCTCCTTTCTTTTTCTTGAAAACCCACTTGCAGCAAACGGCTTTCTTGCCCTTGGGAAGTTTCACTAACTCTCATGTTCTATTTTTTGGAGGGATTCCATCTCTTTTTGCATTGCGATCATCCACTTACAAAAATCATCACATCTAACTGCTTCTATGTAAGTGGATGGTTCCAAATTTGAATCAACATCATTTACCACATTCAATACATATGCTACTAGATCTGCTTTGCCACACCTCTATGGAGGCCTTATCTCTCTTATGGGCCTGTCTTTAGCAATAGAATACTGTGTCTATTGAGGAGTAGTAACACATTGAGGAGTAGACTAGTGTAGAATCTGCATTAATATCAAACTCTACCTCCACACTTGGTTTCTGCTGGATTTTATAAGAATTAATAGTAGAATATCAATCATGTAACATAGTGGATTCATCAAATATAACATCCCTATTAACAATAACTTTCTTCAATTCAGAACACCATAATTTATATCCTTTAACCCCAGTCTTGAAACCAAGAAACACACACTTTAGCGATTTAGGCTCAAGTTTATCATTATTTACATGAGCATATGCAGGGCATTCGAAAATTTTCAATTCAGAATAATCTGTAGGGGTTCTAGACCATACCTCATGTGGAGTCTTCTTCTCAATGGAAGTTGACGGGGATCTATTAATCAACAAACAAGCTGTGGAGGTAGCTTTTGCCCATAAAGATTTTGGCAGCTTAGAATTGGAGAGCATACATCTTACCTTCACCATGATGGTTCTATTCATACATTCTGCTTCCCATTCTGCTGGGGTGTACCAAGAACTATGAGATGTCTCACAATTCCCTCTGACTTGCATAAGTCATTAAACTCACTAGAGCAGAATTCTAAGCCATTATCATTGCGAAACCGTTTTACTTGTTTTTCGGTTTGTTTCTCAATCATTGTCTTCCACACTTTAAACATAAATAAGGCATCACTTTTCTACTTCAAGAAATATTTCCAAACCTTCCTGGAAAAGTCATCTATGATGGTCATCATGTAACTAGCACTTCCACTGGAGGGCACTCTAGAAGGACCCTAAAGGTCAGAACGAATATAATCAAGAGTACCCCTTTGTATTGTGAGTACTTGTGGTGAATCTGACCTTCTTCTACTTCTCGAAAACGTATTGTTCACAGAACTTTAATTTGCTGATGCCTTGCCCATCAAGAAGTCCTCTCTTGCTCAATTCAGTCATATTAGCTTCACTCATATGCCCAAGACGCATATGCCATAGCCTTGTAGCATCTTCATCTGACAAAAAGGAACCAACAGTTGCATCACCTATCACAGTAGAAACCTGCAAAGAATATAAATTAGTAGTCTTTCTGTGTCCTTTCATCACCACAAGTGAACCCTTACTTATCTTAAGAACTCACCTTCACCAGTATGCTTATACCCTTTCAAATCAAGTGTACTAAGAGAAATCAAATTTCTCTTCAGGTCAGGAACATGTCTCACATCCCCAAGTATCCTGACCATGCCATCAAACATTTTTATTTTGATTGTTCTAATACCTGCAACTTTACAAGATGTGTTATTACCCATCAAAACAATACCTTTGGAAATAGTTTCATATGTTGAAAACCAGTCCCGATTGGGACACATATGAAAGGTACATCCAGAATCAAGAATCCATTGTTTACTGGCTTGTGAATCACTTTCAGAAGCAACAAGAAGATCACCATCACTATGATCTTCAACAACATTGGCTTTAACTATTTTCTCTAGTTGATTTTGCTTTTGATTCTCACTAATCATCTTATTTTTATTTTGCAATTTATAACACTTTGTCTTTATGTGGCCTTTCTTTTTGCAATAGTTACAGGTTTTAAATCTATTTGATGATTTTGATCTGCCTCTAGAACTCCCACCAGTTTTTTGATCTTGAATCCTACCACGTGTTTCTAAACTTTCATATGAAGACTCAATTTTAATCATAAGATGTTTCATCTTCTCAAAAGAACTTAACTAGCATACACATTATCAATAGACAGAGTATCATAACTATAAGGAAGAGTATCTCTAAAGGTCGAATATGAAGGAGGCAAGGAACATAATAGGATTAAATGTAAATCCTCTTCATCATACTTAACTTCTAGAGTTTCTAAATCAGAAACAATTTCTTTAAAGGTCTAACAAGATTATTAGCTTCAATTTTACGATTGCTGTAACAATTTGGAAGATCATAGAATGGTTTGTGTCTAACAAATGCCAGCATCACCATTTAATGAAGGAAATTTGTTCTTGCATGATATTTTTTACTTTTTTCATGGCTTGTTATGGTAAGAGAAATTTCACAAGATAGTGGACATGCTTTCTTAATAAGTTTCATATGTTTATGTTTTAAAGGTTAATAATGTATATAGGACAAATAATTTATATAATCACATAGATATTGATGAGTATACGAACAAATTGTTAATTGATCTAATGCAATAATATTAATAATTATTTTTAAATCTCAAATCTCATAAAAATATTGTTTTTGGCTAATATCTAATGTTATATATTTACGCGATTAATTAATATTATGGTTTTCATCTACCTAATTAAGGTTTTAGGCTCTAAAGACGAAATTAGGTTTTTAGGCTATATATGATTAGAATATTCTAACTTTCATGTTTATAAAATTAGAATTTTATTTGGGCTTTAGATTTGTAGATTTTGATTGGTTATTGATCCCATCACGTATTTTTGAACTCTAACGATTCATCTCTAAATTTCTATTTACTGAAAAATAGACTCTAGAAATTAATCTTCTAATGTTATGCTTAAATTTCTACTATCTAGTGCTTTTACTTATCAGTTTATTATCCTTTTAATAAAATGAAATGTAATATCAGCTAGTCAAAATACATACACCAGCATGACAAAATTTTAAGTCATTATAACTAGCTACACATGTAAATGTGTGTGTGTATTTATATATTTGCAATAAAAATTAATGTAGGAACTCCTAATATTATAAAAATTTCTACATTCAGTATCATATTTGTGTAATTTTAGAGTGACAAAAACCTTACTTTTGTGGTCTTGAATTGAAGAGCGCATCGTCACGATCATAACACTACTTCCGAAATTGAAATTGATTGTAGTATGTGAAAGATATAGGCTTTTGAAGTTTGTGGGAGCTTTTAGTACTTTTTTTTTCCCTTTCTTTTTCCTTCTCCTTTATAGACGGAGAATTTTTTTTTCTAGATACCATCTAGAGAAGACCTTAAGAGAGAGAGAGAGAGATAGAGAGGAAAGAGAGAAAAGAGAGACGGAGATAAGACAGAAAAAGGGAGAGAGAGAGAATTTATAAGAAAAATTTTCATAGGTAGCAAGCAGGTCTAATGACTTGCAGGGAAAGTTCATTTTACGGGTCTAAATGACACCTATGATAAATATAAATTTGATAACAATTTTAGACGAAAACTTTATATCTACTATCAAATATTCTAAATACTATAGTATACTTAAAATCTTTAGTTTAAGACTTTCATTTTCCATCTTTAATATTCGTTTTTGTAAATTATAATTTATTCATTAAGGGTTTAAATTACTAGTGTTTTGATATTTTATGACTTAATTAATAATTAAATTGTCATTAGTTTGACTTTATTTATATTTTTTTATTATTGAACTTAAAGTGAAAATTTTATAGAGATACAAATATAATATTAGTTATATAATAATTATAGTCTTACATAATTAATGTTATCAACTTACCAAAGCTGTTTTGATATGGCGTCAAGTGTTGTATCATGACAAAATAATCTCATTTATTATTTAATTTGATTAAACTATTCATATTTTAATATTCTTAAATTGTGAAAAATCGAGTGATTTTTATGACTTTTTCTCAAAGATCTTAAAAATTATATATTATATTTTTTATAATTATCATATTTAGGTTATGTATATTTAGGGGGTTTACAATTTATCATGGATGCTCAAGGGAAATGGATACATGGTTTTGCAGTAAAAGTTGACAATATTGACATCCTTTCATCAAAATTATTGGGATCTATTAGAGGCTTGCAATTTGTATTCAAAGCCATGTTATTTGTAGAAATTTATTTTGATTCAAACATAGCTATACTTCTGTTAAAAAATTATGTAAATTCAAATGATGAATAATTCAATGTGCTAATATGTAACAGGCAAGGTAAAGACCCCTCTACCACAGGGGAACTAAGTTAGGAATTTTACTAGGATCTAAAATGCATTAGCAGATTGTTTGGCTAGTTTTGTGCACAACATGGAGGAAGATGAAGTTTTTTTCCTTTATCTAGTATTTTGTCAACTCTAAAACAAGATATATTGTTCTACAATTTGTATAAAGATATGACATATTTTCTCCCAAGTTTAAATATTATGTGCATATCTTATTATGGAAATATGCCCATTTACCAAAATTTATATATATATATATATATATATAATGTTTTTAATGTATGTTATCTCATGTAGAAGTAGAAAATAGAATTTCTAGGTGAACAAAAAACCAACTAAACTAAATTATTTTACACAATTTGGCTTACAAAATATTCCTAAACTGAACCTAATCGTAAATTTAGGTTGGTTTGGAGGGATATTACAAACTAATTCATTTTGAAAATACATAGTAATATTTTACTTGCAATGAAAATTTTTCTTTTATTATATCATAACACTTAAAATAACTTTTGTTTACATTTATTAAGATTCATATTTATTTAACTTATATGACTATAATCTTTAAATTATATCCAGAGGTTAGTTATTAAGAAATTATTTAGTTGTGTGAATATTCACTTCATCAACCTCTTATGATATAAATATTGTTATTATTGAATCAATTTAGTATTTTTCATATGAGATCAGATGTTATACATAGATACCTTCCTAAATTATAAAATACGTTTAACCGATAAACCAAACTGAAATTTTATAATTTGGTGTTAATAGTTATTTTTCACTATAGCCGCTTAAGCCCAATCCAACTTCATTCAAACATAGGCTAACCTCCTTAGCCAAAAAACTAGTAGGTTGAAATGGTAAGGCCCCTATGGGTTTGCTAACCATTTCACCTAACCCTATCTTTTGAAAGGAAAGTTACCATATTTGCTCTCCTAACTATCATAAGTAGAAGTAACTCACTACTTTCCTAAATAGGAACAAGCTTCTAGAAGGATTCCTAAATAATCGGCTACACTTACCTGAAATTGGTGTGGTACCTTCCTTAGTAAATGAGGAGAAGTTTCCTATCCTAAGTAGATCCACTTTCCTAACAAAGGAAGGTACCTAACTATATATGCAGGATCTAGCTAGTGAGGGAAGTATGTTCACTCTCTTTACTCTTACTTTATCTCTATCTTATTGTTACGCATCCTTACCCAGTTATTGGCTTAAACATCAAAGTGGTCCCGCTAGATATACCCCTTATGCCCCCTTACCAATTTCTTTCTTATAGGTGCAAGGATTACCAGCCTTAGAGGCCTACCTAGCTTAGAGTGAAGTGATACATAGTTTTGAAGGGCTCGAAGTATATGGCACCATTTTTGGGAATGGAATTAGTCTTCCTGTAAACCTAATCATGATCAAATGTGGTATGAACTAATAGTAAGAGCGTTGCTCTAGAGGCCAATGATAAGGACAATTTAATATCATCATTTAATGATTATTTAGATTCATTTTGCACTCATATTTATCAATAATATTAAGAATTGGTACTTAATGTGCTTATTTGGTTAATTTTAGGATAATTGGAGCTTATTTGGACACTTATCATTAATTAGTGAAGAAACAACACAAAAATCAACAAAATCAACAAAGTGTTGGATACAGGGTTGCCCACACCTATATCTAAGCTTGTATGAAGAAATCTTGTTCATAGTGTGTTTCATTAGCTAAGGCATGGGCGTATCTGAACAAGGATGAAGCCCACAGAGGATGGCAATAACTAAGATGTGGCCATGCTTAACATGTTACATGACGAAATACTTTGTGCCAAACTTGTATTTCAACCATAGTTTATGGCACTGGCTGAGGTACTAGTGCGCAAAGCATGGAAGATAGTCCATAATTTGTATCACCATCCTTGGCACAGCTGTACGGAGAGTTGTATGTGAGCAAAAAGGGAGGATATAACCTAAGTCTTAGCCATACCTTAGGGCATGCTTAGGATTAACGACATGGATTTCTTGCTTTTCACTATATTACCACATTAGCTTTCCTAAGATTTTGCGTATGTGCATGTGCATGTGCGCGTGTGCGTGTGCGTGTGCGTGTGCATGTGCATGTGTGTGTGCATGTGCGTATGCACGTGTGTGATGTTTACATGAAACCCTAGACTGAATGTACAACATTTGATAGAGATAGACAAAGAATACAGAAAGTTATTGGGTTTTGATAGAGAGGATGATTCATAACCTTATATTATGGGGTTTTTGACAGGAAATTCAAGAAGACCATTCACCGAGCCTTTACACATCTGGACTACAAGGACCTTTGGACTGAATATGCTTTTTCTTATCATGTTCTTACATTGCTTCTCTAATTTTTTGATATATAGTGTATTATCTATGGAGAAGTAATTAATTCGCTTAGATTTTGTGGAACTCTAAGCTTGATTCATGTAACTTTTGCTACATTTTAAATGAAAGTATTATTGATTTCTTGAAATTGATAGCTTGTGCTTAATTGTTCTTGAATTCATATAGTGCACAATATAGATTCTAGACTAATCTTGTTAGAATCAATCAAGAAATTATTTTACTAAATAGATCTAAGCTATTAAAGAGAATTGCTCATAACTTTAGAGAAAGTTAATCGATTGATTTAATGAATTCTTGTGTTTAATGTGATCTTAAATTTCTGTTGATCTAAGAAGAAATTCCAATTAATAATTTAAGGTTAAAGCTTAGTGATCTTGAGAAAGACACTAACATACAATCGAGAATTCAGCAGTTCAAGAATTTAATAAGAATTCAAAGGATTTATTGAGTCACATGATAGGGTTTGGTGGTGAAGTAAAGTCTAAGTCTTCTTGCAATTGAATTAATCTTTAAGTGAATTGAGTTGTGAATAACAATAGTAAGTAGGAATAGTTAATAGTAGATTTAGTAGATTAATCTCTACAATCACTCAATTTTAATTAATAGGAAAGTGGTGAGTAATAGTATTTGCTAAGACCTCCGAGGAAAATGACTCTATATTTAATTCCTATACTATTGCGATAGTGCACTTGCCAGAGTGTTAACCGTAGACTGGATTTAAGATATAGGTTAATTAATATTAAAACTCAATCATATACAAACAATACGATCAAGTTTTTGTCATCCTTACCAATATTGGCAATATTAGGAAAGATTAATACTATTAATCTACCGATCACATTTCTTTTGTTTTCTATACCCTATTTTGTCTATCAAACTTTAGCTGATTTTGATTTTGTTCTAAGGCCTACCTTGCTTGGAGTGGAGTTAACCATAGTTTCAAAGGGATCAAAGTATAATGACAAAAACCTATTTGGAACATTTGGTCAAATTCTAAATTCAAACTATATGGTTTCGTTTAAAGTTATAAAAAGTTTAACCACATTCTTATGGTTCGAAGGAAATTTTGAACCAATCAAGCCTACGCATAGAAAAATTATCAAAACAAGATATGCTAAAAGCAGAAATGCTTAGGCATAAGGTTTCTTGTCAACAATGGACTTAGATTATAGCCTATATATTTATTTGTCTTTCCTTTTCTTGTTGGTAAAATATAGAACTTAGAAGATGAAAATATAATATTGTTTTGTATTCATTATTATTATTATTTAATAATTTCACAAGATAAGCATAGGATATATTAGAATTTGTATCCTGCATACTATATACATTCCATGGTAAACATAAGGTATTGATACATTATACTCTTATACTATCTTGTGGGAGTAGATTATAAAATATTGTATGGGAACATACTATGTAAGCTTTAATACCCATTCCAACCCAATTTGATTAAGTAGGATATAACGGTATATATGATATAAAAGGTTACTCAATCACTCCTATTTTCAATATATATTATTATACCGAAAGGGAACAACATTTGATGGTAAATTTGTATAAGAGATCAAAATCATACAAAGTAGTGTAAATGAAGGATTCATTACTATGCGTTATATAATTTAACATAGCATGCTTGGTAAAACCATGTCAGCATCTATTGGTAATATATATATATGTGTATATGTATAGGAAAAAACATTTATTCGCTTTTTTTGAATGACTTAATGCATGGACCCATATTTACACCACTTTGTACAAAATGACCCCTTTTTAACCACTAACCACTAAATACATTGATCCTCTATTTGAGTTTACCCTCAAAGTTGGTTCATTTTAGTATAATTTCCTTTTGTATATATAGTTATTACATAAACTACTATATTATGATTAAACAACATATGATAATCCATTATCACAAAAGGAAAAAAAATTGCTTTTGATTTATGATTTCTTATATAGTTGTTTTATATGCCTTTAATATTACAAATCTAACAACATATTGATAATTTAATATCATAAAATTTAAATTTTAAAATATGTTTTCTATAAGTTATTATTTATACATCTTAAACAACAATATCAACAATCTAATATCATAAAAAAAATTAAATAAAGTTCTTCTATAATATGAGAAAAATAACATATAAATTATAAATATGCTATATTTATTTTTATGCTTTTAAATTCATCAACGTCCAATTATTATTATTATTATTATTATTATTATGGTTCGGAGGAAAATTTGAACCAAATCAAGCCTACCCTTAGAAAAATTGTCAAAACAAGATATACTAAATGCGAAAATACTTAAGTGTAAGGTTTCTTGTCAACAATGGAATTAGATTATAGATTATATATTTATTTTTCTTTCCTTTTCTTGCTGGTAAAATATAGAACTTAGAAGATTAAAATATAATATTGTTTTATATTCGTTATTATTTAATAATTTCACAGGATGAGTATACACTACAAGAATTTTTATGTATGGCCACGTTTGCATATTTTGCAAACGTTGCCCTTTTATTATCATTTAGTCATGTTTATTAAACGTTAACTTAAATATGAAATTGGTGACGTTTATAAAAAATTTAGATTTTATGATCTTATTAATTGATCTGTAACTTTTTTATTTATTTGTAGACGTGTCCAATTGATAGGCACAATTTATCATCATTTTAATTGACAAATTGGGTCTATTTTATAATATATTGATGGGATTCTTAATAGATAAGGTACTTAATTGGTATATATATATATATATATATATTTCAGGTCAATTTTGAACACAATTGTAATATAAGGAAGGAATATGTGGAGAATCCAATAAAAATTCAAGCAAAGCAGCAAGGAGCACAAAAGGAGTCTAGATGTACGGCCGTACAACTATCAAAATGAAGAAAATACAAGGCAGTGGCTGGTACGGGGTCTTGTACGCTCGTACACTAAGTGATTTTGAAGCAAAATGAAGGGGATTCAACTTGTACGCCCGTACATGAAGTGATGAAGAAGGGAAATGAAGGAGATTTATGATTGCACGCCCGTACATGTTTGGAGAATGATTCCAGTATTTAGCACTCCCTTTAGTACGCCCGTACATGAAGTGATGAAGAAGGGAAATGAAGGAGATTTATGATTGTACACCCATACACGTTTGGAGAATGATTCCAGTATTTAGCACTCCCTTTTGTACGCCCGTACATGAAGTGATGAAGAAGGGAAATGAAGGAGATTTATGATTGCACGCCCGTACACGTTTGGAGAATGATTCCAGTATTTAGCACTCCCTTTGTACGCCCGTACATGAAGTGATGAGAAGGGAAATGAAGGAGATTTATGATTGCACGCCCGTACACGTTTGGAGAATGATTCCAGTATTTAGCACCCTTTAGTACGCCCGTACATGAAGTGATGAAGAAGGGAAATGAAGGAGATTTATGATTGCACGCCCGTACACGTTTGGAGAATGATTCCAGTATTTAGCACTCCCTTTGTACGCCCGTACATGAAGTGATGAAGAAGGGAAATGAAGGAGATTTATGATTGCACGCCCGTACACGCTTGAAGAATGATTCCAGTATTTAGCTCCCTTTAGTACGCCCGTACAAGATGCAAATTTGCAAAGAAAATGGGCATTGTACGGTCGTGACTTTTAGAAATGGATCATTATTTTCCTAGTGTTCTTGAAACAGTCAATCATATTTGTAAAAAATATAGATCAAATAAAATTGTCTTACTAGCCTTCCTTTTTTTTTTTTAACGTTCTATTTTCACTGTTTAAAAAACTAAGAAATATAATACTTGAATCCCGCCACAATTTTTAGTCACCTGCAAGCATATCAAATCAACATCAAATAGAAGGACTATTCATTTTCTTCTCACTAAGCAAAACCAAAACCCTCTCAAGTCTCACGGTCAGGACATTGCTTCTTTGTGAATATCCAGGTACCTCAGTCTCTCTCTCTCTCTCTCTTCCTCCTTCCCTCGTCCTCATCCTTTTCCCTTTGTTTCTTTTACTTTTTCACTAACACATTGTGTACATTTCCTTCTCTCAAGCGAAAGGCTCGCAATCCCAACCGTGTTTGTCTTGGCTGTTCTGGTACTTTATCTCTCTCTCTCTCTCTCTCTCTCTCTCTCTCTCTCTGTTATTGTCTCTTTGTCTTTGGCTTTTTCACTAACACAATGGTTGTACGTTTCCTTCTGTCCAAGAAAGACGCTCCGTTCTAGCATTATCGTGCATGCAACACATGGTCATGACCTTCTCCAAGCAATAACGTTCTCACAACATTCTTTCCCTGTGTAACTATTCTGGTATGTTTCTGTCTTTCTCTCTGTTGCTCGCTCTTACTCGTTGTCTCTCTGTCTCTCACTCTTTTACTGTGTTTGTGTGTGGCGTAAGCTCGTTGTCTCTCGCTCTTGTGGCATAATCTTCTTTCTAGGATGAAAACAATGATGCAATGATTTATTGGTAAGTTGTTCTGTCTCACTCATTCACTATGTTTGTGTGTAGCATAATCTTGTTTGTAGAATGAAAACAATGGTTTAGTGTATTCCTGACTTTGTGTTCCAATGAGTTTGCATTTATCTTGATGCTTGTTACAATAACTCTCTACTTCTATCTTTACCAATTATGTTGCTTGTAAGTGGCAAGTTGGCAACAATTATGCTTAATAGCTCTGTACCAATCTGTAGGGGCTAATATTAAATATCAGTCTCACTTCCATTATTGCAAACTTTGTCCTATTTGTTTATTTTTTATAATCTAACTTGTCAGCAATCTGATGTCTGATCAATGTGGTTAATGCAGGCATGATTTAGAAGTGAATGGTGTGTTATTGGCTAATGAACTTTGATCGTTAAAAGATTTAGAAATTCTACCTCTTTGATTGACTAGTATAATGGATAGGTCTAAGTGATTAATTAGAATGAAGAAATTATGGGTTTATCCTTGATTAAATTCTCAGAGTCTTTGTAATATTAGGCTGTCAGTGTGTCCTATTGCTTTTTATGACCATACTTTTTTGTATAAAAATTGAGGGTAAGAAGAAGATAATATGGTAAATGATAAAAAAGACCGTTAGAAAGAGAATAGGATGATTTGTTACTATGAGGTAAGTAATCTATTTATTCAGGACTCATAAAGTAAATGTTTTTTTGAATATTATATCAAATTTTGACTGTTCTTGAAGAAGCACTATTATGCTTTTACTGAGGTTTAAGAGGTCAAATCCTGTTGCACTTATATGGTTATCACTCTCTGGTGCTGAATTTTGTTATCAAGTATGTAACAAATACTAAACTTAACCTCAAAGTGGGGTGTAGTATGTGCCCTGATCTGTTTCCCCATTTTTCTAGAATGTTTGGAATAATGGATTCTCAATGGAGCAAGTGACTTATGTTCTTATAATTATGCTCCATAACAAGAAAAAGGTTGGCTAAGTGTTGTACTTAAGGTAAACTTTGTTCACTACTATATATAGTCTGGCGATACATTGTCGTTGAACTCTCTATGCTGATGGGATATTTTTACCTTACAATATCATTGAAGTGTGTACTATGAGAAGAAAGCTTTTGCCTTTCGTAAAATAAACAAATGGGCTGTTTTTTCTTAACAATTAAGGTTTCCTATCATGGCAAAAAAAATAATAATAACGTTTCCTATTACTACCAATTTTCATGAGGGAGAATTAAGAGGAAAAAAAAGGATCAAAAGTTCTGTTTGTTATCTTTCTAAGATGTGTGAGGAATATTTTTAACTTGGATGCATATGATGTCCCACTTTAATGGGATAAATTTTCAATAGAAGATATACGTAGGGCAAATTTTTGTTCCACATAGAAGATTTTTCTCATAATTGTCTTGGACAAGTTAAAGTTTTGGTTTACCCTCCTCTAAATTAATGAATATTTACCTATTATTATTAAACAGAATCTTTGTATTTGACTCCATTATTTATACCATAGGTTTAATAATTTTTTTTTAAAACTCCACTCACTCCACAGGTTTTAATGTTTTGTCTGTTCTATGATATGTTGCAATGGGGGTTGTTCGGTTTTTTATTTTGATTTTATTGTTGCCGTGATTTTACATGAGTTCGATAACCATGGCAAGAGCTAGAATTTATCAAACTGAAATACTGATAATTAGAACACGAGTTTGGAAAAGAAGATTTAACTAAATTAGTTGATGCTATCCGTGATAGTGGTTCTATGTTTGATAAAGACAAATTAAAACAAAAATAAGAAAGAAAGAAACTGAGGAATTAAAGTGGCAATTGAACTATTGAAACATGGAGGGACACTTGTTAATGGCCACTGACCTACTACTTCCTCCTTGATGTCGTGGTAAATATTGCCAATTCCTTAGAATCATTCTTCATGAACTAAGGAGAAAAAAAATGATGCAGATTGAGGATGATAAGGCAAAGGTTATGGTGTAATTAATGTTCTCTTATTTTGGAATCGCGTAAAATCTACCAGCAATAATGAATATTTCCAGTTACTCTGAGTTCACAATAATATTTATGCATTCCAACTATCAAATGCATTTTATCTCCATTCAATTTTTACCAAAATTGTAAATAATGAAATTGGCTTTCACATTTTCTAAGATTTTTGCTCTTTCCATTTAATATTGGCTGATTGTATGTGTATTTATTTTTCTTTTCTTTTTTCCCCCCTTAAAGTATCTTTTCAAAATTTGATGTTACTCTTTTTATTTTTAGAAACAAAAAGCAATTAAATGATTTTGATATTGTTATACAAAATTTTATTATTTTTTAGTTTTACTTTTCTGCAGAAGTTTTGAATTTTAAGACCTCTATCATTATAAATCAAAATTTGAATCGAATAACAAGTATGTGTATATATTTTCTATACTTATGATAATCGAGTGTTGGTTACTTTCAAGCTATGCCATTTTGTTCAAGAATAAGAATGATTTTAAAAATTACTAAAAAAATCCAGCAATACGTAGTGAGTTTTATTTATATTTATTTCATGATGTCATTAAATTAATTTTACTTTTTTTTACTTTTTTAGTAGCATTTTAGATTAAAGAGCTTATATTTACATTTATGCATAAACGCTTCAAGATTTAAATACCACATAATACCATTTTATAATAATTTAAAAGTTTCTTACTTAATGAGAATGATGAAAAGTGTTGGATTTTGCCTTCAATTAACGTATTAGATAATGGGTCAAATGATTAAATCTATTCTATATTATAGAAGGATGAGTAGACTGCGGCATGTAAGATTTTGGTTGGATTTTGGCAATGGAAATGAAATTTGAGAATTAATCTAATTACTAATTGGCTTTATTCTGAGAGGATTTTGACGTGTATATATACGTGAATATATTTTTCCTCTTAAATGCAATGTAATATGAATAATTAAATATTTAAAGTTCATTAGGATTACTAATAAATTCTATTTCCCAAATTATTTTTTTAATTTATAGACAACCAGTGTATCACTTGCACTTATTTTGGAAATAAAATGTGTTGATTAAGAATTTCAAGGAATCCATTTGTTCATGGCATGAATTATTTTTAATATTGGCATAAAATTGAGACAATGACTCCATAATGAGTATGCCAATTCGATTATGAAAGGGTAGGTGTACATAATCAAGTATTTTAATGTATGAAGTGTTGCTTGACATTAAATCAATGTTTATAATAGTATGAGATGTTAATTTGATAATTGAATGAAGAAATAATCAGTGCTTAACTTATAGGCGATGCTAATGTAAGATAGATGAATTATAAACAAATATAATAAGATTAACTAAATTACAAAGAAAAGGGAAAGAAAGAGATATCATCATTTATGCAACTATAAATTTCAAGTGTCATTGATAATAACAAGCATATTGCAATAAAGTAATATCATTAAACAATGCGTATAAAGGATTATTAGAATAAAAATAAACATAAGGATTAAAAAAATTATATTTTGCCATGTGATTACAAAATTTCCATACTTTGAATAGTGTAAAGTAATGTTTACTAAGATTCCTAAAATGTTTTCTAAGATTGAGGGTAGAGGAAATAACATTAGGACCAATGTGGTGAACATGCTGCTATTAATGGTGATCAATATGATGATGTGATATGATATGTGTTTACTAATTTTGTGATTATGTCATATGAGATGTATTAACTAGTTCAATTGGATCTTACACTTTTATTTTCTTCCAATTATGTCAGAAAAAATGGACAAGAGTTGGATGAATTATGACATTGAAAGTGAAGAGTACGAAAGAGGTGTTGACTTTTTTGTTGCATACTTACGCTTAAAGTATGGTGTGCACGCAAGTTTAAGTTGTCCATGTAGGAAATGTTTAAATGACATTTCACAAACAGTGAATGTGATTAGAGCACACTTGCTTGTAGATGGGATAGATGTAAACTACCAGTGTTGGATATATCATGGTGAGGAGCCAACTATTGAGTTGCCTACTAGACATCGAGGTCGAATTCGTCACAGAGAATGTGACATGAGACCCATTATGGAGGAGAACAATGGGACAGGTGGTAATGATACCGATGGGCTCCACGAGATGCTTGAAGACTTAGGGGCATTTGTTGACAATCAGGATGAAAGCTCAACCCCTGATGATGGCTTCGACATTCCAGTTGACTATTTAGATGGGTTAAGAGCTGACTCACACCAAGAGCTTTATCCAGGGTGTAAGATTTCTAAATTCTCATTTATAGTGAAGCTTCTTCACTTAAAGGTATACAATAAGTGGAGCAACAAGTCTTTCGACATGTTGCTACAACTTTTACGTGATGTTATACCTAATGGAGAGTCTCTTCCGAAGTCTTACTATTACGCAAACAAATACTTGAGAGGGTTGGGCATGGGTTGCCATAATATTCATGCATGTAAATATGACTGTTGTCTATTTTGGGGTGATAACAAGAATCTTACACATTGTCCCACTTGTGGTACATCCAGATATAAAGTGTCCACTGGTTCTAAAATGCCTATTCCTCATAAGGTTTTGCGATACTTTCCTGTGAAACCAAGGTTACAACGCCTTTTCATGAATCCTAGAAATGCTCAAAAAATGCGTTGGCATAAAGAAGAACACAAGAGACAAGAAAACCTTATGGGTCATCCAGCAGATGGGTTGTCATGGGTAAAGTTTGATAATGAACATCCAGAATTTGCAAAGGATTGTCGTAATGTGAGATTAGGGCTTGCTAGTGATGGATTCAATCCTTTTGGTAATATGAGCCAATCATATAGCATGTGGCCCGTGTTGCTTCTCACATATAATTTACCTCCTTGGATGTGCATGAAGAGAGAATATATGATGATGACACTATTAATCCCAGGGCCTAAAGCACCTGGGAAAGAGATCGACATCTATATGCAACCTTTAATTGATGAGTTGAAGGATCTATGGAATAATGGGTTGTGGACTTATGATGCATACTCAAAGTCTTCATTCAAGATGCATGCCGCATTATTGTGGACCATTAATGACTTTCCAGCATATGGGAATTTGTCTGGATGGAGCACAAAGGGATACAGTGCTTGCCCTGTATGTGAAGATCAAACACCATCGATAAGGCTTAATAACAAGATTGGGTATGTTGGGCATAGAATGTGGTTACCAATTGATCATAGGTGGAGACGTAGCTACAAGTTTGATGGAATGCATGATACTCGTGAGGCTCCTGATCTATATTCTGGTGAAGATATTCTCCACCAGTTACAATCAGTAGTAGACATAGGAATGGGAAAGCATCCGGGAAAGCTAGAAGAGTCCATAATGTTGGTCCATTCAATTGGACTAAAAAGTCGATATTCTTCCAGTTGCCATATTGGTCAAAGTTAATAATTAGACATAATTTGGATGTGATGCATATTGAGAAGAATATCTGTGAGAATGTTGTTAACACAGTGCTTAGGACTGAGGGAAAAACAAAAGATACTTATAAAGCTAGACTTGATCTAGAGGAACTTGGTATACGAAAGGAGCTACATTTAGTAAAACGGGCTGATGGCAAATACTTGATGCCATGTGCAAGCTATACATTAAGTACGAGTGAGAGAAGATTGTTTTGTCAATTCCTAAGGAATGTTAGATTACCTGATGGCTATGCGTCACACATAGGTAGGTGTGTGGACAACTCAAACTCAAAGCTTTCAGGTATGAAGAGTCATGATTGCCATGTTTTACTTCAGAGGCTATTACCTGTGGGCATTCGTGGCTTATTGCCAAGGGAGGTCACCCTCGCCATAGCTGAGCTTGGGAACTTTTTTGAGAGGTTGTGTCGACGCATTTTGAATGTTGAAGATATACGAAAGATGCAAAGTGACATTGTCACTATTTTGTGCAAGTTGGAGTTGATCTTTCCCCCTGCATTCTTTGATGTAATGGTACATCTAGCTATCCACTTACCTCAAGAGGCATTAATGGCTGGACCTGTTGCATATCGTTGGATGTATCCTATTGAAAGGTATAATGTACAGTCAAAAGTTACCACTTTTTAAGTTGTTATCCATGTTTTTCTCATGTACTATTAATCATTATTTGTAGGTACTTAGGCTCCTTAAAACAATTCGTTAGAAATAGAGCTTCTCCAGAAGGCTCCATTGCAGAAGCTTATGTTGTTCATGAGTGCTTGACTTGGTGTTCACTTCACTTAGAAGGCATTGAGACAACATTTAACCGTCCAGACAGGAATTTTGATTCCTTAGAGGATAGTGGCTTGGATGTCTTCACGAATAAAGTTGGTTTAATTTCACCACCCACATATGTGGTATTGTCAAGCGAGGAGGTTGATATTGCAAAATGGTACATTATTAACAATTGCCAAGAGATTCAACCTTACCTAGAGTAAGTTGAAAGTTACACAAAATAATATGTAAGCTAATGGTACAATGACATATAAAGTTACTAAGTAAAGACAAACATGTGTTACAGTGAGCATAAAGATGTTTTACGTGCACAATATGGGGATAACATAGATGGGCATCACAAAAAAGACTTTGGTGAATGGTTTATGAATAAGGTAAATACAAGAAAGAGCTTTGTATAGAATTACATTTTTTTTTTTTTGGTAAATAGAAGGGTTTTTAACTAGCTTGCATTGACATGGTATTTTGTTTAACATTTTTGCAGATGAGTGTATTGCATGATAGTGTGACCCGATCATTAGTGCATTATATGCATTATCAATAGGACCTGATTCATGTTTCAAAAGGTACAACAAATTGATATATAATGGTGTGCGCTTTCACACATCAGAGTTTGATAGCAGGAAGAAGACTCAAAATAGTGGAGTGCTGGTAGAAGTAGACCAAGGAGATGAGAAAGTAGAATTTTATGGGATGTTAACAGATATATATGAGTTTAGCTATGTTAGGAACAAAAGAGTATTCCTATTTAAATGTAAGTGGTGGGACACTAATGAGAGGCATCGCAATGTGCGGGTGGATGACAGCTTTAAATCTATTAAGGTTACTCGTACATGGTATGAAAATGATCCATATGTGTTGGCATCACAAGCTAAGCAAATATTTTACCTAGATGACATGAAATTTGGACTTGATTGGCGAGTGGTGCAACAATTCGAGCATCGCCACATCTATAACATTGACTCACTTGTAGGTGATGCAAATTTGTTCACAGATGTTGAAGCTTTATTAGTGGATGAGAGCTTAGAGGAACAATTAACAACAAATGAGGACAGAGGAAATGAGCATAATCCAGTAGCTGATTGTGATATCGAAGTGTCATTGAGAACTGATGTATGTGGTGAGACCGTTGATGGAGAGGCTGTAGAAACAATGATTGAAGCATCTCCATGTGAAGAGCATGATGGTAGTATTGAATGTAATGAAGATGAGGATACAGATGAGGATGAAGAGGATGGGTTGGATGATGCACTCATGGACTATGATATTAGTGATGACAATAGTATGATTGTCCAATTTTTATTCATTTTATCCTTTTTTAATTTAACTATAATGTCTATGATATTTTTGTTTATTGTCCATGCATGATGATTGAAAGGTAGAATCTTTTTCATTCTTTCTATTTATATGCACTTAATTTCAATCTATTTATGCATGTTGACATCTATTTATTGAACCTTTGTCCTATCCAATTGTAGGATTATAATGGCTAGGGGACGAAGGAGTCTACAAAGGCGGGGAGGAAGGGCTAAACGAGACACCCGATTACCAATTAATGATGAATCGGATTCTCAGAATTTGGAGGAGGAACAACAATCACCGCAAGGCAACAATTCACCTAATCCTTCTCATCGAACAAGTTAAGTTTCCATCATTTTTTTTTTTTACTTAGAAGCTTTGTAAATATATATGTTGTTGTGCAACTAATGAAATCACATTTTTCTGGTTCATCTTCTAGCAAATGAACAAGGACAAAATCCTATCATCAACAACTCCCTAGTAGATGCATCCTTACAAGGCAGCCATTCATCTAGTCCTCCCTCTCGCTTAGGTAACTTTAATGTAAAATATTACTTTCCGGTTAATTTATTAGTATAGTAGGTGGGTTTATATTCTCCTTTGCTTACTCTTTGATATTTCTGTTTTCGTTGTTCTATCACATTAGCTTATTCTTTATCAATTAAAGTGATTGTGCTATTTTAATTTTGTAATTTTATCATTATATGCCTTGCATGAAACTAGTAAAATTAACTGTCATTGTGAAGTTGTAAGTGCTCTGGTGAAACATGTTTTTGGTTGGTACTACAGGAAATGGAGAAGGACAGAATCATGTCATCAATAACCAAGTAGATGCATCCTTGAATGGAAACCCTTCATGTAATCCTTCACCTACCTCAGGTAATTTTTATGTGAGTTTTAACTTCTAGTTAATTTGAAGGTGTAATAGTTAGGTCTATGGTTTAAGTTTCATGACCTGCTAGCTTCATGAGAGTCTCATATATATGTAGGAACTGACAGCCCGATCCTCACAACACGTAAGAGAAGTGTATACCGAGGAAAAGCACTTGAAAAGGAAAACAATAGAAGAAAGGGCAAGATGGTTATTGAGTTTACCTATTCTGGTGGACGTCCACTAACAGCAGACCAATCATCAAAGTTAGCCTCTGAAATGGGGAAGGCTTGTAGGGACTTACTTCCTCTTTGTATCGATGACTGGAGAAAATTCCCTCATGCAGAAAAACAACGGGCTTGGGAGAGAGTAAAGGTATATTTGAAGTGAATTTGCAATTTTTTTTCTTGTTTTGTTTCAAATTATTCAAGCTGGTTTCTGTTTTTGTTTTTTTATAGCCAAATAAGCTTCAGTCAATATATAGATGATAAATTGAAAAGATCAATTCCATAATAAAGGGAAATTGATAATTATAGTGCTAGTGCCACTTTTTTACTCCAAAAACAACAAAAGCCACTCTATTCTCACTCCACATAACACTTTGAAGTAGGTTTTTTAATCTCTCCCCAAAATGATAGAGATCTCTAAAAAAAAAAATTACAAATCCTTATTCTCTCTTTATAATTTATTTGCTGCTAGTTCAAGTCCATAAAATGAAAGCTATATGATCTTAGGAGCATTAGAATTTAGACACAATAAAATAGCATGTAACATAGTTTGCATGTGATAACTCTATTGAGGACATTAGCACTATGAAAGTAAAGCAAATATTCAAGACACAATGCAGGAGGGCTTATAGTTGATTGAATGCACATTATAAAATCATGACTTAACTCTAATAAGTGTGGTCTCAACTTGATTCATCACTAATGACCTCTCGTAATTGCTGCTTGTACTCTAGTCTATACTATTCCTCTTTGTTTGCAACAAAGTGTGCACTATTCGTTTTAATTTGTATGTACACCTTAACAACAACCATCATATGTTTTAAGATGATATAATTAAAGTGCACACATTCATCTTAAGGTTCTAGATTTTCCCTAATTCCCATTTTGATCCAATTATTTCTCATATGGCACTATCTGTGGTGGTATTGTGTTTCAAGAACATGATATTAAATAAATTGAGATACTGTATTAGAATTTATGGTTCTTAATGTTTTTCCATAACTGATTTGCCTTTGTGACAAACAGATTCTAATTTAAATCCATTGTGTCAATTTTTTCACATGCTCTTTTCTAATATGGTTAAATTATTTTTAATAAAAGCTGGATTACATCCTTAGGGGTAAAAAATGGAATGTTTGACTTCTACTTCAGCATGTCTATCCTGTTTTCCTTCAGCAAATAAAGTGAGGAAGTTGCTAAGTTTATGGCCTTGGATATGTTGATATCTAACACACTTTGGAATTACTGTATGATTAGTTGTTTCCCATCCACGTAGTGTGATAACCCATCTTGATTCATGTTTAGAAGGTCCAGCAAGATGTATAACTGTCCAGCAAAACATTTAGGGGAGAAAAAAATTGTTGCAATTAACTATCACATTAGGAGAATGTATTGCTTATCCTTGGAAGGTAAGAAATGGAAAAGCTAAGGAGAGAAGTGTGAGTTTCTTTCTTCCCACATGTTGAAGTTATAATTCGAGTAGTTGATCTCTTTAATTTCTGACATTGTTCCTTTGTAAAAGCTACTACAAGAGACTTCTATACTTGTTTTCTTAAATTTCTAGAGCTATTCTATACCTGTTGCTATTGTTGCTACTTTTTTAATTGATGGATTTGATCCTTTTTATGTGAAAAAAAAAACATTCTCTTCATCTATAGTGATATGTTTGATGTAGAATCGGTTGAATATTGATGACATCACAAAAGATCCTGAAAAGTTCCGAGCTGCTGATAAATGGATGGGCAATCTCCATAGAAACCATCGATGTAAAACTAAAAATAAGTGGAACAAGGTTGGTGATGTTGCTAGACCCAAAGGTTCAAGTGATGATGATTGGAAAAAGGTTACTGAAAGATGGACTAGGGAGATTGAACAAGAGCGATCAATATCACAATCGAATGAACCGTCTGCAAAGGTGAATTATAAATCATTTATGCACTTATAAATTAGTTTATACTATCATATGTTTGCTGATTTTTTCATTTATAGAAGACAAGGTCAATGATTGGGAGAAATGCACGCAACAATGTCAAATATCTACATAGGGCTGGCTCTAGATCATTTGAGAGTAGGAGAAATGAGCAAGTGGGTATTTATTAATGTTTTTTCTATGCTTATATTATTGATTAATGCTTTAACATTTTCCATACATATCTAAATGTGTAGATTAATCAAAATAACCAACCATTTAATGCCATTGAGTTCTTTAAGCAAACTCGATATAGTGTTCCAAGGCCTGATGGCACAGGAGGTTGGGTATCTCAACAAGCTGCAGAGGATTATGTAAGTTTATTGGATGTGTAAAATTTTAGACTTATTTTAAAGTAATGTGTTATACATAATGTATGTCTTTATTGTTTGTAATTCAGGATAACATGGTGAAGATGTATGAAGAATCTCAATCTTCAGATAGTCCATTGACTTCGCAGGAGGTTGTTGATAGGTTTATGAATGCGGTTTCAAGGTCAGACTATCATCCTGGAAGAGGGTATGGACCACCACCAATTGGGAAATCAGCACGACGACGAACTTCTATGGAAGAGTTGAGAGCTGCCTTAGAAGAAACAAAAGCAAAGCTTCAGGAGGAAAGAACCCTACGCGAGGAACAATCTGAACAGGTAATTATTGTCACTTCTATGTTATTGATGGTTCACTAGATATTAGATAAAATATACACCTGCTATAACTGGTTGGAGTGTTGATTGTTGTTATTGATCTGGTTGTTGAGGATATTATTCTTGTTGGCTGTTTTTTAACTATGATTTGGTTAGCTGTGTTTTTGGAAATTGTTGGTTGTTCCTTAACTTCATCTAGTTGTACTCTTTCAAATGCATAAATAATTTAAGGATGGGATCATTTATAGGTTGATAGTGTGGTATGTGGATAGCATGCATGTAGTAAGGTAGAAAAAGAAATAATAGTGTTTTCACTTAAGTGAAAAAAAAATTATGTAAAAGCTGCTTAAAAAATTTCTCAATGTTCTTACAAGATGTGTCTATGTGTTCTAGTTGTTGGATTTGAAAATATGGTCACTAACATATTCAAATAACATTAAGGAATTGGTTTCATAAGGTTTCAACAGCAATTATTTAAGATTTTTTGCAAAGAAAAACTCACTTTGTCACGCAATATTGAAAAGTTCATTCTTCCTTTCCATGTGACAAGCTTCGTTTTGCACTTTTTTAGTTTTTCATAAAAATCTAAAATGAGTATTTACTTTGGAAGATATATTGGATTTGCAATTTGAGCTTATTCAATTGGAAGATATTATGCTAAATGTCTCAGTTTTGTTCTCTTTGGTTTATGTCTATCTAAATTCTAAGTGATATTCAATCTGTTCGAGCTAGTAAATTTTAAGAAACAACGGATGCATCATGGAGGCATTGCATATATTCTCAGCATGTTTTACCTTTGCTCTCTTTTCCTACATGAATAAAGTATAGAAATCTTCCTTATTTCACTTTGTTTAGTCTCTTTTACGGGATTGGGAAAATGTTGGCTTTTAATATTTGGGATACCTTACAAGATCTTGCAAAAGAATTTCTTCAGAAGATTAGATCATGATATTTGTACAAAAAAAATGTTATGAATTGCATTTAAAGCTGAATGTAACTTTCATATCTATGTAAAGTTCTTAAATGATAAATTTGATAGATGTTCTTATTCAAAACTAAATATAAGTTTAATTGTCCTTTGCATATTGGTATGTATGTTTTGCAGCTAGCCAAAATTACTGAACTGGTACAACAACTTTGCTCCAGCTATCCTAGTACTTCAAGTAAGTTATTTCATTAAGCTTTGACATTACTCACTCTCTTTCTTTCATTAATAGTTCAACAGTAAGTATATTTATGTGTGCTTTATTACTTAACATTTTGTTTTACAGAAAATCCAAGTGGACGGGATCGATCTCTGAGGCCATCTGATAATGAAGATAGTGGTGGAAGTGAGGATGAAAGTGGAGAAAGTGAGGATGATAATTGAGATAGATAATAATTTTTTGGAAATTCCTATGATGGAATATGATCATCTCTTTTAGCATGTTTGAATTGATGCTTTTAACAACTATGTGTAGGTTTGTTTTGAGGAGGTGGGTAGGGTTTTCTAACCCTTTTTTTTTTAATATACCTCCAATTGAATAGGATTATGTTTTTGTACATGTCTAAACTAACTCTCAAGAATCTTTTATCTTGCTTGATGTTTGAACTTATTTATGAGTATTTTGGTTTCACTTTGCACAAGTGTGCAAAGTGATTGATGTATGTTGGAAAAGTTTATGTTTGTTTATCGTAATAGGGTTATGGGTTATACACATTATACAGGTGCAATGAGCTTCTACATAAATCTTAGGTTACCCCAACCAATTCGGGCCGCCGTATATTTACAGGAAAAGGTGTCTTTAAACACCACTTATGTATTTTGCTAAACAGGTGCAATGAGCTAGGTATATATAATGTTCATTTGTATATTAGCCACACAAATAATATGGCTTATCGTATAACATATGCCTATGTTTCAATACTACGTTTCATAATGTAATTCTTGCGCTAAATTACATTGGCCACGTTTTCTTATTTAACGTCGCAAAATCAACATAACAAACAATTCCATGCATGAAAAGTTTGTATATTAGCCACACGAAAATGTGGCCTATCATGTCACATATGGCCACGTTTCAATGCCACGTTTCAATGCCACGTTTTAGAGTACAATTTATACGTTAAATTACCTTAGCGACGTTTTCTTACTTAATGTCACCAAATCCATTTCAAAACAATCCCAAAATAAAAAACGCGGGAACAAATTTTGCATATTGGCCACACAGCAAAAGTCGCCTATCATATAACTTATGGCCACGTTTAAAAATTAAACATGGCGAAGATAATTTAGTGCGAAAATTACCTTGGCGACGTTTTCTTACTTTATGTCACCAAATCCATTTCATAACAATCCCAACTATAAAAGGCGGGAACAAAATTTGCATATTGGCCACACAACAAAAGTCGCCAATCATATAAC
The DNA here is from genome assembly GCA_024138025.1 of Combretum micranthum. Taxonomy (NCBI): domain Eukaryota; kingdom Viridiplantae; phylum Streptophyta; class Magnoliopsida; order Myrtales; family Combretaceae; genus Combretum; species Combretum micranthum. The sequence goes on along the minus strand of JAMXBD010001066.1, from coordinate 194,417 downwards.
TTATGGCCACGTTTTTATGTTGCCTTTCATTATGCAATTTTGGCGCTGAATTATCTTCGCCATGTTTAATTTTTAAACGTGGCCAAATCAATCGACAACACAGATTGGGCTACGTTTATTAGCCACATTTATTAAACGTTGCAAAATTGATTTTGCCACGTTTTTTACTCAATTTGCAACGGTAATTTGACGTGGCTAAAGCTCAAAATTCTTGTAGTGTAGGATATATTAGAACTTGCATCCTACATACTATAGAGTATACATTCCATGGAAAACTTAAGGTAGTGAGACATTATACTCGTATCCTATCTTGTGGGAGCTAATTCTAGAATATTGTATGGCAACATACTATGTGAGCTTTAATACCCACTCAAAACCTATTTGATCAAGTAGCGTATTACAATGTATATGATATGAAAGGTTACTCGATCACTCCTATTTTCATATATGTTATTATACCAAAAGGGATCAACATTTGATGGTAAATTCGAATAAGGGATGAAATTTATAGAAAGTAGTGCAAATAAAGGATTCATTACTATGTCATTATATAATATGTTAACATTGCACGTTTGGTAAAACCATGTTAGCAACTATTGGTAATATGAAAAAAAAAAAAACATTAATCCGCTTTTTGAACGACTTAAAACATTGACCCCTATTTACACCACTTTGTACAAAATGACCCCCTTTTTAACCACTAACCACCAAATACATTGATCCTTCATTTGAATTTACCCTCAAATTAGTTCGTTCCTTATATTATAATTTTCCTTTTGTTTATGTAGTTATCACGTAAACCACTATATTGTGATTAAACAACATATGATAATCTATTATCACAAAAGGAAAAAATTGCTTTTAATTTACGATTTCTTATATAGTTATTTTCTATACCTTTAATATCACAAATCAAACAACATATTGATAATTTAATATCATACAATTTAAACTTTAAAATGTGTTTTCTAAAAGTTATTATTTATACATCTAAAACAACATAATAGCAATCTAATATCATAAAAGAAATAATCAAATGAAGTTCTTCTATAATATGAGAAAAATAAAAGATAAATCATAAAAATGCTTTCTTTATTTTCACGCTTTTAAATTCGTCAACCTTCAATTTATTATTATTATTGTTGTTGTAAACCCTTTGATTTTATAGTAATTATAAGTAAATCCTAAGAACTGAAAGTCAAATCGGAATCCTAAAGTCAACCTAGTTCTATGTTGAATCTAATGAATCTAGATCTGGCGATCCTACGTGCGAAACCAAAAAAACAATAAAAATGAGATAACCTAGGAGTATAGTTTGAAATAATGTGTTATAGCTTAAAAAGATTAGATTTGCCAAAAATTCGCTCGTTTCTTACCCGAACGAGATCAGTTTTCGAAAACAACATCCCAGTACGTGAACAGTGAAAATATTCCGACAACATATCTAGAATCAAAATTACATAAGGAATCCTTAAATATTAGTTTTATAATTTTTCAATTTCTAAAAATATTAAATATAGCTTGTTTACACGTATTTGTCTTATTATCGACATTTTATTTGTCTAGTCTACTATTTATCTACTATTCACTACTATTCATTTATCTTTATTTTTTCTTAAAACTTATTTCTTAAACCTATAAACCTATTCTTACAACCTATTACATTTTTTTTTCTATAAAAACCTTACAACATATATTACTAAGCTTTTTTTACACTTTTCTTCTAAATTTATTTTTTTCCTCTCTTCTCTTTCTCCCTTCTCCCCATTCACGCCACATCTCTCACTCTCACTCAATTTCTTTTTCTTTTTCAATTTATTTTATTATAACAAATTCCCTCCATATTTATCTATAAATACCCTATCTCCCTCCATTTCTTTCACACATTTCATTTACATATCAAAACTCTCTCAAAATCACTCCACAATTCTTCTCTCAAAAAATTCTCTTCCCAAAACTCTCTTCTTCCATACAACCATCAACACACTACTTTTTCTTCCATCCACACTTAACCTTAGGTAAAAGTTTTAAAACCTTCCTCGTATTCATATTAACATAACATGATCATACTATATGTTTGATTTCCTACCCCTATGAGCATTATGCTAGGGATGAAATCATGAAAATAAAAATATGTTCATGTCTTATTCAACACTATCTTCGTGTATAATTATTATTATTATATTTTTATGTTTTATTATTACTCCTATTCTAACTCTTATATGTTATTAAGTATAGTTATGTATATACATTCGTAAAGCCTATAAGCCCACTAACATAACATTTATTTATGCTTTTTATGTTTCTTTCAATTTATTTATTTATTTCGTGTAATTTATTAAGACTAGTCATTCTAGTCTTATAATTGTCCTCATTAAGTCAAAACAATTTTTTTTTATAAGACTTGTCCATAATCTAAGTTTGGAGAGCCTTGACACCAATGAAAGATTCCCATGATTTTTTCTTGGTTTATTTTATTATTTTTCTTTACAGGACTAGTCCATCTCTTAGTCCGGGAAGAATTGATACAAGCTAAGACTTTCATATTTTTCTTATTCTTATATATATATATATATATATATATATGCTTATTTGATTTCTTATGACTTTTATTTTTCTATATGAGTTATCTTTATCATATAACCTAACTATATGCTCATATTCATGCATGGCCATAATGTTGTTGTCTTAATAAAAATTTTATGGAAATAAGAGGAGTTATTTTCTTTTGCTTAAAAATTTGACTAAACACCCAATAAACATGATTTTAACACTTAGGAAAAATTCTCATTTAAAACTTAGATGATGCCATTATAAAAATTTTCACGACATCAAAATGAGTTACTTTCTTGTACATAAAATAAGATTAGACTCTCAAGGAAAAGTGGAATGATTCTTTTCAACACTTCCAAAATATCAAATAAATCTATTATTAAATTTTAATGTTCATAATTCTTTGTTACACAAATTTTTCTTAAAAACTTAATAATATGGCATATGCTTATACTTTGATAAACACTAAGAGTAAAACCAAATTTTCAAGCTAAGTTAAAATCAATTTACTAGTTAAAAATCGACTTAGGAAATAAAATGAGTAGATGACTTAGAGAACCAAATTTTAATGAAATAAATTTATTTTAAGAAGATAAGGGAATATAAAAATAATAAAAATAAGCAATAGGCACTTCTTTGTGATAAACTTAACACTTTAATTTTTCTTTCTCAAAGATGGATTTTGTAAACTTCATTCTTCCAAACTCCTAAAATGAATTGTTTTATGAAAAATCATTATTGAGATAATACACTAGAATCATGCATGTAATATGAGCCTATATATATATATATATATATATATATACATTAAAAGGATTTTTCATCTATATAAATATTTATATGTTTGCTATGGAATTTTTGGGCAAAACAGAATTTAGAAAATAACAAATTAGGGCTGGAATTTTCGTATCAAAGCTGCACCGACAAGTTTTTGAATCAAAATGACTTAATATGATAAAAATAACCTTAGAAATAGATAGATATTTTCAAGTAGGTAGAAAACGACCACAAAAATGAAAAATTTTGTTAAAATGAGTAAGTTATAGTCATTTTAAGTTGGAATTTCTCCCAATACGAATTTTGATGAAAATAATAAAATAGAATTAGAAAATTTAAGTAGAACTTGGATGAATACTCATTTTGGGTATTTCTTTTGTTTAGGTGACGAGGACCAAGACCTTCTCTTTCCCAAGGATAACTTCGACTAATAGAGATCATCATGGCCGAGTGAGTTTTCTTTTATATTTATATATTCATGCATGTACTTGTAGAATAGAGCACAAGATATTGAGAAAAGATAAAAATTGATATGCATGCAGGTTATTATATGGATTGTATGTCATGTTATGTGTGATCAATGAACGATAATTATATCGAACTCAATTGGTTGATTAATGTATTGTCTTTATGTATTATGCTTTTTGCGAATATTGGTTGATTGTCTTAAGTAAGATTAATAATGAATTGGAAATCCCTTATAACTAAATTGATCATGCATATCACTTAAAAAATCATATTCACATTTTGCTACTACTCGTCAGCGTGAGATCAGAACGGTAAGTTGCCTAGCTATATCTTGAAGAATTAGGACATTTAAGGAATACAATATCATGGTGTAGCACAGCCGGATCAATCGCTTTAGGTAACGAAAACTCAGGGACTGGTAGTACGGTTAATTGAAAAACCAAGACACATATACAAGCTTCAAGGAGGTTGTTGGACCCATTCAAATCATTCCCTAACTCCCAAATGGAGGGTGAAAATCATTATGCATACGAATTTGGATAGTTTTATGTATTTGTTTGATCATTTGGATGCTATATTGCATATGCTTGCTAATGGACTTGTTTGATTGATTTGTTATGGGTATATTTGTGTAAGAAATATCTCTCTAAGCTTGTTATGCTTACCTTCAATAGATTTTTGATGTTGTAGGATTATTGTTTTGTACCCGAGACCACCTTGTCCGTCCGGGTAGGACTTATGCTTTTGGAAAGCTTTTTGGGGAAATTCTATTTGAAGATTGTAGATTAGATTTGTTAAAGTAAAACTATATTATTTTTGAAATTTATTAGGGGAATGCCCTGATCTATACTATTAAAGCAAAACCACCCCCTTTGATGTCTTTAGTATAAATATTTTTAGTGTAAATATTTTTAATATAATGTTTTTAGCATATGGGTATAAAATATTTTTCGTATACCTGAAATCATGAAAATTAAACAGGGTTTGAATATAATTAAATAAGAGTTGAATAGACATGGTCTTTTCTTTTTTTAGCATATCGGCATAAAATATTTTTGGTATTCTTGAAATCATGAAATTAAATAGGGTTTGAATAAAATTAAATAGGGGTTGAATAGACATAGTTTTTTCCGCATAAAATATTTTTGGTATTTATGAAATCATGAAATTAAATAAGGTTTAAATAGAATTAAATATGGGTTGAATAGACATAGTCTTTTCCTTTTTTAGCCTAATCATGTATCTTTATATACTGATATAAAGCTCTGATACTATATTTATGCATGACAGCTGCTCAACATGGAGAAGTTACCTGTGGAAAATACAATTGTAATTATGATTTGTAATTGATTTCCTAATTTCTATGACTAATTAAGGTTCCTCTTCCAACCTGTCAAAACAATAAATCTATTTTATTTATACAAGTGCATTGTCTACTTATAATATTGTAAGACTATTGACCTTTAAGTTATAAATATGATGAGTTTTTTCTTGATTGCTATAATTTTTACTATTTTAAACAACATATCCCACCGGTGTGTCCTATTGTTGTGAAAGTATGCCTTGCATATCGTGTTGGAGCTTTTGCATGATTAAGGAACGTAATTCATAAGCTTTAATATCATATGCGATGGACTATCACGTTTAGGGTATCATTTGGGGCATGACAGTTGTTATTATTTTATTACATGTGTTGTTCTCCATTAAACAATCATGACTCTTGATTAAAATTGATATATAGCACGCACATGTCTATCCAAGACACCAACAGTAACTTTAAATTAAATCACGCATATGATCTAGCCAAGAAGCCCTTAACAGAATAAACTCTCTTAACATCTTACGTTCTAAACTAACAACTTTTTTCAAGCGTATTGTATTGTTTAATTTAGCATCTTTGAATAACATATGCGTGATGGGTGATCCTATAGGGGAACATATGGATATGGCATGATATTTTCAACTGATAACTAACGATTGTTTAAGAAAAGACATATAATAAGACAGAAAATAAAACACAGAGTAATACACTGCAAAAGGTTAGAAAAGACATCTTGTGAGTTTTTGAAAGAAGAAGCTGAAGATGGATAGAGTTTGGTCGTCAAAAAATTAGGGAAAAAACCCTAGCTAATGACCCAATGAGGATAAAACCTCGTGTTCATTAGAAAAGATAAGGCCAACCATAATGCGTCGTCTCGGTGTGATTTTGACCTTGCGACTTGCTTGACCACCCTTGCATCCTTTTCTTTTCTTAGTCTGTTTCTATTCTACGTTGAATGTCCATAAGCTACTTTTACTTTATTTTCGTTTGGTATATTTAAAGAAGTGCCATTTTCATAAAGTTAGCACTTTGATTGATTTAATCGTATATAAGGGACGTATTGATTCCTTTTCAAAAATTTTTGCACGCATCAATTTAAAAAAAAAAAAAATATCTAAAAAGAACTCCAATTCCGTAGGAAGTTATATATAAGGTTTGATAAAACCGAAAATTTCCCTCCTCTTTCTGTCTGTCTCTAAAGGCATGATAAAGTTTTCATTTGGGAAAATGATTTTTCCATCTTGCCCTTCTTCAATGAGATAGTTGCATGTGTAAGAGGGAAAAAAAAAGAAAGCCATACAGATAGCTTTGCTTGGGCCTTGGAACCCCGCCACTCCCCATAATTCAAGAAGAAGTAACTTTGATGTAAGAAAAATTATACTGGTGTGGAGAAGGGGCCATATAAAATCATAACTAACTACTTGTACATTTTGCTGTAATATCCATTCTTCTACAGTATTATTCCATATAAAGAGCTATTATAATATTTAATTACTTGTAATAGTAATGGTATAATTAATACTATCACCAAAAAGAAAAAATTTAAATAGCAGTTCATTACTCAAACCAATAGATATTAATTCATGCTAGAATTGATACTCTCATTGAAATAAAAAATCAACAAATGAAAATCCTATTAATGTTCTATTTTATTCTTCAGTAATAGCAATTATATATGGAAGTCTTATTCCATTTAGCAAACTGAATGAGCGGTAAGTGAATAAAGATGGAATAGGTGATTTGTATCAAAATTACTTTTTACTAAACTTCTTTTTCTTGGGTTACTTATTTACATTAAATGACATTTTATCTCTGTTTCTTTTCTAAAAACTTTATTGATTATAATTTAAATTATTATTTGCGCACTGCTCGTATTTCAACTTTACACATTATAGTTCTGTTTCCATAAAATAGCTTTTAATATCTGTTTTTTATATAGTTATTCATTATATTACTTGTTAAACAATGTATAGTGAAGAATAACATACCGGCAAACTAATTCCATAAAATATATATACTTTTAACATACCTTTTCTATCCAGTTATTTTACTAACTACTATTTTACCTAGCAATAATCGTGACTTAACTCTCTAAGCCGGGAGATAAAAAGTTAAATCCATGATCAGGGAATAACTTAAGAAAACTTAACTCGATACACCTAGAATTAGGGTCGTGTATATCGTGATTGTTGATTTTTATTGGAGGATATGTGTATGTGTTTATTTTATTTTATTGATTTTTTTTTTTTGTTGGTGCAATTACATTAGATGCATATAAGTGGACGCTGTTCCCATGCCCTAATATTGCTAGTTAGAAAAGATGCTTCATTATTCCCTTTACTTTTTCTTTTTCTTTGTTCCCCCCTATCTGGCGAACCGCCATTGTTACAACCCTACAATTTCCACCGAAAAGGGAAAAAAAATGTTAGATATCTAAAAAGACATGGCAAGAGCAAAAAAAAAAAAAAAAAAAATGATAAAGACAAACGTAGCCCTAGTCCCTTCTACAATTACATAGCAATAAAGCCCTAATTCTCCCGCTTAATCTTTCCCTATCGTGCTCTTCACTTTTGTTTTCCTTCATATAGGATGTTGATATCTGAAATGACATGGCAAGAGAATAAACAAATAGAGAGACAAACATAGCCCTTATACAAGTAAATAGCAAAAAAGCCCTACTTCTCCCGCTTATTCTCCCTAGAACTTTGTCTTCACTTTTGTTTTCCTCTATATAGAGTCGTATAAATACCATTCTCCATCTCTCTCACGCTGCTCATCTTCGGCAGTCTGATTAAACAGCCAAGCGCGCGCGTTCTCCAAACTTCATTAAAATTTTCCTTTTGATCTTCAAATGATGCAGCAAATGAACACTGAAATCGACACTGAAGCAAGGTTAGCACTAACTATTTCCCATTCATTTTTTAATCACTTTTGCCATTATTAACATTGCCTCCTTCTTCTGTATTTTCCTTCTCAAAAATGATGGGATATATGAAGAAAAGGTAGTATAGAGATAGATCTTAGCTTCTTATTCTTTTGTTCCGTAACTCTGTTTCCATATTCAATGAGAAGATCTTACATTGTACACTACATGTTGCACTCTCTTTGGGACAGTTGCGAGCACCATGCCAATTTTTACGTGTTTTAATTAGTGACAAAATTAAAAAAATGTCAAATCTTAATTAAGGGATAATTAAGGTATTTCCACATCTTCTCTCCGTTCTTACTCCAGCTATTTAGCATTGCAATGATTTTGGTTATGGGTTTTGAAAGAATCATAGCGATCTAGAATTTTGTCATTAAGACTGGCAATTGAGGATTTTTTCGCCATTTTTTCTTCTTCCTTTTATTTTTATTTTTATTTTTTTTCACCCAGCACTGAATTTTTTTGCAATTTGCATGTTTACTGCACAAGGGTCGGGTTGGGCAAATCAGGGTCTGCCAATGCTTAATTTAGCAGAGCCGGGCTTGTGTGTGTGGGTGGCTTTTATTATTATTATTATTAAATTGATTATGCAACATCATCTGATCAAAACTACATTCATATACACTTAGTATATGCATTCAGATCGTAAATCGTGGCTCTAGTTTCAGGCTCAGCCATATTTTAAAGTTTTGCACCCCAAGCCCTAGCGAGATAAAGTTGGAGTAATTTTAGCATATTTTAAAGTTTTGCACGCACTACATATATATATATATATATATATATATATAAAATATCTTATCAACGTCTCTCTCTCTCCCAATTAATAATATAACATAATGTTTGTCCCCGTGTACCTGGCTATTCACCTCCACACTAACCCTCTTTTGTTTTTCATTTTCTTCTTTATTTATATATTATGCAAACCAAACCAAACATTTCTCTATCCCTCTCATGTCAGTTGTCTCTATTGTTCATTAGAGATTAATCAAATTTATCAAATGGACGCGACAACGAATCAGTGTAGCTATTTCCTGTGCATTCACCCAATTATATACTTCTGCCATAATGGTTTTAACAAATTTTATTCAGATTTTCTTTTCTTTGTTCCTGAGGCTCTAGTTAGTTAGAATCAAGATTTGAATATATCAAATCTTAATGGGATAATGTCACGTTTGGGTATCTAAATTTTCTTCAAATGTATAATTAAATACCTGAACTTTGAAGTAATCAATTTAATACCTACTTAAAATTTTCATGTTCGTTAACGCTATCTCAGCTAATAAAGTTGACCCTATTTCTTGAGTTAGCACTTTTAACAAATTGAGAAGTTACACGTGTCAAGTAGCCAATAAAAAAAACTAGAAAGTTTGGCACTAAACAGAAAAATTAATACATGTTAAAGTTGTAGTGAGTTAATCTAGCTACTAATTGCTTAATTAGACGGTGTGTGAGTTAATTTGTTTATTTAATTGTCTAATTTTCTTGTTTTTTTGTTGTTTATTTCATATGTGTCACTTCCCCATCCATTGAAAATACCAACTTAGCTAACAAGGTTAGATAGGTAGTACTAATAAAAGCGAAAACCTTGATTAAATATCAAATTGACTATTTTAAAGTTTAGGTAGTTAATTATATATTTGAGAAAAGTTTAGGTCTAAATGTGATAGTAATCCAATCTTAATCAAGAGATAATTCAGATTACATGCACAAGCATGACTAGTAGCTAGCTCTAAGTTACTATAGGTATCAATTTATCACTTATACACAAGCTCATGAATTATTATTATTATTATTATTACTATTTTAGCAGGCTAAATTCTCAAGCAAGGGACCAATTTCGTATCTCACATCAGGTACTCAAGATGGTTTTTTTAATGAAGATGCTGCAATACATACTATTGAAAGTGAGAAATCTATCTTTATCTCATGATAATGATACACTCCTACAAGTTCAATTCGTATTAGAAGTGATATATATTCTATCACTTGTAGTAGTGAATCAACCAAGGTTTTGGATAATTCCTTATATCAATTTCGTATCCGGAGCCATCGCATTCGAACTACTTCTTTGGGCTATGATCCCTCCTATCACAGTCCTCTTCGTCAATATAATCATCATTACTTTCCTAATCATTTATTGGAAAATTCATCCTCTTCAAATTCACGATCAATCAGTTTTAAATCCAGAACCCAATATCATTAACGAAGTTTGATGCTGCACTGGATGTCCTTTTCGGGCCTTCAGCTCATATGCCGGCGCATTTTGAATGGATACCTACAAGTTGAAGGGCAGTAACATGACATCATGGGTGCATTTGTTTAAAGTATCATATATGTGTTTTTGGTATATTTGTAACTTTGAGGATATTATTTGATGTGCTTTTTGATTTAGAAGTAATGTGATAAACTACAAATATAAGCCTTTGGTGTTTTTATGTATTTTAATTCTTATATACTAAAAGAAAAAAAAAAAAAAAAAAAGAGATGTTACATTCTATATGTATCATTCCTTTGGCCCTTCATTGAATTGAAAAAAAATGGACATAATTACATTTAAACCTATCAAATTTCTACATTCATATTTGTTTCATTTTGAAATGCTGTAATAATCCTTCAAATGTCCATATAAATCCACCAAGCACATTTAAAACTTTCTTGCGGCCATGTGCAAGTAACAATTACTCAACAGTCAAATGAAATCCTTCCATAGAAGTTTCAAGATTTTTCCGTATCATCAAATTAATAAATAATTAATCTTGGTACAAAATATAATATCTAAGTAAATGATTTCCTATATATAAATGAAATTCAAGTGCCGCCAAGAATTCTATTCACCATCACTACATCTATTTAGAATTCTTCATCAAAATTATCATAAACCACGATGTCCAACATCCCTTAATGTGGAAGTTCTATCTTTGTTATTATTTTTTCCTCTTTCTAAAGGGCAAACAAAAGGTTAAACATATAACCTAAAGAAATTGACAATAACTATATACTTATGCATATGTCAAGGATAAGTCTCTCGGAGGACTAAATGCATCGGTCGGTATAATAAGAGTTAAGCAACCTAGAGATATTAGTTGTTTTTTCAACTCAATCAAGTCATTTGCAGTAATATATAACACATTTATTCTCGATGATTATATTGCTTCTTATCAATTTCCTAATTTTTTATAGATATTTATTACTGGTCTGTATAGGTCAAGCTTTTTTTCCTCTTGTTCAAATCCTTTTATTGGTTTCTATCCTTCTTTATTTCACTGTCTTTCCTTTTGAAATATAAATATATATGTATTGGTATAATACCATTGCAATTATCTTTTGAAAATTAAGATTTCATAAATTTGTCAATAAACATTGTATAGCAGAGTAGGATAATATCATGTTCTTTTTTTTTTTTTTTTTTTTTGTCCAAGCACGTGACAACAAGTAGATGTTATATTTCCATCTACTGGTAATCCAATTTAGCAAAAATTAATTTTCAATTTATATTTTGCTGTATGATTATTATATATATTATTATATTACATACTAAACAACATATCGATTGTCAAGTCTTGAGACTAGGCTTATGATTGCTCCAACACATGTCTATTTATTATAGAAATATGCAAAGGTTCAACAGAGCGACTAACTTTAAATATATAGTTTTATTTAAAATCCTTTAATAACTAGAAAAGGTCTACATAAAATAAAAGTATATACATATATATAATTGTCTTAAGTCATTTTAACTGGAAAATCAAAACACTAGTCTATCAACCAAACACTTTATCTTCTATAAAATCTGCCCCTCACAATTCAAATCTCTCAAATTATTGTATAATCACTACTAGAAAACTAGCCTTTAGAGACAGAAAATTTGCGACGGAAAATTTCTGTCTCTAAAAAAATGAATTAGAGACAGATTTGCGACGGATTTATGATGACATGAATTATGAATAATCTTCTAATTTTTATATGTTTTTGCGACGGAATTTGCGATGGATTACACATTGATTTGCGACAAAAAATGTTCCGTTGCAAATTTGTCTCTGATTTTAGAGGGAAATAAATTATTTTAGCGCCAATTTCTATTTTTTTAAATTCTGTTGCAAATTTGTCTCTAAACTAAATTATTACATATATGTATATATAAATAATTATGTTTAAAATTTATTTTAAATTATACATATCTAATATAATATATATAAATGTGCATTATATAATAAGGACATATATTATATTTGTAAATTAATTTTATTATATAATAACTATAATATGTATAATCATTTGTTATTTACAACTAATTATATATATTTTATTTATAATATATTTAACATTACATTACATATTTATATAATAAAGTATAAATTAAAAATAGTACTTAAAACATAAATATTATATTTATATCTTATTATATATTTTTTACATAATAACTTATATAAAAACTCAAATTATACAACTTAATAAAATAGTGTATAATAATAATATAATATGTTATATGCAAGTAATATCATAAAATACTAATTAAAAATAAAGTATATTTCAATAATAATATATGCAAAATAAAATAATTAATATAAAATGTAAACTTAGTATATTTAAACATATACAAATATATAAATAATATATTATATTTTAATAATATATTAATAAAAATATATATATTCATATTATTTATAATTTTTTATTATATATTTATTATGACTATTCATATATTTTTTAATATAAAAAAATTTATTATATATATCTTACATAATTTATATTTACATACTATATTTTATTTAAAATATAATAACATATTTGGGGAAAAAATAATATACTATGTAAAAATATAGTATATTTAAGTAATAAAATATGTAATATATAATAATTAGTTAAATATATTTAAATTGGTATTATATATTATTTTATTAATATAATAATGAAAAATATATTTTTATATTTTTTATATTATATTATAATTTATTAAGTGCAACAAAAATGAAACAAAAAAAAAACACATTAATTAAAAATATACAATTTATTAATTTATATAAAATATTAAATAACTAATGTAAAAAGTATAATTATATTATATATCATTAAATATATATATAAATTTATATGTAACATTATTTATATTTGCATAATAATAATATTTTTTAATAATAATATCATATTTGGAAAAAAAAATTATAAATACACTACTGAAAATTTATATATTTATAATAAATATATAATTTAAAATAATTATTATAAAATGTAAACATTGTATATATTAATATTATATTATTTTAATAAAATATTAATGAAAAATCCTTAATAAATATGTAAAGTGAAATTATAAAATAAAAATAAACTATAAAAGATATAAAATGTTTTATAGTTATAATATTGTAAATTGTGGTATCTTTTAAATAAACAGTAGTGGAACTTTACTCATGAAGATATGAATTGGTTTATCGGTTTAGTGCTTGTGAAAACTTCAATGTTAAGTGTGCTTAGTATGTAGCATTCTATGATGGGTGACCTCCTGGGAAGAATAAATAAGAGGCAAATGTGTATTTTTTTAATAATTTGTCTTAGAATCAGAGACAAATTTGCGACGGAATAATTTATTTAATATTTACTAATTGGATATTTAAAAATAACTAATTATAAAACAGAGACAAATTTGCGACAGAAATTCCGTAGCAAATTTGTGACGGAAAATAAATCTGTCTCTAAAGAATTAGCGACGATGATTTTTGAAACAGAAATTTGCGACGGAAATTCTGTCTCTGAAAGTCTTTAGAGACAGATTTTTCACTTTCAGAGACAGAATTTTTTGTCTCTAAAGCCAAAATTTTTTGTAGTGAATCCATCACTCAATTCAGTAGTATGCCAACACATCATAAGGATCAACACAAATATCATCACCTAAAATACATAAAATTCTAAATGAGTACTATGAATCTTAATACGTAACCATCACATCACACAAAAAATATGTAAAGTGCACACAATCATATAATTACCAAATGCAATTGATAGGGTTCATGAAGTTATATTCACTATACATGGTAAACAACAAAATCTTAACATCTCATGATTTGGAATTGTTAAGATTTTGGTCAAGAAACTTATACATAGATATATATTGCGTAGCTCATAGAATTCCAATGCCAACAATAAAAAGTCAGCTCATCTTGATTTCTCCACTAGTAGCAAACACTAAGCCTTTACTCACTATAATCCCCCATAAATTAAAGGTGTCACATACCACTAGTGCCGCAATGATTATGGTCTATTTGGATTGTAGGATTTTTATTTGTATCGGATTGTATTGGTAACTTATTAGTATTGGATCATTATGTTCGATTTGGTTAGTTTATGAGTAAAGTCTCAGTTTTTTTGCAGTATCATATCTATATGGTTTGGTTTGAAAACAAAACTAAAATGATACCAACTGGTATCGAATAGGCTACATCTAAACCTAATGACTTGCATCATAATAACCACTACTTGTAAGTGGCAATTCGACACCTAAATCATCATGTTGAACCAAATGGCATTCATATTGAATTTTGAGGAGATAAAGCATGAGCAATTAAACAAGTTTTATGAAAAATCAAACTTAACTAACTAATATCTATCTCTTCGTGATATTTAATTTAAAATTAATAATCTTATGCTTAAATTTGTGGATCATAAGTTCCATGATGTTTGTGTTAAACTCATGTTATGTTTTTTGGTTATGTAGCTCACACTTTTGGGAGTCTTTGTTACATGGAAGGTACCATCCAATTGCCAGGATAAAGCATATGGATGGTATCTTGATTAGAAACCATTGTGGCTTTGGTTGTAGTTGGCATTCAAACACAAGTCCAAATGCTAGAACCCTAGCTATTGATCTCAAATATGCAACTAACATTCGAATACCAAGACATGACATTTGGATGCTAGCTGCTAAGCTAGATACTAATCATTTCGATTAATAAGGAGTTTGGATGCCATGTATGCTTAGGTCAAAATGTTAGGTAAATTCTAATTAGCATCCATATGCTAACACATATGAGTCCAGATGCCAAGGCAAAAATAGTTGAAGCAGATTTAAAAAAAAAAAGAAATGAAAAGAATAATTGAGCCATTTGCTAGCTATCAAACAAATTTATTAACTTCATTGATTACTCTTGTTTCTTGTACTTAAATTGCTTATTCTACTAGAGAATGTTGTGTTTAGCAAGTGGAAATTTAAAATTCTTTTAAAAAGCACTAACTTGTAGTTCATAGAGAATGTAAAAGCTTTGTATAGTTTGTTGAGCATTAAATTCATGGTTGTTAGTAAAATTTTAATGAGTCCTCCTTTGGAGGCATTAATTTGTGAAGATTGGGGATAAATTAAATTTTGGACTTTGATCTTCTAAACCTTCTTTTTAATTTTTTATATTTTATTTATTAATTGTTACTTATATTGTTGTTAATTTCTTGCAAATTGGATTGAACAAAAAATAATAATATAGTTTGCACAAAGACAATTCACTAAGTAATTACAAGTCAAATTTTCATCTAACCTACATGAACATGCATTATACAACAACAATTCACATAACTAGAATGATTAACACCTAGTAATACTATAAGATTTCAATTACTAAAATTATTATTTGATTTTATACTTAAAAGGATGTTAAAACTCAATTTAGATCGTTAAAATCCTAATTAATCTAAAAGTAAACTAGGTAACCTATTTTAGGAAACGATCAAACTAGACTCACTCAGGGAAATTTAGTCAATTTGGTAAACATTTTTGAGATAGTCAATCAACTCACAAATTCAATCAACTAACTGCAGCTTAAAACTCAACTGACTTATTTTCTATTGCAGTCAATTGAAGTTTAGATTTGGTTGAGGTCTTTTCCTTGTTTTCAAATTTTTTTCAAACTTCTTCTAAAATCATCCTAATTCTCACTTATTGAGGTTTTGACTTTAAAGTTTGATTTCTTCTTGTATATGGAAATCTTTTATAATTTATTACTTCTCATAATCCAAATTTACATAAACCCAAAAAGATTTAAATTAACTCCGTAAACTAAATTACTGACTCCATTTCCATAATTAATATATGATCTATACAACTCTATCCTATGATTATTAGCCTATGGTAATTTTTAGTTCCAATTTAAAGATAAAATCCTTAGGTCAAAGTATCAACAATAAGGGTGGAATTTTATTATTTTTTTAAAGTACTTTTTCATAATTTTAAATCAAGTAATTTATATTAAAAGAGTTACGTTTAATAAATTGAAAATCAAGGAAAATTAATAAATTTTAGGCTTGTTATACACATAATTTTGTATTTCAATTAACACGTGAAAAATTTTAATTTAAAAGAAAAGAATTTGGTCCCTTTAGTGGTTTTAGGGTTTTTCAAATTTTATGCAATTTTTACGATATGAAAATAGAAAATAAATGAATAAGAACAAATTAACCTAGAAATATGAGCACTAAAAATTAATTTGAGCTATTTTGTTATAATATAATATGATATGATAGCATAGATTATAATCAAATGGTTCTTTGAAATGACTAATTGATATGACCGTGCAATTGGTGATCTTAAAAGGTTTAGAAATTAGACAATTGATATTATAACATAATTGTGTAATTGCTTATGTTGAAGTTATACCACCACGATTCAAGAGAATCGATAAGACTTAAGGGTTTTGGAAGAATTTTCAAAGAGAAGACGTTTGATTTAATAGCAAAAGTCCACT
This sequence comes from Combretum micranthum, assembly GCA_024138025.1. Classification (NCBI taxonomy): domain Eukaryota; kingdom Viridiplantae; phylum Streptophyta; class Magnoliopsida; order Myrtales; family Combretaceae; genus Combretum; species Combretum micranthum. The sequence continues at coordinate 177,649 of JAMXBD010001066.1, read as the reverse complement.
ACTAAATAATGTAATGTTACAAACTTATATACTAAAACCTTTACAACCTTAAGGCTATAAGTGTTGTAAAAAAAATAGCATACCCATTAAAGTAACAACCATAAAAGGATAAAATCGTTAGCGTAACTATGACCCTATAAACCAAAAATAAACCCATAATTAATACTAAATGAAAAAAATAATGAAAAATAATTGCAATTATTCAAGTTGGTAGCATCTTTAATATTTCATGCAAGCTCACCATGCAAAGATGACTATATTTGACAGAATCATTGAATTAAAAATAAATCTTTCGAAAAAAAACTAGGAAAACTGATTACTATGTCGTCACCCCAAGCTTAAGAAGATTTACCCTTGAAACTATTATAATTATTCTCCAAGTTCGAAAACTAACCTACAAAACTGCAAGAAAGTTAAATAAAAACATTCAACCATATTAAACCTTACGTACTGTTAAAGACAACACACTCCTCAATGCACACTTTGCAAAACCCCTTTAAACATGCAATTCCCACAATACAATAGAATCCCTGTTATGAATATCAACTTGCTCAATAGCTCCTAAAATATTTGAACTTGAGCAACCAACCTAATACAATCATGCCACACATCCGATGACCTCAGCAATAATCTCTGCCAATACTATTTTTTCTCCTTTCACTCATCATGTATCCTATCTACCAACCCCTTATATCAAATGCTTGTAATGGAATAATATCCAAGAGTAATTACATAGGATGGAATCAATAGTGGGGTAAGTTCAAATATTACATAAAGTGATGCAAATAATGTATTAACGTTTTGACCTTTAAGTGGTTAATAAAATATATTAGCATTATATAAAGTAATGAGTTGAAATATTCAAATTGAGTCAAATTTGATAATTTGATTTATTGTGACTTGATACACACTCAAAATCTTTAATCAATCATCAAATGAACAACACATAAATTCTCATCCTAACATATCTCTTCCCAACTTTATTTTATATGTAATACATATATATAAACATTCTTTCCTAAATCTAAGACTATTCCCAATTGCCTACAAAGACAATATTGAATTTGTTGTTCCATCCAACGTTAACCAAGTAAAATTTCATTAGTTGAAAATTTAAGGTCGTATGCCTAATCCTTATGATAATATGATTATAATTTAACTCATGTATTTTTATCGAAAGAATAAAAGGTATGATACATATTAAGTCATATTTCTATACAAAATGTGGGGGAACAAATATATTTACATCTATTGTTATCTAGCATTATGTGCTTATTTATTCGAAATTGGAGCCAAACACTTGCATATTTACAAATATTGCTTAACATGTAGTTTTACATCCATTACGTTTAAGCTAACTTAATCAACTACGTACATTATATTCTTCGGATGTTAATATTTATTTATTTATTATCTTATTCATTTATTTTATTTTATTTTTCATGAAAAGGAAATTTTGTATATGTTTACAGTAACATATTCAAATTGCATTTTCACAACATACAATAATATTGTACATGAACCCCTATATTGCCTCAAAATCATATAGATAGCCTACAAAATTCTAATAACTCTAAATTTATCAAATCAACCAATTATTGGGTCAATATAAATAGATCATCCGATTCTCTCTAGTTAGTTCTCGTAACTTTAATCCAAATATGAGAAAATGTTTCACAGATTTACTGAAATTTCTTATCATATATATATGTATTACTTATCATACAATGCTAGTCAATGAAGATTAGATTTGACTACGGTGGTTATAACATATTAATTTACAAAGATATAGTTCGCAAAGAATCTCACCAATTCAATTTATACTGATTTGTTCTATAGATTAGTCCAAAAATATAAAATGATGATAGCAATAATTGCTCTAGCAACATCTATTATTGCTTGTAAATTAAGCTTTTAATTAACAAATGACACTCAATTTTACAACTCCCTACAGCCACCAAGATAATCTCAATTCATAATGGTGAATTTGGCATTGTTTCCCCCTCTTCTTTTTACTTACTCGAACATTTACAACACTAATAGTAGTCATATTCATTTCAATTTCTTTACGTCAGTGATCAATTAGGGTGTCATTATGAATGTTTGTTAGTCATGTAATGAAGTTGTTGCAATCGTCGAGGTTGACATACCGATCCTTCAATTTCTTCAATGTTAACCATTCCCTCTTGCAATCTCACTTACCAATTTGATATAAATGAACTAACTAGACATGATCTCTTTCTCCTTCAACATATAACTGGAATCAATCAACAACAATGTCCTTTATCATTTCTTTTATTTTTACTATTCTATTTAGTTACCTTAATATTATTTATTAATTTTTAGTGTCAAAGTAGGAAGAGTTCTTATTAATTAATATGACTACTATAACAATATTTAGGGTCTGTTTGGATTGTCTAATTGTCATATGTATTTTATCTATCTTTGATATGTATCTATATCTCATCTGTTTGATTTGTTTATGAGTAAGATATATTTTTTTTTCATTTGCATCTATTTACAACAAATAGTATGTTTTAAAATGAAAAAATAAGATGTCAAAACGATTTGAAATTGATGATCCAAATAGACCTTAATCTATCATTAATTGATCAATCTTATTCCTAGTAATCCAATGCTTTCAATATTTCTTGTAAACACTATACAATATTGGTACTAGTTAAATAGCAAGTTTGCTGTAGTTTTCTCATAAATCCTCCATATCCGAAATCCTTCATCCTTACACTAATCATTATTTAGCAATTTAGCTTTATTCCCAACACTCTAATTAACTTAAATATCATTTAACAAATAAGCAAGACTCAATCTTACTTACTCCTCAACCTTGGCATATACCAATCACCACCATATACTTTATTTTAAACTTTACTGCTAACTCCTTAAATGTCAAGTTTCTTATTACTTGGATTTTGTGGCATTAGCAATATGATTCCTTCACTTTTCCTTATCCTGAGAGACTATCATCATCATCCTATCATTGCTTTTAATTTAACTACTCAATTCATCTATTTAGATTATTATAATAATGAAGCTACCAAATTACTAATAAATTAAGCTTGGTGCTTCTCTTTTCTCTCCTCCCCAACTAAATACCTTGAAGATATTAACAATCATCTATTTATTGCAGTTGTCAATTTCACAACTTTCACCAATGATTATTATATTCACATCAATATTAATATATCAAAGGCAATATTACGTGGATTAAACATGTTTATTTTCCTTTCCTAAACTCACCGAGGATAATCATCATTCCCACCATCTTCATTAACCATGCTTTCATTCAATATTATTTATCCACGTAATTTAACTAGCAAAACTAACATGCAAAGATATATAATTTAGCTAGGGATGCAATCAGATCGAATTTCGGGCGGGTCATATGAACCCAAACCCGAACTCGCTACACTATAGGGCATACCAAACCCGACCCTATAACCCTATAGGGTTTTTCTTCTATATCCAAACCAACCCTATAGGGTTTACTCTAAAACCTGCCACCTGCCCGTTTACCCATCTGATTATTAATCCAATTACTCGCCCGACCACCTGCTTAATTATCAACCGAACTCGCCTTGCTTATTGTTTTTTTTCAATAGATTCAGCAGACTTAACCTAATAAAATAATAATCTAATAATATAGCAATTCACCTTCTCTTTATCAATCTATTTTTAAATTTAGCATGTTACTATGCTTACATTTAGTAAATATATTTACATTATAATTTTTTTTATTTGGACTAACAGGTCGAGTGGATATCCATCAGGTTTTAGTAGTATATAAACATGACCTTAATACCCTACAGGGTTTTTTACCTATGTCCAAACCCAATCCTATTACCCTATAGGGTTTTTATTTGGTTGGAGCGTCAGAAACCGTTAATGGCCGATCCGGTTGCATCCCAAAATTCAGCATAGTCATTCCCTCAATCCAAGCCTACCAATGAGTGAGAAAGGCTTTTGTGAGTGTTACATGTTACATGTAATACACACATGATGAGTAACTATAATAATATTCTAATATGTGACAATATGATGATAGTTGCTTGAGGAACACTAGGCGTTGTCCTTAAAGATAATTTACCTAGCATAGTAAGAGCACAAAATAAAAAAGGTATATTTCTAGGATTCAACAAGCCTTTTAACAAAATGCTAAAGAGAAGGAATAACAGAAAATAAGAAGAGTAAAAAACCCAGCAAATTTGAAAACATGAAGTATAAGAAGAAGAAAAGCCATAGTAGAAAAATGTCATATTTTTTATGATAATGAAATACAGATAAGATATGAGGGGAACAATCCTGGAATTTACACTAGCCCAACCTAAGTCTTGTGTGTGTAAGCCTGTACTTTTTTACTAATTCTTTACAAGCATATATGAAGAACTAAGATGATAAACAAGGACAAGCAACATGCTCCAAGGAATATGGGGCAAAGTTCTTCTGAAATATTACTACTACTACATACCACACATGATGCATCTCACTCCTTACCGAAGTCACCGAGCAACAACACTCGACGATAGTCTCATCATTTCGACCATTTTATCTAGTAATTGAAACAGCTATCCAATAATTAAAAGATGATATTCTTCTTTCACTTAAGATTGCGAGGGCTTTCAAGTGACAACACCCACCTATTCGATTCACTTATCTAGTTTATGACATACATAAAGCCTCTTCAACATGGGTATTCCAATTATCAATTTTTTATTTAAGATAGCTGAGAGATTTATTCATTGGCAAATCAATCATTAATCATCAGCCCAACTTAACATTACAATAAGCTATTTAGATGTCAACTTTCTATATTTTCATAATCAATCGACAAAGAATTTAAACTTTCTTCTGTATCCTATCCCAAACCATGAGCTATGTCAAGCTCATATACCCATTTAACCTCAATTTACCCATAATTCTACTACTTGAAAACAATAGTGGAATAGGATATAATTACCTTAGTGACGGTAGGAATTGCAAGAGAGGGCCCCCTTAGCTCAAGAAAATTCGAATCCCTATATCATGGAAGTTAGGGTTTTACTCAAGTGATTAATACGTTTAGATAACTAATCTTAATATTAAGAAGGTATAGTTAGTATTCACCTTAGGAGAAGATAGTGTATTTCTAATCTTCGCTTGAAGTGTATTTGAAACGATGGCGTGTATTATGATCCTCCTCCTAAAAGCTGGCAGATGGAAGTGAATTGAGGGGTACGGTCGTGTATTTATAACATGAGTGTCAGTGTATTGATTGGCGGTTGTTAGTGTACGGTGGCGTTATAGAAGTTGGTTTGGTGATGGTGGTGATTTCTGGTGACGTAGTGATGGTGGCTACGTTGGTGCTTGAGGCTGGCGGTGTGGTGGAAGGAGATCGTGGAGACGGTGAGTCAGTGTCCGGCGACCTCTTTTCCGATGCGGTGAAGGAAGTTGTTATATTTGAGCGGGTGGTGTTATGTAGCCGTCGATTGGTGGTTGGGCGGTGGTTGTGTGGCCAAGATTGGAGTAAGCCTGAGAGAGGTAGAGAAGAAGCGGAGAAGGAGACGCGAGGAAGAAGTCCGACTCGAGGACAAGAAGAAATTAAAGGGGGTTTCTTATACTTTTTTCAATTCTTCGTATTGAAGTATGTAATGCAATCGTACAATAATTTCAGGCATGGTTTTTCTTAATTTTGAAGTTTAATAATTGAAGGGAAAGTTTTATATATAGTCCTGCATGCCACGTCAAAACTTGTGGACTTTTTAATTTGTTTTGTTTTATCCAATGTTTAGACTTAATTTTAACTTAAGTTTTTGGTAATTGAGTTTTATTATGACATTTAACTATAATTACATTATTTCTTAAAGTTTTGCATATTTTCTTAGACTATGCGATTTATGGTTAATTTCAACTTGTCGAGTAAATATGCAATTTTAGTTTTATGGTCTTTAAAATACGTTTTAGAGTTTTTATTTATTTGATTACATATTCGAATATCATATCTGACATTTTTGTCTGGATTGCCATGGAGTCCTTCGAATCACAATCGAGCCAATTATGTATTGTCATTTTCAAATTAAAAAAAAAAAAAAAGAAAAGAAGAGAAAAATCAGAGTCGATTTCAAGAGCTTATTCGATTTTTATATGCGAATATTTTATTTAATAATGGAATCGTTGAAAACATTTCAAAACTCTATTAATGGATAATTTTAATTTAGAATAGAAGAACAAAATTATGAGTGTGTTTATGTTTAGCTATGTGTTCAAAAATCATATTTAGCATTGAAATCGATTTTGGTCTCCTGAAGTTCTTCCAATCGTCGAATTATAGTTGAGTTAAATGAAAATTATTACTTTTTGATTCCGCAAAAAGTTGGGAGTAAATTTTGAGGTCTCTACTTATTAAATTTTATATTTAAATATTCTATTTCGTATTAGAGTCATGTATAATTTCAGGGTCTGATTGACTACATCGTCAACTACTACTTCATTACCGAATTATTGATTATTGGAGTTGCAGGGCCGGGGTGGGGGAGAAAGGAACAGAGGGCTTACAAAGCTATCTTGCTTCGTTACTCAATTTACCTTACCTTAAACGAACAAACTCAAAGGCTGTGGACGCTTGATAGTGGCCAACCCTAATATCTCAGCAACGAATTCTACAATAAAATTACATGAAGTGTCTTCTACAAGCAAACGACACACATTCCTTGAACATGAACTCGTGCATGAAAATCTCTGGCCCCCTATCTCCATATCATCGGCCATATTGCAAAAATTTAAAAAGATAGATTTTCTTTTTCCCATAAAATCTAAAAATTGCACCTCACATATCGCTACTGCCACATAATTCCAACTGCTCTCAACCAGTAATACAAACCACCTATAGATCTAAAGTTCTCAAGATTAAGAATCAAACGCTTACCAAACAAAGACGGTATCTTTATGCCCAGATTTACAAGAATTTAAATCATAAATTCCACATCATTGATTACCCTTTTTGAAGCCTCTGCTTTGATACCAACACGACACAGCACAATTTCTTATCCAAATTAACATGCCAAATAATTCAAGTTTAAAAGGAAATAAATTGATTTGTTTTAAGGTTTTGTAACTTCTATGATATGACGAACAAAGAAATTAAACAGACAACATGAACAAATTGGCCTGAAGATATGAATATAATAAAGATTACTTTGAGCTACTTTTGTTCGATTATAACCTAATATGATAGCACAAATTATAACCAGAATGGACGTGGGATTAATAGACTGGAGGCTGGGGCTATCACCAATATCATCCAAATTACTTCCATATTATTCTTATTATTATTATAAAAAAGAAAATTTACAATCTTTATTTGTCAGATTAAGGAAAAAAAAATATTGAAGTCTAATTAGTTGTTTTTTTTTTTTTTAGCAATATTCTCTTTATGTTATCAATATATAATGTATAACACATGTTATGCATAACACATTATTATAGATATCAATTATTTGGCCTAAGTTTCATATATTGCAATTCAATAATTTTATATATAATATATTATATGTAGTGTATATAAAATTTTATCTATAAATTATAATATTATTACTATACAAATTAAATTATATTGAATATAATCGATATCTATATTCATATGGTATTCCATATAAGTCAGATGATATTTCATGTTTGATTATGTAAATTACAAAAAATTTATTGTTTATTGTTTCTAATATTTGTATGTGAAATATATGAGAAGATAAATATAAACAATTAAAAAAAAAACCTTCATAAAATAAGATTAAAGAAAAGAAAAAAAAAAAAGAAGAAGAAGAACATAGCACTATATAATGATACATTGATATTTATACAAGTATTACAAAAACAAATTACATGATGAATATAAAAGTAACAAAATGAGAGAAGCTGCAATATATTAGACATAATAAAGATTTCCAACCTTATCCTATTGCAGATGAGAGCAATGATAGTAATGCTTGCATTGATGTAACGATGATGGCATACCTGATATTTTCATATTATAAAACTTATCATTTTTTGACCAGGGGGTTTTACTTTTACTATTAAAAATGGAGAGAAGTAACTCTTACTCTTGAAAATGATAGCTTTTTGTGTTTCAATATGTGATGTAAAGCTGTAAAATTTAATTAACGTAAATACTGTCGCATAATACTTATGTATTATACGCTCAAGTTTCCCTAAATGAATTGTTTTATGTTGAATGTTGCTTAATCGGTTCTAAATTCTTAAATCGTTTAATTAGATCTAGAGATAACTGATTTATAAAGGGAAAACAAACTTTATAAAAAAATTTCTGGCTTTACTCATATAAGTAGAAGAAATTTCACTTAAACAAAACTTTAAAACTTATTATAAACATGGGCTTTTCAAAAAGCCTTAAAGAATGTACAGACTTTAAAGATTAAATCTATATGAAATAAATAAAATAAAAACAAATAATCATAAGCCCTACTTCAATTTACTCCTCCTCCAAAATTCCCATTACTTGAGTCAACATCATATCATCACCATCTATTATCATCAACACATCTTTCAATTCAATGCAATACTTGGAAAAAAGACAACAATAACAATAATGAGTCGGAACCTTGTTCACAGTAACACAACACAAACAATGTGATACATGAACTTAACTAATTGCAATGCATCAATGACAAGTTATTATCTTTAAATTAAATTAAACAAATCAATATTGAGCACTTACACTCCAGAACAATCGTGGGAACCTGAGGTCTGAGTAACTATAGCTACTCATGAGTTTGATATAAAAGCTCGAATACCTATAACTCCTGCATAACTTTACAGAAAATAACTCATTTAGGGTTCACAACTGTTACTTGCTCTTTACTAAATCTTGAAATAGCCATGAATTCCTTAAATTACATATCAATGTGATATTGGAATGAAAAAAAAAAAAATTATATATATATATATATGTGTGTGCTTAGTTAATATAATTAGTGAATGTGTTATTTTATATGTGAATAGTATTATGAAATTAATATTATTGTTTGATATGTATAAATGTGTGTATAGTGTAATGAATGTGTGTGTCTTTTTCAAATTAATATGCATGTGTTATGTTTAGAATTTAGTAAATTCACTTTGGAATTGTTTAGATTATGACAGAAATTTTAGCCATTTTTAAACCCACTTTTTGAGCTTAAATTCAATTCAAATGCATTTGAAATTTGTCTAATTAACCTTAGGTCAAATATACCCTTAATGACAATTGTTGGATGAGTATTGGCTTGATTTTAAACAAGTTAAGACCTCTTTTTGGGCAGCCTTTTTCATACGAATTTTCACTTCTTTTCTTTCTTCTTTCTTTCTTCCTTTTCTCATCCCAAAATCTAAACCGTAAGCCAGGTTTATTACAAGCTTAAGGATTTGAATATCATTCCAAGCCAAGATTCAATCATGTGGTTTAATACAAACTCTATCTTTTATTTTTATGTTCTATGTTGAATTGTTTGTAAATGTTAGAATATATATGATTTTGAGGTGATGATTGGTATGAGATTGAATTGGTGCATGGATGATAGTTTTGATGAGATTATGTGATTAATGGAGTGGTAATTTATATTTTATAGGAGTGTTGTTGTGAGGGGATGAATGTTATGGGAGATTGAAGGATTTAGTAGTTGAGTTGTGAATTGGAAGTATGATTAGAGTTTTGATGCTTAGAAGTAGGATACATGTTGTTAGGATAGTGTTTGGATCCTATAACAAGCTTTGGAAAGATTGAATTTAGTTTGGAGAAATTTTGAGAAATGAACAAAGTGCAGTAAAACAGGGGAAATCAAAAACAATTTTCGTATAGGCTAAAATTTGAACGTACGTCGGCACCTGGGAATTCAACGCCGCCGGCGTAGAGGCAGCGTTGGATTCAAATTTCCTAACGCTGCTTTGCTACACCGCCGGCTTTTACGATAAAAATTGCCAGCGTTTGTTCTTCAGAACGTACGCCGGCAATTTGAGTTTCTACGCTGCCGGCTTTCGCTAGAAAAGTCAGCCGGCGTTCTTTCATTCATATTGTACGCTGGCCGCTGGGAATCAAGGCTGCCGACGTATGTATCAAAGCTACCCGCGTATCTGGGTAAGTGGACGGCTTAGACCTCTCTGGACGTTTGAAAAATTTTGGGTTTTGGATTCTACGCCAGCTTAAGGCCGCCGGCGTAGAATGAAGGCAATCAGCGTACCCTTGAACACTGCCATCGTTAGCAGTGTTGATTTTCAGAGTATCAAACACCGGCTCAAAGCCGCCGGCTTTGGTTGCCGGCGTATCCCTTGCGCTTTTGAATTTTAAAAACTTTTTCTAAAATTTTCCGAAGTTTGTTATTTGAGCAATTAAGTATTTGTTAAGCGATCTAGGATATATTAGGATGTTTAAATACTTTATTATAACCTTTATTAATTTATTTGGATTTCTTTGATATATTTATCTTTTATACTAGTTAGCTAGTGCTTAAGCTAAGTGTGAATTTAATATTGATTTAAACAGTGATAGATCCTCGCTCAGTTAACCCCGTTAATCCCCGAGCTATATCAGGTACGCAGTAACTTGTCTGTCTCTTTGCTAGGGTAGGCATCAAGATCAATTGCTCTAAAATAAGAGAATACTATTGATATATGAGTGTTGATTGTTGTTGTTTGCCGTTGAATCTGGTTCGGAGAGCGGCACCCAGCTCAGATTGGGGGCAGGGTACTTTCTCATTAATGGATAGAATTGTTTAGGAGTTATGAGTATCCGAGCTGCTCATATCAACCCCCTGAGCGTCGTGATATGTTACTCAGGATCCCCTAGTATTAAGGCTACGCCGGAAGGTGGGGCTGCCTAGTATGTATGAACAGTAGGGACCACTCAGGGAGACGGACGTAATACTAGATCTTTGTTGTCTGAAGTTTGAATACTCCGTGTTGTCTTGCTAACTAAAGACTTAATAATGAACAAGTGATTGTTGCATAATGTATTAGCTAAGAATGTGTGATTCACTTCGCATTTTGTATTTGTTACTTGTGTACTGGGCTTTTGCTCATATTTTATCTATTTCAGGTGATGATTCCGATGAGTTCTATACGAGTATGGGTACGGAACCGACTTTGAAGATTTTCTTGATGGGTTGGAGGATTAGAGATGACCATGGACTCAATGGACCCTATGAATGTAATAGATTAGATGAGATTCTTTTTGGTTGATGGTGTAATTATAGTGTTAGTTGGGTTGTGTTTTGAGGATTTTGGTTAAGGCTTGTAAGAAGCCTTTGGATGTAATATATATATATATGTATGTATTTAGCTATTTAGAAGGGGTTGTTTTCTTTGCCAAAATGTGTTGTAGTTATAGCTTTGCTTAAGGTTTTAAAAAAAAAAATTATGTCTCCCATTGTATGATATATTTATGGAATATATATCAATTACTCAAACAATTTCTTTACGCAACCTTACATATAATCTTAGGGGTTATATGTGGTTGGGGAACCGTTATCTCCTATTTCAAATATAGGGGTGATAGCGGGTCCTTACAATCTCAGTCCATAATATCACTTAGTTTAAGCGGTCCCATAAACATGAAAAGTTCAAGTAAACATTACGATGATATCGTTTATCCCATTATTTACCTGTTGAGCCACTTATAAATGTCATTGCATCATGAAAAGGGGTGGCCTAAGTGCCTAAACTATCATGCCCATGCCAGACAAGATTGCTGCTCCCCGAAGTGGATTCAACAATATACGCACAAACAACACTCATTAATTATTAAGCCATCTTTAAGTCTTAGTTTATTAGGAATGCTTATCCTAACAAACATCAAGCACTTCACTGTGTACCTTACATAAAGTCTGGAATAAAAAACAAAGGCAGGGGTAGATCAACCATCCATTCATCTATTTAAGAAATTAAACTATATAAGCAATTAAATTAACTATCCACTTACATCAATATTATTTTAAAATCCTATTTGATCATACACTAAGTAAGAATCCCGTTAGGGCTACAAACACTACAAGAAAACTGGCCTTCAGAGACAGAAAATTTGCGACAGAAAATTTTTGTCTCTAAATAATTTGATTAGCGTCAAATTTGCGATGCATTTGCGATGATATAAAATTGGAGAGTTTTTATAGTTTATTTATATTTTAACAACAGAATTTGCGACGAATTATCTACGAAATTGCGAGGAAATCAAATTTGTTGCAAATCTGTCTCTAATTGTATAGAGGGAAAGGAAAATTTTTTAGCACAATATTTTCTTTTCAAAATCTGTTTCAAATCTGTCTCTAAAACTATGCATATATATGACTTTCAGAGACAGATTGCAAATCTGTCTCTAATTGTATAGAGGGAAAGGAAAATTTTTTAGCGCAATATTTTCTTTTCAAAATCTGTTTCAAATCTGTCTCTAAAACTATGCATATATATGACTTTCAGAGACAGATTTGAATCTGTCTTAATTGCTTTAAATTTTTTTTCCATAATATATAATATTAATTATATTTTATATGTCATATTATATTACAAAGATATCCTATTTAAAAAATATAAATATTAAGATATCTAATAATATATAATATAAATTGTATTTTCAGTATTATATTATAATATGTTTTATAGTATATTAAAATACGTACATGAAATAACTTTAAACCTCTTATTTTTTTATCAAATATAATAATAATAATAATAATAAAACAAAATTCTCTCTCTTTCTAACTAACATATTGGAAACATCTCTCTTCTCCTCTATTTCGTTTTTCCTTCGTAATTTCCGAAACCCCAACCCTAAACCTAATCCTTTTTCTTGTCCTGCTTTCCCCACACCACCAAACTCATCTCCTCTCTTTTTCCCTCTTCTTCTCTCATGAATCCCAGCCTACAAATAAACAAGACTAGTGTACCCGAAGTGAACCCAAGCCACCATACCACCCACTTACCTTAACTCTCATATATTTGGCGTCTTTATCCATCAGCTCTGCTTCGAAATCTATGGCAGTGGTGCAACTAACCGTGATGCTTCTCTTGTGAATGACAGGTAATCTTCTTCATCTCAACTTGTAAAAAAATTTTTCACTTTACCAAATAGATCAAAGCTCTAATTTTGTTTCTTTTCTTTTGTGGAACGAACGCATTTTGCAAGACAAATTGGGGGGTAAGAGTTTCGAAATTCTCAGCAAGAAGAAGTAGGTTATGTTGCCTTTCTTCTCTATTTAACATTTATCATATGGAATAATATGTTATTTTGTTATTATCATGTCATTTCAAACCATGAAATAGCTATATTTGGTGATGGATTATTAATTGATGGGCTGTATTATTTGCTCTGTGGTGTTGTCGTGTTGGGTTTAGGTTCTTGATTCTATACCAGTATGTGTTCTAAATTATTTAAGGTGCGTGAGGTTTCAGATTATATTTGGGAAAAATATATTTGATTGATTTCGTGAAAGTTTGATTGAGGTTGAACTTGAATTTGATAAGGGGATTTGCAATATAAATTGGAGTAATCGATTAATTTTTTCCCAAGGAGTCAATCTTAACTCGTTAATGGAAAAAAAAGGGTTCTCATCTAATTTTTTAATTTGTTATATTTTCCCCGTGTTTTAATTGGATTTTTTTTTTCACCTGCATATTTATTGTTCCTATTGTCTAATCATTGTTCTGCTTGGATGTTTTGTCCCAATACATTCGCCCGTAATATACTTATGGATGTTCTGTTTAAGGTTGGCGATTTGGACAAGGTTTTGAGTTTTTGATGAACGCAGTATCCCAATTTTGTCTTTCAATATCGCTTTGTGTCATTTGTGTAAAGTTGGAGACTTGGTTTACTTAAGGAGTGTTTTTCGAATGATGTTATGGCAGGGGTTCTTTCCCAATATAGGAACGTTTGAGATTGTTTTGGATGTTTTTGCAAGTTGGGTAGGCTGGTGGAGGCTTTAAGGTTGTTGTCTTTGATGATTAAACTCGGGATTTCGGTTTCTGTAAATATATGGACTATACTGATTAGTAGGTTTTGTAAAAATGGGAGGTTTGATATAGCTGTTTATATGCTGAAGAAGATGGATCAAACTGGTTGTTCTCCCAATGTGGTAACATATACGGAGTCATAAAAGGGTTCATGGATGCTGGGATGGTTGTTGAAAATGCATTTGGGGTGATAAGTATCATGGAAACAAGAGGTGTTGCTCTGATTTGGTTCTTTGTAATGTGCTGATTGATTGTCTCTGTAAGAATAAATTGTATGGTAAAGCTCTCCGCATATATGCTACTATGCCTAAGTGGAAGTTGGTACCGGATTCTTATACGCTTTCATCTTGTCAACGGTTGCTTCGTGAAATGCTTGACAGCAGGATTAAATGAATTTTAAATGTTTTATAACATTGCCAAATAGCTTTTAAGATCACGTGGTTCATATTTCTTTTTTTATCTTTTCTTTTGGGTTTTGTTTTTTCAAATTATTGGCTATGCCCTGTGAAACTGATGCCATCTATTTTGTCCATGGCTTTGCTTCATTTGACGATTGTACCCTGTGAAACATGAATTTCAAATCAGTTTATATAATAATATATATTTATATAACGTGTCCCAAGAGTAAAATTGTTGATTCCTGTTTATTACTTTAATATATTAGTAGAATGTTTAAATTCATGTTTCACTCTCTCTCTCTCTTAACATAATATCAGTTATGATAATTTAATGTATTAAAAATACACCCAACTCCTTTATAATCCAGACACGAATGCTGGTCTATGATGAGATGACTGGAAATTATTAAGTTCATGTATTCTTATTTATGGAAATTATGATTTATATATTTTATTATTTGATGTGTGTTTTATTTGAATATACAAGGGGAAATGGAGAATTGTAGACCTTTCCTGCTCTGTTTTCTTGGTTGAGTAAAACAATAAGTAGTTGCTTTTCATAATTTATTACTGACTCATTCTCTTGACTATTTAGGAGAAGTATTTCAAGGAGACAAAAGGGACAACTTAGACTGTGAAGCATTCTTCATCCTAACTTCATAAAATTAGAGGTAACTGAAAATCCCATTTTGATTTTTGAAGAATCAAAATTAGGATCTTTCTTTATTTCCTTCCTTTGTTTATATATATATATATATATTTAAACTTAAATATATTTTTCCTTTTCACAACAAATCTGTGTGTGTATGTTTGTAGAGTATCATGATTATGTTTATATTTTGTGTACAGGTTTACGAATTTTTTGGTAAAAAAAGTATAAGTTTATGAATTTATAAAAAGGAGCAAATTTGATTTAATAAAAAGAAAGAAAGAATAAAAAAATTTATCGTTGTCGTCCTTGTCCAGATTCATCCAATCGTACTGCCTTCTCATCTCAATTCTCAATCTCTCCTTTCAGATATTTTTTTTATTTCCTTTTGTTCATTTAGTTTTAGAAAGCTAAGCCTTAAATAGCAACTCATCATTGTATGCATAGCACATATATGTATTTTATTCATCTGTTGTAGTTGCTCCCATTGACCCAACCTTCTTCAATTTGGGTAAGAAATCGTTTAATTGATTCTTCGCACATATATGTATTTTATTCGACTTCCAAGTGACAGTGTCTTCAAGTGATTGGTTCACTTTTCCTTTTGAGCATAGAAACTAAATGGAGTTAGCAGAGATAGTACAAATAAGCATGAAAAATGCAATTGGATGGTAAATTGAATATTTGAAAGTTGGAAGTATCAAATAGAATAAATAATGAAGTCCTTGAACCCAATTTGACATTTTCCAACTTTCTAACATAATCAATCGATAAATTGATAGTAATTTACTGTTTTAAAGTGAAAATTACCAAATTAAAAGTTCAGTGAAGTTCACATATCATCCACTTCAATAATTGAAGGTTTCATAGGTTGCACTTTATATGGAAAAACATGAGGACAGTTATTTAAGGTAGTTTATTTAAAGTAAAGTCTGAACCATCCCTTTCACTAGGAGGTCGATTGATCTTGGGGGGAAAATCCATCACAAGCTTAGAGGATATCACGATTAAATTTTTTTTTTTGCCATATCTTGTTTTGGAGAATAACACATGAAAAAATGCTCTCTCTTGATATATATAGATAATATAATAAGCTCATATCTTGTTTTATCTTCTCTGACATTTCCATAAGTACATATTTCTTTTTCTTTTCTTTTTGTGTCTTATATTTATCATTGCTCAGTTGATGTAAAATTTGTCTATCCTCTCAATCTATAAGCATTTGTGTTATGCGAGTGTATTATCCATGTTCTTTGGTAGTTAAGAGAAAAGTCATCTTTTAAGGCAAACCAGAAAACTTGTAAATACTTTTTTATTTAAACTGAGTCTCATTTGGAATCTTTACCTTGCGATAGATACAGGTCGAAATGACCCGACATAGGTTGAAGACGATACATTAAAATATGCGTTGTAGATGTGTTTTAACCTTTCAGATGTGGTTTGCCTGTTTTTGAAATTAAAGGTATATTATCATTCATGAAGTTAAACCTGAGGTTGTGTGCTGTATTATCCAATTGAACTGAGAATCCACACCTTTTCCTGGTATTAGTTTAATGCGCTGAAGGATGTGAAATTCAGACACCAAAAGTTGTCATTATTATAATGATATGTCAGTCTGCATCTTGCCATCCCTTGCCATCCTTTTTATTGATTTTTCTCTTGAAATAATCAAAACAATGCAATATATATTTGGTCTCTAGTCAGTTATAGTATACGTATATAGATTACGGCCCCCTATAAGGAGTGCATGTCATTAACTGATGAGGAGGATAGGAAGGAGCTGCTGGCTTGTTTGGAGTCTGTTATGTTTGCTATTAGATATATCCTTACTGATGCTCCTGTAATGTCATTAACCGTTGGCTAGAAAGGATAAATTACCCCCTTTTTTATCTTTTCTTTTGGGTTTTGTTTTTTCAAATTATTGGCTGTGCCCTGAAACTGATGCCATCTATTTTGTCCATGGATTTACTTCATTTGACGATTGTGCCCTGTGAAACATGAATTTCAAATCAGTTTATATATATATATATATATATACGTGTCCCAAGAGTAAAATTGTTGATTCCTGTTTATTACTTTAATATATTAGTAGAATGTTTAAATTCATGTTTCACCTCTTTCTCTCTTAACATAATATCAGTTATGATAATTTAATGTATTAAAAATACACCCAACTCCTTTATAATCCAGACACGAATGCTGGTCTATGATGAGATGACTGGAAATTATTAAGTTCATGTATTCTTATTTATAGAAATTATGATTTATATATTTTATTATTTGATGTGTGTTTTATTTGAATATACAAAGGGAAATGGGAGAATTGTAGACCTTTCCTGCTTTGTTTTCTTGGTTGAGTAAAACATAAGTAGTTGCTTTTCATAATCTTATTACTGACTCATTCTCTTGACTATTTAGGAGAAGTATTTCAAGGAGACAAAAGGGACAACTTAGACTGTGAAGCATTCTTCATCCTAACTTCATAAAATTAGAGGTAACTGAAAATCCCATTTTGATTTTTGAAGAATCAAAATTAGGATCTTTCTTTATCTCCTTCCTTTGTTTATATATATATATATATATATATTTAAACTTAAATATTATTTCCCTTTTCACAACAAATCTGTGTGTGTGTGTTTGTAGAGTATCGTGATTATGTTTATATTTTGTGTATAGGTATACGAATTTTTTGGTAAAAAAGGTATAAGTTTATGAATTTATAAAAAGGAGCAAATTTGATTTAATAAAAAAGAAAGAAAGAATAAAAAAATAATTATCGTTGTCGTCCTTGTCCAGATTCATCCAACCGTACTGCCTTCTCATTTCAATTATCAATCTCTCCTTTCAGATATTTTTTTATTTCCTTTTGTTCATTTGTTTTAAAAAGCTAAGCCTTAAATAGCAACTCATCATTGTATGCATAGCACATATATGTATAAAAAAATAATATACTTATCTCGTTTGTTTCATTTGTTTTCTAATATATAATGTATGTATTGTAATTTAAAATATATCGTCTTTTGAAATCCATAATTAACATGTAATTTTAAAAAAGGAAGAAATTTACACATAGACGTACGGATAGTAGGAAAGTTACATATAATCCAAATGAATTATTGAACCTGCACTAAATTGGATAAAAACAATCCATTGAATTTTTTGTTTTATTTATTTACATTTTACATTAATGTTTTGAAAACCTTAATATTTAGTGTAGCATGAAAATAATTTAAAATATGAAAACATGTTGTTTTTATATACTATACCTATTGAATGAAAAAAAAAGGTATAAGGATTAAAGAACAAATAATTTTCTTTTATTATTCTAAATTATTTATATTTAGTTGTACTGAATGTCAAACATAATTTAATTACAAAGTAGTTTGGAGCCATACTATGATTGTGATGGTCTTCAGTAGGATAATTATACTACAAATAATCTAGACATATATAACAACTTTAAATAGGTTTTTTTTTATATATATCAATCTTCATTAAAATCTTCTTCTTTCTGTTGACTTTTATGATTTCCTAAGATGAAATTTTCATTTATATATTATATATATTTTTTTTATAGCATTTTTTTATGAAATTACAATATATTTCTAGGAAACATTTCAATTGATATAGACATAATGACGCAAATGCTTATAGGCTGTAGGGCATCTGAACTTTTCTGTTAACATATAACGTTGCATATTCAATCATGATTATTCAATTCCATAAGCATTGAATAAATTTAACCTAGACATGATAATACGTTAAATGTATATCTATCCAAAAGTTTCACTTCGCTTCCAGGATAAGGCCATATACTTCTCTTCACATAACTGGTTAAGTGAGAAGAGGGACCGAAAGCTTTATGATTGAGTACACTAGGACATAATTAACTCATTTCAAACAAAAAATTTTAAATAAAACTTTATTCTTGGATCAGTTTCTACGATTTTCATTTTGCTTTCTCCTCATACATGTTATTTTAGTCGCACCACCTACTTATAAACAGAATTAACTGCCTCTTTGCGCAAGTCCAAAACATTCTATTTTAAAAAATAAATATTATACATATTTTAAGGAATAAATTTAATCAAAATGTTAGCTATAGATAAGTGGATAAGTTTTTAATCCTGTCATACAATTGCTTGTGGAATTCCCACAATTGTTACTTCAGTGTGTGAATGAAAAATGATTTTTAAGTATGTGTGTGATGATATGGCTTGAAATCCTGGTTTAAATATTGTGCAGAAAATATGGCATCTGATCGTAGTTGGATGTATCGTCGATTTAATAGTAATGGCCATATGATTGAAGATTTTGTTAATGGGGTGGAATCATTTCTTAACTTCGCCTTCTCTCAAAGTCAAATTGTTTCTCAAAATAAGATTAGATGTCCATGTTCCAAGTGCAAGAATAAGAAGTATCTCAATCGAGATGAAGTGAAATTTCATGTCTATTCAAAGGGCTTTGATAAACAATATACGTGGTGGTATGCACATGGGGAACCTTATAGAAGTGATGTTGACATAAATGTAGGAGAATCTTCAACAAGTATGAATGATGATATCAACCCGTACAAAAGAATGGTGTAGATGCTATGGGTATAAGCTCTGATTATCCTGAAGTTGAGATTGAAGATAATACACCAAATCCCAAGGCTATGGAGTTTTTTGCTATGTTAAAGGATGCTGATGAACCATTATGGGAGGGTTGTGAAAAGCAAACAAAGCTTTCTGCAGTGTCACAACTTTTAAATCTTAAGTCCGAGTGTAATATGAGTGAGGCATCTTTTGATCGCCTTATATCAATAATTAAAACTATGCTGCCAGAGGATGAAAAATTAGTGGATAGCTATTACAGTTGCAAGAAGTTAGTGAGAAAACTTGGACTTGGATATGAGAAGATTGATTCATGTATCAACATGTGCATATTATTTTACAAAGAGCATGAGAATAAACTTGCTTGTCCAATTTGTGGGCATCCTCGTTTCAAACCAAAAAAGTCAATTGAAGGTAAGCAAAAAAATATTCCTCATAAAGTGCTACGCTACTTACCACTTGCTCCAAGACTCCAAAGGCTCTATATGTCTCAAAAAACTGCTGAGTTTATGACATGGCATGCAAATAATCATACGTTGGAAGGTGTAGTTTCCCACCCTAATGATAGTGAGGCATGGAAGCACTTTGATAGAATGTACCCTTCATTCGCAGTTGAGCCTAGGAATGTGCGCATCGGTTTATGTACAGATGGATTTAATCCTTTTAGTCAGTCAGGAACTCCATACTCGTGTTGGCCGATAATCATTACGGTATATAATTTGCCTCCATGGTTATGTATGAAGCAATCTTATATGTTTTTATCTATGGTTATCCCCGGTCCTAAAAATCCAGGAAGAAATTGATGTGTTCTTACGACCATTAATTGATGAGCTGAAACTATTATGGACAAATGGAGTTACAACTTACGATGCTTATCGGAAACAGAATTTCCAAATGAAAGTTGCTTTGCTTTGGACAATTAGCGACTTTCCTGCTTATGCAATGTTGTCTGGATGGAGTACTCATGGGAAGTTAGCATGTCCTTATTGCATGGAGCATACTAAATCTTTTACGTTGAAGCATGGTGGGAAAACATCCTTTTTTGATTGTCATCGTCAGTTTTTGCCTCTCAATCATCCATATAGAAAGCAGAAAGACAAATTTTTAAATGGTCGAATCGAAAAAGATTTGCCACCCCCTCGACTCTCTGGAGAAGAAATGTTGAGACGAGTATGTGCACTCCCTGATATTACTTTTGGAATTCAACATCGTAAATGCAAAATTGTTGGATTTGGTGAGAAACACAATTGGGTGAAGAAAAGTATATTTTGGGAGCTACCGTATTGGCACACAAATCTCATTCGTCACAACTTGGATGTCATGCACATTGAAAGAAATGTCTTTGATAAGTATTAACACAGTGATGGACATTAAAGGAAAAACTAAAGACAATGTGAAGGCTAGAATGGATTTGAAGTTATATTGCAAACGTCTAGAGTTGGAGTTAATCGAAGAAAATGGAAAGGTTCTAAAGCCTAAAGCTTCATATACATTAACAAAAGATCAAAAAGAAGAAGTATGTCACTGGGTTAAGCACTTGAGGTTCCCTGATGGATATTCTTCAAACATAGGACGTTGTGTGAATTTGGAAGAATGTAAGTTTTATGGGCTAAAAAGCCATGATTGTCATGTGTTTATGCAAAGGCTAATGCCAATTGCCTTTCGTGAGTTATTACCTCAAGCGGTGTGGGAAGTGATTACAGAGCTTAGTTCTTTCTTTAGAGAAATTTGTTCAACAAAGCTCAAGATAGAACATATGATGGTGGTTGAGAAAAATATAGTTGAAACTCTATGCAAATTGGAGAAGATCTTTCCTCCAGGATTCTTTGATTCTATGGAACATTTACCTATTCATCTGGCTTATGAAGCTAGGGTAGGAGGACCTGTGCAATATCGGTGGATGTACCCTTTTGAGAGGTATATTTATATTATATGAAAAATAAATATAACTTATTATAGGCATATGGATTTTACATTGATGATTTACGAAAAAAATAATTCTTATATATAGGTTTTTACATCATTTGAAAAAGAAAGTACGAAACGAGCTTGTGTGGAAGGTTCGATATGCGAAGCTTATATTATTGAAGAAATCTCAACATTTTGCTCCCTTTATTTTGAACCAAATGTGCAAACAAGATTGAACCAAATTCCACGAAACGATGATGGGGGTGATGTTGAGATTAAGGGAAACCTATCAATTTTTGGCCATCCTGGAAGAGCCTATGGCTCCAATGGCATCTATAAGATGATGGATTTAAATGAGTATAAAGCTGCAACGTTTTATGTTTTGATGAATTGTGAAGAAGTTGTGCCATTAATAGAGTAAGTGTGTTATCTTTCTATTTTTCTTTTTATGTTTTAAAATCATCTTTTGTAATTGCACATGCTAACATGGATTTTCAATAATAGAAAATTTGATGACACATTAAGGTTAGGAAGACCGCATATAAGTGAGAAAGAAATTGAGAAGTTGCGAGAACAAAACCTTGTGAATTGGTTAAAACATTTTGTAAGTACTTTTTACATGGAGACTTATTCTCTTCAAAGATATATTAAATTGATTTGTAGTTGGAAGTAAAGCATTTTTGTCTTTCTGTAGGTCGTTGAAAATACTGATAATGTTGATGCTCATATTAGTGACTTAATCCAAGGCCCATCTCGTATGGTCACTTCTTATAAAGGCTATTATGTTAATGGCTACAAGTTTCAAACACTTGATTTTGGAGGGAATAAGAAAACAATGAATAGTGGAGTTTGTGTAAGAGGAAGTTGTTACAATGATTATGATAGGGATTTTTATGGATTATTAACTGAAATCATTGAGCTAAATTATTGTGGAGAAGGGAATAATGTTGTCTTGTTTAAGTGTGAATGGTTTGACATTGAAAGAGGGACTAAAGTACATCCACAATATGGGCTTGTTGATGTCAATCATAAGTCAAGACTCAATACGAATGAACCATTTATATTAGCCCAACAAGCTGAACAAGTGTACTATGCAACTTATCCAAGCAAGAAGAGAGAACTAAAAGATTGGTGGGCTGTTTGTAAAGCTAGAGCAAGAAGTAGATTTGATATTCCTCTTAATGAAGAGCAAGAAGAAGATATTTTAGAGACACAAGATGAGTATTATCAAGACAATGAAATGGAAGCACCCACATTAGTCACTGAAGCTTTAGAACTTGATGATGGAAGAATTCTTATTGATGATGGACACTTAGAAGAAATAGATCCAAATGAAGTTCATACAACATATCAAGTTGATCAAGACGATGAAGTGGATGAAGAAGATTTTGATTTTAGTTCCTCAAGTTGTGATGAAGAAAATGTTGATAATGAGTTTGACTATGAAGTACTGAAGGGGACATGTGAAGAATCTTCAAGTATTTGTTGTTGTACTTAAATATTTATAATATATGAATTGGTGTTATTGTACTTCCTTGCCTTTTTATTTTATTCGTGTGAACTATAAGTTTAACTAAGTTATATAAGTATAGTTTTTTCCCTATACTAATACTTTCATTTAATGTTTATCTCTTTTTTGTGTTTGTTATTGCTTTTATTATGGATATTATGTTGTTATATGGTTCTATTACAGGTATGTATTTAAATGTACTTATCTATTGGTTTAGTTCATCTTTTCTTTATCTAATATGATTCCTTTTTTGAATAATTTTGACATTTCAGTTTTAGATATGATGCGAAGGGGTATTAACAAGCGCATTGGGAGGGGAAGACCACCACGATCACAAATCATACGTGATGAGCACACTCCAGAAT
Organism: Combretum micranthum; assembly: GCA_024138025.1. Lineage (NCBI taxonomy): Eukaryota > Viridiplantae > Streptophyta > Magnoliopsida > Myrtales > Combretaceae > Combretum > Combretum micranthum. The sequence continues at coordinate 154,241 of JAMXBD010001066.1, read as the reverse complement.
CATCTCAAGCTGAAAATACCACAACTAATGTAGAAGTCACAAGAGTAGAACTAGAGCAACAATCACATGTGGAAATGCCTTTATTAGAAAATGCTACTCCAGAGTTACCTATTGGTTTAGAAGATCAAGGTTTAGAGCATCCTGAGAGCGATAGTCTTGTGACACGAGGGCCTTATCGAGGGACTCCCCTTCCTACAAATTCAACAGATCGGACTTTTCTCAGAGTTATTGGTGATAGGTTTGTGGTTTGGATTAACTATAGAAGCTTTGCATTAATATTAGTAAACTTGTAATAATTATTCTTATGATTTCTACATAACAGTTTTGATGATGTTGAAGCGCCACGAGCTATTACTAATGCTATCAAAGGAAGTTTCCAAAGTGCATGTCCATGTTGGAAGAAACTTAGTACAAAAGATAAGGATGTATTATGGGACTTATTTCAGGTAAACTAAATTGATTTTGTTGTATAATGTTTTTCTTAATGCTAAAATTTTAACAAGTATTGATAACTTTTGATGAATTTCAGAAACGATATACTTGGGATCCATCAGATGAGTATAAGATAGGAAATGTGGAATGCTATAGCATCTAGACGATTTAGTGATGCACTTAATCGGGCTAGAAGAGAAGCATGTGAAAAAACAGGCAAACAAAAAGTAGAGGACACAAAAGGCAATGGACCTAGTTGGATACCACCTGAAATATGGAATAAGTTAATTGATGACTATTGGAGTGGCCCTAAATGGGAGAAGAAATCTGAAGCAGCACGTAATAATCGACTCACGATTAAAGAAGGTTCAATTTCAAAGCATTCAGGAGGTTCTATTTCATTTTCCTTGCATCGTAAAAGGATGGTATGTTCATAATTCACTCTTTCACACAATTTAGATGTAATAGACATTCTAAATACTAATTGTATAGTTAAATATAAGAATTTCTTAGATTTTTCTGTTAACATAACTCAATATTATTATTGTAGGAAAACACTTTAAAGAGACCAATCTCTCAACTTGAATTATTTGATCGTACACATAAGAAGGAGAATGGTTTGGGTGAATATATTGACAAGAAGTCAAAGATTGTTAGTGTAAGTTTATTTTATTATTTAATTTATACTCATGATTTGATCTTTAGAACTTCTAATGTCTAATATGATGAATGGACTCTTGTAGGAGAAATATACTGAGTCATTAAAAGAGAAGTATGGTGAAGATTCAACTTCACAACCTAGCTTTGATTCAGATGCATGGGTAGAAGCAACTGGAGGTCCTAGTCATGGAAGGTTATATGGATTTGGAGGTAGGGAAAAATTGCACAACATAGTTGGAAAAAGTAAGAGTCCATCTTCTTGTAGTTCAAGTTATGGAGATTCATCATCATCCATTATTACTCAAGAGAAACTTGAAGAGATATTACAAAAGATGCAAGAAGATATGCAAGAACGAATGGAAAAGAGAGAACAAGAGTTGCAAGAAAAAATGGAGAAAAGAGAGCAAGAACAAATGGAAAAGAGAGAGCGAGAGTTCCAAGAAAAATTAGAAAAAAGAGAAGAACAATTGAAGGCAGAATTGAGAAGTCAAATGGAAGCTGTGCTAGCTGAACTTGTCAAGCATCATAGGAAATGATCATGGGCACATTTTGGATGACATTTTACATGCTAACTTTCAAATTTTTATTAGACTTCTTGTTATTTTAGCACTTATTGTCTGTTTCTGGATTTTATGTTGATTGACATGTATGTGATGTTATACTTTGGATCCACAACAATTACATTATGAGTTCCTTCACGTTTTAAGATAAAAATAATTAAGTGATTTTAGTAACATGTCATTCATTATATATATTGTAAACAGGTTTGAAATTACTGAAAAAAAAACTGTAATGAGTTTACAGTTAATTAAGAGAGATTTAATATATATATGTGTAAACCAGGTTTGACAGGGACAAATTTGCGACAAATTTATAAATAAATAAATAAAATTTTATCCACATTAAATTAAATCGAGACAATTGCGACAGATTTAAAAATAAATCAATGAAATTAAAAATCATACAAAAAAAATAATTTGAAACAGATTTGCGACGGAAACTCAATCAAAAAAAAATTATTGATAAATTATAGATAGAGACAAAATTGAGACAAAAAAATCTATCTCTAAATATTTTGTCTTAAATTTATTTCAAGACAAATTGCGACAAAATTTTTATTTACCAGAGACGGAATATTCCGTTGCAAATTTTGCGACAGACTTAAAATCCGTTGCAAATAAAATTAGCGACGAGGGTTTTTGTGACAGAAATTGCGACAGAAAATCCGTCTCTGAAAACCTTTGCAACAAATTTATACTTCAAGACAGAAATTTCTGTCTCTAAAGACCAGTTTTCTTGTAGTGAAAGATTGCCCAGCAAAGATATGAACAATTCTCCATATCTATTAAAGTATTCTTTTTGCTTTGTTTATGATTTCTCATTAGAAAAACATCATCACATTATTCACACTCAATATACTCATTTTTCCTAACAAACAACATTTGAAATAACATATTCCCTATAGTTTTCATGGTTTATCTTAACTCATTATCCTAAGTCAATTATTAGTTATTAGCATATTTTAACTTAATCCTTACTAAATTAATTAAAATTAATCATTCAATTCAATTATTGTGATAAGTTGATTAAATTTAATTAATCTAATTCATTTTAGCCCATTGAAGTTCATTAAGTCATGTTAAACTTAGAATTATTAACTAAGTTCATTTTATATCTACTTTTATATTTAATCCAATCATGTATTAAATTTATCAATTCACTTTAACTCATGCTTAATTATATAAATTAACTAACATAACATTTTAATTATCGATCATCTATTCGATTTTATCTTTCTTTATTTTTTCTTTTTTCTTCTTTTTTTATATAAACAGCAGCAGGAGATAGATCATGCCCATAATAGGGGTCGTGATTGCCATCATCTACCTCATCACAGCCATAAGGAGGGCCATGACCCTCAATACGAACCTTATCATGCCCGTGACAAGGAGATAACACCCCTTGTCACGACGGTGATCTAGGTCGTTTCCTTTGAAAATTTTGATCAAAGGAGATCACGCCTCTCGTTATGCCTATTATCCTCCTTGATGTTATTTTCCACATGTATTACCGGTCGTGATATGGTAGGGATGCATAGGGGGATCATGTTGCATTTTTCCTTTGCCTCCTACTATAATTTTAACCACTTGGTTTTAATGTGTACCAACAAAACAACTTGTTATAATGAACCATAATCTTATCCTATAAATATTTCTATATATTATAATATATATATTTCTATATCATATTTCCACAAATTATTTCATCATATATATATATATCCATATTTTAGCATATATGTTCATATGTTGCTAACTTATCAATTTGATCACAAGTTCTATATCTATCTAATTCTAATTCAGCATTTACATATTTAAATAATAATCAAAATTAGAAAACAACCAAACTTATCTTTTAGAAAATCCAAGGATATTGGTCTCCTTTACTACTACTACTACTTGGGTTAATGTAGCTTCTTCAAGTTAATTCCTTACTTCAATCTTATTTTCCATCTTCAATTTTTGTTTTAATCTTGTTGAATTTGAGATTTATGGTGTGATTTCGAAGAAAATAATAGAAGACAAAAGGAAAGAAGAAGAAAAGGAGAGAAAGGAAACATAGAAAGAAGGGAAGGAAGAAGAAAGAAAAAGAAGGAGAAAAGAAGGGCATGTGCAAAAAGGAAAAAAAGAAAGGAATAAGTAAAATATAAAGATATTTTAAAATAAAGGATTAGGTTTAAACCTTTCTGATATTTATTTAAAAAATCGTAATTAGTTAGAAAATAATTTCAGAACATATATATTAGAAATTTATGACTTGACATAAAAACATAATTCAAAGTTTAATTTATGAAAATCTGACTTTTAAGTCGGGTTCAAGTTTAAAATTGATATTTTAAAATAAGTAATTGGCTTAAAAATTATAATGATTTAAGAAAATTGTTGTGATCCTATATGACAAACAATGGTAGAAAATAGAAGTGATAGAGAAAATGCATACACAAGATTTAATGTGGAAAACCTAAATTGGACAAAAACCACAACAGAGGAAGAGGAGAAATTTACGAGTGTTGAAGAAAGGAGTACAAGCTTGATTACAATAGCTCTTTTTTTTTTTTTTTTTTATCTCAAGACTCCTAACTCAAAAGGGAAAAGTGTTTTTTCACACACAAAAACCCTCTTGAAAGGTCAAAAGGCGCAAATCTCTCTTAAATGTATAATTAATATACAATAAATAACTAAATATATAATCAAATAAACATTAATAGTGGCCTTAACTCTAAAAAATTGACAATTGTGACTAAATTTGAGTCACAAATATCAACAATCTCCACCTTGACTCAAATTCTGAATCACAAGTCAACACTAGCTTTAAAAGCAACAATAACCAATACCATATCCTCTTCCTCTTCCACAAAACACCTAAGGGGATTAATCATCAATCAACACTAATCAAGTTTAGACAATGTTCAAACTTGGCTATAGGAAGTATATTGTTCATCATATCTATAGGGTTATCATGTATACTAATCTTGTTCATAACAATCTCACCATCAGTGATAACTTCACGAACAAAATGATATCTGACATCAATGTGCTTGGTCTTCTTATGATACATCTAATACTTGGTGAGGTAAATTGCACTTTGACTATCACAAAAGACTGATATTGTCTTTAAGCTATCACTGATTTCACTAAATAACCCTTTTAGCTAAATAGCTTTCCTAAAGGCCTCTATAATGGCCATATATTCAACTTCAGTTGTAGATAGAGCAACTGTAGCTTGTAATGTGGCTTTCCAAATGATAGCATAGCCACCAAGGGTAAAAATGACCCTGTGATAGATTTTCGCTTATCCAAATCTCCAGCAAAATCATAATCCACAAAACCAATAATTCCATCTCTAGTTCTACCAAGTTGTAGACAAGCGTTAGTAGTATCTCTTAAGTATCTGAAAATCCATTAAACTGCTTTCCAGTGATCTTTACTAAGATTTGTCATGTACCTGCTAACAACACTTACAACATATGATAAATCTGGACGAGTGCAGATCATGGCATACATAAGAAATCCTACAGCACTAGAATATGAAACTCTTGACATATAATCAATTTCATCATCTACTATAGAGATAATGCAAATGAAAGTTTGAAATGAGCTTACAGGCTTCGCATTCATCATATTAAACCTACTAAAAATCTTCTCAAAATACCCCTTCTGACTTAGATGCAATGAACCTACTTTTTTGTCCCTCAGAATTTCCATTCCAAGAATCTTCCTTGTTGCTCCCAAGACTTTTATTTCAAATTCCTTACTCAATTGAATTTTACGTTTTTCAATCTCTCTTTTATCCTTAGCTGCTATTAGCATATCATCAACGTACAAGAGAAGATATATAAATGATCCATCATCACATTCCTTAAAATAGACATAACTATTAAAATTACTTCTCCTAAAATCATGAGAAGTCATGAAAGAATCAAACGTCTTATACCATTGCCTGGGTGACTAGATTTCTTCAACATGCACACATGGTCCTTTTTTCCTGAGACCACAAAACTTTCTGGCTGTTGTATTTAAATGTTTTCTTGAAGCTTTCCATGTATGAAAGTAGTCTTAACATCAAATTGTTCCAATTCAAGATCTTGCAAAGCTATAATACCCAACAATGCTCTAATGGAGCTGTGTTTTACAATAGGAGAAAACACATCCGTAAAATCAATATATGGTATCTGACTATAGCCTTTTGCAATAAGTCTTGCTTTATATCTGGTTTCATCAACACCTGGTGTTCCATCTTTCTTCTTGTAAACCCATTTACATCAAACAGTCTTTTTCCCTTTAAGAAGCTTCACTAAATCTCAAGTGCGATTCTTCTGAAGAGATTCCATTTCCTCCTACATGGCAATTATCCACTTACCAGAATTATCACAATTTATAGCGTCTATGTAAGTAGATGGCTCCTTATTTGACTCAATGTCCTTAGCAACATTAACAACATATGCCACTAAATTTGCCTCCACATATCTCTGAGGAGGCTTGACTTCTCTTGTAAGTCTGTCTCTAGTACAGAATATTGCTGCTAAGAGGATGTGAAGAGACAGAAGTACTATATGTCTGTAGTCTAAGCTGAGAAGATGTCTCTGATGTAGAACCTGAATTAATTTCAAATCCCACCTGCATAGATGTTTTCTGGTGTGCTTCATTAAATGTAGAGTTAGAAGACAAGTCATTCTTCAACATTGAAGCTTCATAAAAAATAACATCCTCACCCACTATGACTTTCTTTAGTTCAGGACACCACAATTTATATCCCTTGACACCAGGTTTAAACCAAGGAATATACACTTCAAAGACCTTGGCTCAAGCTTTCCATTGTCAACATGAGCATATGCAGGATAGCAAAAACTTTCAAGTCTGAATAATTAGCAAGTGTACCTGACCATAACTCTAATGGGGTCTTCTTTTCAATGGCTATTGAAGGAGAGCTATTTATCAAATAACATGCTGTGAAAGTGGCTCTTGCCTAAAATGATTTTGGCAACTGAGCATTTGAAAGCATATACCTGACCTTCTCCATAATGGTTATGTTCATTCATTCTGCTACCCCATTTCGTTGAGGCGTACAGGAACTGTCAGATGCCTCATAATTCCTTCTGACTTACACTGAACATTGAAAATCATTAGAACAAAACCCAAGACCATTATCAGTGTGAAGACACTTTATTTGTTTTCTAGTTTATTTTTCTATCATTGTCTTCTACTCTTTGAATGTGTGTATAAAATCATTTTTATGCTTAAGAAAAATACCTTAACTTTTCTAGAGAAGTCATCAATTAATGTTAGCATGTAGGTAGCACCTCCACTGGAGGCCACCTTAGATGGTCCTCATAAATCTAAATGGATATACTCTAAAATACCCTTTGTATTAAGTGTACCTAAGTTGAATTTGACTCTCTTCTCCTTCCCAAATATACAATGTTCACAAAACTTTAGCTTGCCAATGCTTTGCCCATCAAGAAGACCTCTTCTACTCCATTCAATCATCTCGGCTTCACTCATATGCCCTAAACACATATGCCAAATTCTGGTAGAATCATCATTTGAAAGTGAAGAGGAAGTGATGGTTGCATCACCTACAACAACTGAACCCTACAAAACAGATATGTTAGCAATCTGTTTTTATCCTCTCATCGCCACCAAAGTCCTTCTGCTAATCTTCAAGACTCCACCTTTACCGGTGTATCTGTACCCTTTAGAATCAAGAGGACTAAGAGAAATCAAATTTCTTCTCAAGTCTGGAACATGTCTAACATCTCCCAGCATCTTAACAACACCATCAAACATTTTGATTTTTATGGTGCCAATGCCTATAACTTTGCAAGAAATGTTATTGCCTAACAAAATAGCACCTTTAAGAACTTTTTCATATGTAGAAAACCAGTCCTTGTTGGGACACATGAAAAATACAACTAGAGTCCAAAATCCACTCTTGACTAATATGTTGATCATCAACAAAAGTGATAAGGAGTTCACCAACATTGTTATCCTCAACAACATCAGCCTCACTGGTTGTTTTCCTTTCTAATTTTCAGAATCTTTCTTGTTTTCGTTTTGCAAATTGTAACATTCTACCTTGATATATCCCTTCTTCTTTCAATACCTACAGGTCTTATTTCTATTAGAAGACTTTGATCTTCCTCTTAAATTCCCACCAATATTGCATTTTTGACTCCTACCTCAAGTAACCAAACCCTCAACCTTGGGTTCGATTACAATAACAAGATGTTTCATTTTCTCAAAAGATGCTAATGCATCATAAACTTCCTCGACGATAAAGAGTATCTTGACTAGACAATGTTATGTGTCTAAAATTTGAATATGAAGGTGGCAAAGAGCACAAAAGGATTAAGGCTAGATCTTCTTCATCATATTTAACATCCATAGTTTCTAAATTGGAAACGATTTCCTTAAAGACATTTAGATGATCATCCATAAATCCACCTTCAGACAAATGGTGCGAGTATAATTATTGTTGTAAGTACAATTTGCTGGTGAGACTTTCGTCATACAAAGTTGCTCTAATTTTAACCACAACGTAGTTGCTGTCTTTTCCTTCAACACGCTCTGTAAGATTTGATTTGATAGATGAAGGTGGATTTGCGAAAGGGCTTTACGATCCTTATGTTGTTTTTTTTCTAGTGTCCACGATGAAGGCATTTTGTGAAACCCTAAAAGTGCATCATCCAGATCCATCTGTATGAGAACCGCTTGCATATTAACTTATCATAAAGAAAATCTTGTGTTGTGATCTAGTAGCGGAATATCTTATTTGACTGAAGCCATTATAGAGAAAGACAAAAGATCAAAAATTTGCTTTGATACCACTTGTTATGATTCTGTATGACAAACAATGGTAGAAAATAGAAGTGATAGAGAAAATTCACACACAAGATTTAACATGGAAAACCCAAATTGGGAAAAACCACGGGAAGAGAAGAGGAGAAATTCACTAGTGTTGAAGGAAAGAGTGCAAGGTTGATTATAATAGATTTTATTTTATCTCAAAACTCCTAACACCCAAAAGGGAAAAGTGTCTTTCCACACACAAAAAACCCTTTTGGAAGGCCATAAGGCTTAAATCTCCCTTAAATGTATAATTAATATACAATAAATGACTAATAAATGTATAGTCAAACATACATTAATAGTGGCCTTAACTCCAAAAATTGATAGTTTTGACTAAACTTGAGTTACAAATATCAACAAAAATGAAAGTTAAATAAAATTCAAGGGTTTAGGAGTTTGCAAAACATTTAAAATTTTAATTTCAATTTAGATCTATTTACTAATTTAATTTATCTCAAATCATCTAATCATAATCTATCTAAGATAAATTTTCTAACTAAGCTCAAATTTAATACCATAATTAACTATCTATTATACTATTTCATTAAACTATTTCTAACTTAAAAGGTAGATGTTAGGGTATTTCATGTGATATAGAGAAATAAACGGTCAAAAAAGCCCCTTTCCTTTTCAACAAATTTATGCAGGTCATTGATGAATAAGCTATAAACATAATAAGTTGTAATTTTAAAATTAGATTTGATTATATTTAAATTTGAAATAATATTTTATTTTATTAATAACAAAGGAAAGCACAACCACCATATTTCAAACTTTATCACTATAATTTAACATTTTTAAAATTATTAAATCTTGAACAAAATTATTTCCTTATCAAAGTAATATATTGTATGATGGAGAAAAAAAAAGAAAGAAATCAATGAGTCTTATAAATTTAAAATTTGAAAAATAAAAAACTAGCAATCTATTTCATGTGGCAACTTAGATTTTGCTAATAATACCCACTGTAATTTGTGTGTGTGTGTGTATATATATATATAATTACATTTCCTTATAATTAAATATATTATTCACACTAAATGCATGGGAAATTCCTTGAAACAAATTTATAGTACAAATATTTTTTTTTGTTCTATTTTTTTTATAAGATAAGTACCTCGTCTTTAAAGAGACAAAAAAAAAAAAAAAATTGTGTTTTTAATGTAGTGTACTTCACCTGCTGAATGCTAACTGCACATGCATTTGTTCCTTTCACTAATGTAATAATACGTGAATCACATACCGGTTAGTGGGCTCATTAGACAATAGACCTGGACTGCCCTATTATTTTATTTTCGTCCACTATAAATTACAGTATATACATGCCGGTCATTCAAGAGCAATTTTTGGGCCTAGGAGGGCGAGGACCCTATGGTCCCCTTCGGCCCGTCCCTAATTATAAACAATCGATTTTTTTGAAACGATCCAACTGATGTGACTGCATAATTAGTAGCGTTAAAGGATTTGTAAATGAGACAGTTAATATTGTAGCACAATTGTATAATATACGAGTTAAAGCTTTGTCACCACAATTCAAGAGAATCCATAAAACTAGGATTTTTGGAAGAATACTCAAAGAGAAAAGGTTTGATTCAATGCATAAGTGTACTCTTGGGCAACGTTGCGTTGCAAACAACTATATTAAAACCCTCACAGCCCTTAAGATATAAGTACCGTATGATGGAAAAACTAAAATCAACTATCATATAACGAAAAATAGCATAAGCCTGATACTCATAAACCTAAAATCAACTCTAATACTTAATACTAAAAAATGAAAACATAAAATAACTAATACTAGATGACATAAAAATATTGGAAAATAATTTAAAGTATTCAAGTTGGCACCATATTTAATCTTTCATGAAGGCTCCCTATGCAAAGTCAATAAGCTTCAAATAATTCCGTGCAATGTTGACACCAAATTGTCCCTTGAACCACTGAATTAAATATAAATCTTACAAGACAAAATTAGGAAAATTGATCCCTATCGACGAGTACAATATTTGAAGTATCTACAATACCTAACCTATCTAGAAAAGGGAATGAGTAAGAAAGCAGTTGCTCTCATCTTATTGGTTAAGAACTTAAGAGTTGATTAAATGTGAGACATTAAATAAGAAAAGTAGGTAGCTCACATCCATTATCCATCGCATGCACCAATCTAATCATATGTCCATATAGCATCTTCTCACATAAAGTTTTCCATCTTATGGGTTTATGCCTAAGAAAAATATTCTTGCTCAACAAACCTTAGTAACAACTTATATATCTAAGTGTGAGAGGCTTTGTCCCACTTTAATTAATCTAAATTTATCTAATTAAAATTACTTACCCATTTTCTAGGCGCATCAGTTTTTTTTTTTTTTTTCATCAATTCCAATTCCAAAACCATAATTGATTTATGTGTGCTGGGCACAACCATTTCATATAACTCTAAAACTATAATTAGTTGATTTACTGAAAAAACCTTGATCTTTTAATTAATTTTAATTCACATAAAATAATCTGATCCAAATGGTTTTGTCTCTCCAAATTTCACTTACTCTCCAAACTTTATATCATTGTATGATTCTCTAAATTTATTATGGTGACCATGCCATATTTAGGATTCTTTAAACACCTGACTATGTTCCAAATGGGTAAATTAGACCAAAACATACTAAAGTTTTGGGATAAGATCATTTAAGGTGTCAAAATTTCGTGTGATTAAAAAGAGGATTCAATATTTCATAATGCCAGTTAAACGAGGTATTTAACAAATCAAAAAGTTTATTTAAGGTATCAACTTTTGATAATTTTTTATTCATTTTTCTCATATTTTTTCCAATGGGTACCTTATTTGACTCACTTTGCAAAATATTCATCTTTTCAGCACTTTAAACGTAGGTATCTTAAATGAAATTATCCTCAAACATTAATGCCTTCATATATAATTTACTTGCTCTCTAAGCTACACATACTCCATAAAAGAGCCTCACAATCTAAACCAACCATGAACCTATACGTGTGATCTTTCTTCTCCATTTCAAGATCCCAAATTAACTTGTGCATGATTTCATCATCACAGATTTAATCTTTTGCAAAATTAACCAGAATAACTAACTAAATTGAATCCTACTATGATTATGGACTTTTAGGTCACTTTTGCTTAAGAATGCAAGAAAGTTTGGCATACCCCAAGAGGTACCCTAGTCATGACAATCGTCATGTTTTGCAAAAGACATAGGGTAAGCTTATTATTTCGCTAAGACTTCCAATACAATATGTAAAGCATCTGTATAACATGGTTATGCAAATGGTCATAGGCATTAGTACAAGAATGATAGGTTATGTCAATGAATAAACAAACATAACATACAAACTCAAACCATATATAGAAATAACTACTCTACAATACAGACTTAGTTCATACACAACACAATCTATTGAAAGTCCACCTATCTACAAAATGTACTATCTATAACCATTGTTACACTCCTTCCCAATTGCTTATATGGTTGCTACGACCACTTTTATAAATCACCAATAAGGTAATTTGGTCCAATCTTAAATATATCAAATCCTAAAATGAAGAAATTCTGTAGGGGTATAAGCTATATCTAGCTTAGTGAAATATCTCTTATAACCACACTTTCACGCCATACAGGAAACTTATCACACAATAGTGTTAAATGAAACAATCAAGCATATGCAATGCAAGACCATACCAAGGCATCTAGAATTCAGGTAAAGTATGGATTTATGCCATATAGTACTAGGGTTTCGAAAATAGTGTTGTGCCATCAGATAGGTGTATTAGGTTGTAATTTTAAAATGATAAATAACTTTTTTTATTTTAAAAATTATTTGTGCCTTTTTGAAAAATAAAATTATTTTTGAAAACATTCATCTTTTCTAGATTTCATTTCTCTAACCCATAGTTAATCTTAGATTGTGGACTTACTTGCTGCTATGTGTAAGGCTCTTCTAACCCAACACGATAGATAAGGCTCCATATCGTACCACTTTGTTTCCATATAGTTGGATAAGCCTCTTAGTAAATAAGTGTTCATTTTTTTCTTATAACTCGAATGCGCTAACACATCCCAGTAATGGTCAATAATGATAATTTTAATGGCCAAGCAGTGTCCCACAAACATTACACAATTCCATCCTATATCATAGCAAATTAACAACCAATAGAGTTCTTACTTTCAACAAAGTTTCTTAGCATAATAGAACAAAACACCAGACACATGCAGTGAACTCCACAACCCCGCTATGTATAGTTTAATATATATATTAACATATACTAGTGCAACTATTGTACAAGTTCAAGTACTATGGAAGGTCATTGGAATACTCACATGTGCATAGCCATGTTCTCGGAAATAATTTCCGAAATTGAAGAAGAATTCATGGCCAACAGTGTAGATCCTAGAGCTAGCGATGTAAGCAGTAGAATTAGCAACTTTCAAAGAATTTGGGTCACATTCCAACAATTTCCTTAGCTTCTACCAAAACCATTTCATCTTGTGAGTTCAAACTGCCACCTTTTTGAAGAAACAAATGGGTTTATGAAGTGCTCAATTTTTCATCAGCCAAAAGTTTTCTTAACTTCTCATCATTGTCATTAATTATAAGAACCTTATATGTGCTTTGGCCTATTTGTAAACACATTACATGTGTTAATTTTTTTGATAAATATGTCACTCAAATTGAATAAAAAAGTATTAGTATTATTTAATACACTACTATAGATTTAGGCTACTCGAGCAAGTTTATCTAGCAAAATGATGTTCGACTATAGTTTTTTATTTTTTTTAATGTATATGTAGTAGTAAGAGGCTTCGTTAGGGGTTCCGCTGCTTAGTAAATTTTATTTTTGGCACACAGGAATCCCTGACACAGCGGTTAAAGTAAGGTTTAATCGCAAAACGGTGATTCGTGCATGAATGCTAGAGTGTGATTTTCAAAAGCCTATTGATTCTAAAAATACCTAGGCTAATAGCAACAAAAATCTAAATAAACTGTAATTTCAAGATTTAGGAAATAAGAGCATTGACGACTCTATGAAATTATACTGAAAAATGATAAATGATGTGTTCTATACCCTTGGGCTTACAAATATAGGCTAGCTTAAAAGCTGCCAAAAATTAGAAAGGTCATAAAACAAAGCATACATAAGGGTAAGTAAAACACCACAGACGGTATACAAAACTGATAAGTATATAAAGCATTATAAGCAAAAAAAAAAAAAAAAAAAAAAAACTTTTCGAAAATAACAAAAAGGCCCATTTAAGGTCCTAAACAATGGAATTTGCCCGAAAACCAGTGAACGCAAGACCAAAGGTGCTAACTTCTTTGGGTTAGCTCGTTTCTTTCAATATAAAATTATGCAAATAAGAAAGTGCCGCTGATCAATCTTTACCCCATTTCCTCATATACATATTTTTCACTTCTTCCACTTCATCAATCTTGCCCTTTTTTGCATGAGTAGCGAAAAAATAAGCATAATGGAGGAAAAAAAGATCGCCACATAGCACTTAAAAAAGATATTTATCTTTATCCCATTTTCTCAACAGATTGTATTTTATATATTGATATTTATCCATTTTTATTTATTTAGTTATTCATTCACAATTTATATGTAACCTAAGTAAGTAAATATTTTTATTTTATTTTTTTTCCTTTATCTCTCAATCGTCTGTTACTAAGTTTCTGCTAGTTATTTTGTAAATGAAATATTTTGAGAAGGAACAACTTTTATGTTCATAATTTCCATCTAACTCAAGTTGTAATCCCCCAAATTTTACGTAACCCAAGTATGGCAAATACTAAAAATGTAATATAGAATTATATTGAATAATTGGAACAAGTAGCAAAAATCACTCCAAATTTTTCTCGATTTAAAAATGTTAAAGTATAAATGAATTTGATTATAATTAGAAAGATTAAAATTATTACCAATAAAAATTTTGAAAATACAAATTGAACTTCTATGATCTCAAATAATTTAAAACGACGATAAACCAATCGTTAATATAAAATTACTGAATTTTTTTCCTTAAGTTCAATATTTAGAAAATAAACCCTATGCTTGTCAAATAATGAAATAATAGTGTTCGAGCTATCTATTAACATTATTGAGTAGCCCTAGATAAAAATAGGTTGCTAATAACAAATTAGTATAAATAGCTCCTATACAATAAAACACAATATTTGGTAAAATAGATCAATATCTAAGAAACTAGATCTTAAATAAATAATTAAATTATACTAATATTCTAATGAAAAGATTTAGAGATTTTGGAAATTAAAATCCTGAGTTGCCAATATAACATTCAATAATTTCATAATTAGAAGATAAACAAATTGGCAAATGTGAAACTAATACCAAATATATGATTCAACAAAAATCTTAGAATTGATCTATGAGTTGTAATAAACTCATTCTAGTTTGAAAAACCCGAATAAAAATTTTCTCGACCTTAATAAATACAAAAAACGAGATTTCGTATCTTGAATTGATAATTCAAGATATAATTAAAAGTAACTCTAAATTTCAAAACCAATAAGATACAATTTATTAATAGAGCTTATTGGTATAAAACAATAATTTAAAGAGGAAATACTAAGATCATAAATATATAATAGACACTAATACTGAGCAATAAATATTAATCTAGATCAAAAATTAAAATTCTAAACCCGCTGTTATACTTGTCAGGAATTCTGAATTCATTAAGGCTTAGTTCCTAATTTAATTTATTAAACTTGAAAAGTTTAATCATATATGTTAAAATACTAAAAATAATTAATTGTGTAAACTTGAAACTAGAAATTTGTACATATAAACAACTTAGAGTTTTTGTAGTACTTAGAGAATTCAATTTCGATAAAACTTCTACGTAACAAATATAAACATATGTTTATAATTTAATATTAGTAAAAATAATTTAATTAATTTCTATTAATCAACTAATAAAACAAAAAAATAAATAAATAAAAACCGAATGTTGAAAGCAAATCACGGACTGAAATCTGGGAATCACGGAAGGCCTCACGTTGTATTCCTCCACGCATCTTAACACAGTTGTAAGCTTCGGAAAAATTTCTGATCGCCAATTCACTAAATTGACTTGATAATTTTTTTAAAAAATCAAGTTGATTATAAATTTCTTAATAATTTGATTCTCTTTATTAAACTTATAATATACTTTTAAATAGTAGTAATTAAAGATTTTATTTATAAATTCTTCGTTTTGAAATTTATCTGAGTATTTGATCTTATACGATAGAAATATTGTTTGATTTACTATTTAAATTTTTGAACCGCACTATTTTGTTTGATTTAGATCTTTTCTATTTTTGATTAAATTATTCCGAGACAAATTAATCAACGAACAATTTAGCAAGATTCATGTTGTGATCAACTTATTATATATATATATATATATATATATAAGATTAGTGTTCTGTTAAAAAAAAAAATTGGATAAGTCTAAAGTGTTGACTTTGAGCTTTTGTCCTTTGTGAGCTATATATGTATATATATACATACATCAGCTGTGTTCTTCTTCTTCTTCTTTTTCGACTGGTTCGATCATTTTTTTTCTTTCTTTTTCTTTCCTTCTTTCTCCTTCTTTCACGTCTGGCGACAACGGTTTTCCATAACAAGTAAGTAGATTTTCTTTCTTTCTTTCTTTCTTTCCTTATTTTTTTTCCTTCGCTGCTCCTTCTTCTTCTTCTTCGTTCTTCGCTTCACCACAGCATGCTCACCGCACACCACAGCACCCCACCACACGCTACCACACACCACAGCTCACCCGCTCACGCTCATGGCACACACAACTCATCGCTTCACTCCGCACAAGCACACACCGCTCACCGCTCCACAAAGCAGCACACACCGCACACACCGCTCCGTACAATACCGCTCATCGCTCCACATCGCACACCACCACACACACCACAGCACACATAGAGCTCATCGCTCCACGCCGCACAGCACACACGCGCACGAACAGAGCAGGATTCTCTGTCTCCACCACCGAGCACTACACGCTCATCGCACACCACCCACACGCACATGGTGGTGCCTGTTGGGTGCTCAGAGCAGCACTCAACGAGTGCCCAGTCTAGCGCTCAAGGAGCGCATGTGCTGCGCTCAGCAAGCACTAGCGAGCGCTCAGGCAAGCGCACAATGAGCACTCCGAAGCAGCAAAGCTGCTCATCCTCCACGCAACGACCTGCAGCTGTCCCCCTTGTGCGAATGAAGCTATATATATGTATATATATAGTTAGTATATGTATATATATGTATAGGTACCTATATGTTATATATTTATATATATACATATATATACTATGTGAAATATTATATTTCTTGCCATATATATTTATATTTCCTATATATAAGAGTTAAATTATTAATATAATATAAGTATATTTGTTTATTTAGTCTATAATATGCTCATACATGCATAGACGTAAGTATGGTATATATTATTATTATTATTATTATTATTATTATTATTATCATATCTATTGTTTAATTTAAATTAATTCCTTCAACTTTTCAATATGTACTTATGTATTTTTAGTTATTTATGTTATTTAATTAAATTTTTCTCTATCATTATTTATTATTATTATTATTATTATTATTATTATTATTATTATTATTATTATTTTATTTATTTTATTATTTTACTTATATTCTAAAAATAACTCTAAAACAGTATTAAATCGTCTTTGTATGTGAAAATTTGAGTTAAACGAAATAATTTAATCACATAAGGTTTTAGTACAAAAATTACAAAAGTATAGAAATTCTGTAGCATAGAAAATATATTAGATGTCTATAGTCAATTCTTATAGAATATTCCTATCTTTAATTATATTCAGGTGATTCTAACTCTGAGCTTGACCTGCCTGTTGACTATTTACGACTGACAAGAAATATGGACAGGTGAGTATATTCCTATGATCTTTATACTTTATTGTGGTTGTAGAATAGAATTAATCAAGTAATAAACTATTAAGGGGTTGGGAAATAAATTGTGGTTGTTGTTACTTGAATTTGGTTGATAAAATGATGTAATTATATTCTAACCCATTGATTGTTCTAGAGTAGAAATGAAAGTGAGTGATAATTGTTTGCACACTAAATAAATGAATATAAAACAAATTAGCATAATAATTAAATTAAATTAAATACATTCATGCATGGCATATATGCACGTAGAAGGCCATCACCACTACACTTTGACTTGGATGGGCCATACTGTCCCTTGAGGATGGTAAACATGGAGGACCAAAGTGGTATATGCCTAGTGTGTACCATGGGCCTTGTTTTAAGGGATAGGGAACTAATTCGTCCTGGGGAAACGACTCTTCTCTTAGAATCGCGTCGGGTCATTGTTTTGGATTTATTGTTTCAATGGGATGTTGTTATATGTATATTATTTTCGATATATAAAAAGTTTTCTTGAGAAATTTGATTCCCGAAGTATAATAATCTAGATGCTGATGAGTGGATGTACCCCAACCCCGGATTCGGAGGGCATAAATCTGAATATATATATGGTTACCGGTTGGCTATATATATTTGTCCACTTGATTGGTTGCATTACATATGTTTGACTTAATAACTTGCTTTGAATGGTATAGAGTGAGGATTATAACTCGCTGAGCCTATGAATCGCTCACTCCCTTACAGTTTATTGTCACGGGATTATATTTGGTACCAGTCAGGACGAAGCTACCCTCAGGTTAGTTCCCCTATGGATTCAGGGTTTTGAGGGAAGGATGCGAGGGTTGAGGAGAGTTCCTTCTTCTTTTTCCTGGGAAGGGTTTCTAAAAAGTTTTTGGAAACAGGATTGTAATATTCGTAGGATCAGTAATCCAACTGCTTTCTTATATACACTCCTAACTTTTTTCTTTTACTGTTATATTTCTGCAGTTGTTATTAGTTAGTTTTGAGGCTATTAGTTGTACATTATGTGGCTAATCTGATACTATCAAGCCTATTGGTTATCTATTCAGGATATGCTTCTGCACAATATTTATGGCTTTGAGAGACTTATGAATTAATCTTAAGCCAGGTATTGTGTATGGCGGAACTGTCCTGTCTAAGATACCCTCGGGGCGTGACAACAGCAACTCCCAGCTGAAGTCCATGTATAACGCTAGAACAGAAGACATAGGATGCTGCAGTTCTCTCCACGCGCAACACAAGCAACAGAAGACCAAGCAAAAATTCTTCC
Organism: Combretum micranthum; assembly: GCA_024138025.1. NCBI lineage: Eukaryota > Viridiplantae > Streptophyta > Magnoliopsida > Myrtales > Combretaceae > Combretum > Combretum micranthum. The sequence goes on along the minus strand of JAMXBD010001066.1, from coordinate 135,487 downwards.
ACGCGCTGCAAATGGTAAGCACTGAGCAGTCCATTTCTCCACGCACAACACACGAGTAAGCGACTGTTGTAGGGGAGATGTCTTCACGTTGGGACAAATAGAATATTAGCTGCTGTAGGGGAGATGTCCTCACGCTGAATAGAGCATATATCTGTTGGGAAACACAGCTTTCAAGTTGGATTTCGGCTGCAGAATTGTAGTGTCCAGCCATTGCCATTTACGTCCAACATTTTGTCAAATTCAAACACATAGAGTCAACATGAAAATGACCCACAATCCAACCACAATACACCACATAGGATCAACCTTAAAGGCAATACAATTTCAGTTCAATACAAGAAATAAAACAACTCCAAATGGCCAAGTATTTTACCATGGAAACAGCTGTAGCATGGGAGAAAAGTTCAACCAAAAATAGCAGTCCATTACCCATACAAATCAGCTGTGGTTTAGGAACAATTCTAGGATTAGCTAATGTTGTTATTTTTTACCAAAGAACTACCAATAGTAGGCCTCTATATGGACACTTCAAACACCATTTATTACCTAGAAAACAACAAGAGAATCTGAGCAAAAATTCATGCAAACCAACATGGAAAAACAACAAACAAAATAGCAGTAGAAATGTTGATTTTTGGCCTCTGTTTCACACGATTTTGACCCGATTTTTCTTGCAATTTGAGCCCTTATTTTACACACATAAACAACCTTAAATAAATACCAAACAAACACATTTAATGCCCCTTGAAATCAGCCACAAATTTCACAAAAATTCATCAAAAATTCGTCCTCAAATTTGCATTGCATTTATACCCGAGAACAGCAGCTGAAGTTGCAAAGTTTACAAGTCCAAAACACCCTCCCATATACCTAAATCTTAGCCTAACATTTATATACATATATAAGTTTAAGTTGGCTACAAAACCAACTCAAAATCTCCCCAAACACAATTCAAAATCTCTCTTAAAACAAACACTATCAATTTACCACACTCCACTTCCATGCTCACTTGATCAACCTTGTTTCAACACTCCAAAAACAAAGTGTATCTCTTATTTATATCCTATAGCACTCCCCAAACGTCAATACTCATCAATCACAATCAAAATCCACATTAACTAACTCAAACAACATCAAAGAATAAGTTAGATAGCCTTGGTTCATCATAGATTCAAGTTGGAATCAAGACACAACAAGGTAAGAAAATAAAATAGATATATATGTTAGTTTAGCTAGATAAATTTCCTTAGTTACTCATCTTCTTACTATCCTATTTAGATCATCATTTCCATCAAGAATGAGGAGCTAATTTTAAGTATCCAACCAGGGCAAGAATCATATTAATTCAAGTGTTCATTTTGTTTTATCTCTAGAAATTATCTTATAAACTTACCAAAATAGATCTAACAATATATTCATGTTATTGAGACTATTTAGTATATAAATACATCAACTTGAAGATTTATAAGTGTAGAAATTCAATTCTTAGAAAGGAAAAAAAAAACCAAAACCATACCTAAACTATAACAAGCTAAATTGAACTTTGAATAACTCATGTAAACCGTTGGGAAGATTGAACAAACTGTATTGATGTGTTTTTTTTAAGCCAAAAACGACCCCACCAATGGAAAGAACACGAAAAATCCAGTGAAATCGATTATTTATTTGTTAAAAACGGATAAGAAATGAATTAGATATTGCGTAAACAAAAATGGAAACAATGCTATCAGATCTACACGAGAATAGCGAACTGTTCTTGTCATTTTCGCCCCCTTAATAACTTTGTTTGATAAAACTAAGACCATTAATGGATTGTACTCGAAAAATGCTATAAAACGACTATTTATTCGTCGAAAACGGATTAGAAACGAGTTAGATAACATCAAAACAAGTTTTGACTACAATGGTTAGGATTCACTTGAAACTATGCATGTGTTTCATAAATTTAAAAATTGTACAAATGTCTTTTCTTGAAAATAATTCCACTACTATAAAGGACTCTTCGAGTACTACTCAATCGACTATTAATGCAACGAAAATGGATTTAAAATGAATAAGAAATCACAAATAGAAATTCACTCAATTTTCAATCTCAGTAAACCAATACTAAGATTACTGCTGTTTCTATTGAAATAGTTTCATTATTACCATTATTACTACTGTTTATAATATTCCGTATTATTGATATTTTCATCAAGGATCATTAGAATTATTAATACCGTTATTATTTACGTTAATGTCACCATATTTATACTATCATCAATACAATTATTATTTTTGCCAACTAATATTATTATTTACTAATGGTATATATTATACATGTATTTATTACTAATATTGATATTAACGTTTCAAAACTAATATTAATGATAATATTGTAGTATTAAACTTAGTTGTTTTGCAATGAAAATGAAATCAAAGTATAATGAAAAATTTGAGATATCTAAACTCCATCTACATACAATTTTATTAGAATAATTTTTGAAAGATATAAATACTAGAACATACCCTTAAATAAATAAAAAATTACCAAGTTGAGAGACAGATAAGGTTGACGGGCAAAGAATTAATAAATAAAAATCTTCTACTAAAAGCAGTAGAGCTTAAGAAAAGACAAACCCCTTGAATAAAAATATAGATAGCAATTAATAAAAACTGTATCAAAATACAGATACGGAAGAGTTAGGCATCTATAAGGATTTAATTAAGTTATTAATGATGCAGTAATTAAAGTAACGGGTTTAGTCTAATATCCGGCGATTGGAATCAGCACCTTTAAATTATAGAAAAACTTCTCTTACATAAATAATCCAATAATAAATCTCTATTATTTCCTTTCATAGGAAAATAGATCAATTTCCGGACTTCCAGTAGCTTATACAACAATTTAGCGAGGACCATAAGTGAGGGAATTCTGATGATTTACTATTTGCTTGTGATTGCTACTGTTTGCTGTTATGTTGATTGTATTGCTTGTATGTAGAATGACTGATTGATGTAAGTGTTATCATCTGCATGATCACCTGAATAAATGGATAAAGATAATAATTTGACTAAACTAATTGGATATATTCGTCGCATGTGCTTGATCCCCTTGTAGGAAATGTCCCGAATTTGAAATCAAAAGTATTTTGAAATGTATTTTTAAAGAAATCCGACTTGGAATATTCCATGTTGCTTTTATATCCTTTGAAAAGGAAAAATTTATACTTAAAGAGTTTATGAGATAAACATGGGACATTTCTGAGTATTGTTGTGACAGTGGATGTTGCTTGAGTCGGGGTCCACTAGTCACATGGCGATAGATGTTACCTGAGTTGGGGGTCTATCTGCTGGATTCACCTTTAGTAGGTAATGGTTAGTATTGGTAGTAAATGTGACCTGAGTCGGGGTCTACTTGCCTGATTCACCATCAATTGGTGATGGTTAGTAAAAATCGCCATTAAATTGGCATTATATATTTATATATTAACCAGCATAAATCATATAAACACGTTGGGGAATATTTGTTGTTACCAATGGCGGTTAAGCATTGGGTAAGTCTGGATGGACGCTACCATCGGACAGCCTCGTGCGAGTAAGGCGAGGTGTCCCATGCGAGTAAGTATGGGAGACAACTGAAATGTAGATAGGTAAATCTACATCGTCTATGGATCCGGACCCCCATAGATGTGTTGCTTGCATTCATCATGTATGCATTCATATTGTGTGTAGATAGATTTGCATGAATGTATAATTAATGTTTGATAACTTGTGTGACTAGTAGTAGTGAGGAATGAACTCACTGAGCCCGTGGTTCGCTCACCCCCCAATAGTTTTTGTGCAGGATTATTACTAGCTGGGATTGGGGCTAGGAATGTGTGAAGAGAGCTTCTCCAATGAACTCTATTGAAGATAGAGATATAGGATATGGTAAACTTAGAATGTAAACTAGATAAATGTTATATTGTTGAAATTTGTAAGTCGTAGTTTGAAACCCATTTTCACTATTTGGTAGGGGATACCGATTCTCTGCGATCCTGGTAGAGATTGGAAAATCGGATTCCATAGTTGAAATCCTGTAATATATTATATTATTTGTATGATAAAAATTGATAAACAAATAGAGTCTTGTACACTCTAACATACAAGACGGCCCTCATGTTATGGATGCACACGTGATATGATAGCTTTAGATGAATTTTACTAGGCCCCATCGTGACACAAGTTTTATTTTTGAATAATCTCTCGAGGTAAATTTCTACTTCTTTACCTGATTTTGTCTTCTAATCATGATTAAGGTTTAAGGTTTGTCCATTTTTTTGAGGTGATGATCCTCTGCCTTATAGATTGATTTGCTTGGTAATTAGTGCGTGATGTTATTGTGATGATTTGGTTAGGTGTTTTTTTTTCTATTCTTTACTTATTATTAAAGTTGAATTTCTTGAACAAGTCTGACAGTTATGTAGGTCCAATAGACGCCATGGATTAATGTGTAAAAAGATTATAGATGACCTGGCCATTGATTACAGTTTAGAAAGATCATAGATGACCTCTTGGTAGGAGTCGATTTTTTTTTTTTGTTCTTTATTATATTTTATTTTCATTAATTAAAATAAACTTCTATAGAGAATTTTCTTTAGCTCAATTTGTTTCCTAGTGGTGTTCAATGCACAAATTAATTTCATATGTTAATACTGCAATTGAAATTCTAAGTCATAAGAATGGATTAAAAAGGAAATAAATATTTAATTTCAAACAAATATTATTATATTTGTGCTCGAAATCCCTCAACAAATTGATGGATAACTCATTTTAGATAAATTGCTTTACCCTATAATAGTGGTAAGTATATAATAATGGAACTGTAATATTACTTATTAGCTAAAAAATTCTTTTCCTTTATCCTTTTCGGTTTAATTAAGCCAACTCTATTTAACTCGATAAGTTCAACCAAGATAGGATTGCGCGCACACACACACACACACATATATATATATATATATATATAATTTGTTTTGATTAGTGAAAACAGCTAATTTAGAAGGAACCATAAAAGAGCAAAAATCACAATTCATTTAGCTTAAAAACTTCTTTCAAACAACAACCCTCATATATTTGGGTAGTACCATATTAATGTTGGTTGGTATAATATGTAAACATGTTTATTAGTATTTATTGAATTAAAACATGGGTTAACACTATCTTATTGACTACATGACATTATTGATGACAACATTTATAAGACTTTTTCAACATTTTAAATACTTCCAAGTGCAATGTTGTAGTCCTTAATTGTTTTTGCTTTATAATTAGCAAGCTATATTGCTGTTAAAGAGTGACGTTTAAATTTTTTTTAATAGAAAATCTATGTTACCTATAAGCATAGTTCTCGACATTTGATTTATTTATTTATTTTTTATTTTAACTTATTTTTGCAAAACTTAAATTGTTCTTTTAATTAAATTGAATACCTATGTAATAGTTGTGCAAGACATATGTACTCACAGAAGAAAAGTTTGTCAATTTGCTCTTTTAGTTTTCTTTATCGAAATCTCTAAAAAGAATAAGAAAAAAAAAAAGTAAATCATAGGAAGTTGTTGATGTCCTTTTTAATTTGTTCAGACGAATAATTTTTTTTTTTTTTTTTTTTTTTTTTTTGTTAAAGCAACATAAAGGAGAGTACTTAATGATATACAAGGATAATTCTTGAGACAATTAATTTGACAGTAAAAACCTATTAGAACTTGAAACTTTCCTTTAATGCATGGACCATTTTTTTTTTCATTTTTCACAATAACATTATCTTTTAATTTCAATAGTTTGATGTGGAAGAAATGATTAGAGACTAATACTAAGATAAAAAAAAAAAAAAAAAAAAAAAAAAAAAAAAAAAAACAAGTGTGCTACATGAAGTCAGTTTATACTATCAATTTGATATAATAATTAGAAATTTTACATCAACCTGTAAGGATAAAAGCAAGTTAAGTGTTATACTTTTAAATTTGACAAATTGGTGTTTAAATTTTTAATTTTTGCAATATAATGTTTCAAGTTTAAAATTAATTTTGTAGTCTCTCTCTCTCTCTCACTCTCTCTCTCTCTCTCTCTCTCTCTCTATATATATATATATATAAGATTTTTAAAAAAATAATAAGTCAATACACAACTATATAATTCTAGACAACCATCATCATTTATGTTGAGCAACTGCCTTATTCACTTTTCATCTCAAATTTTCTTAAGGCATGTTTTAGAATGCATTGAAGTTTATTATTATTTTGAATGCAAAATTTTTGCATGCTGCATGAAAAAGCTTGGAATTTTTTCATTATATAATTTGGACATTGTCGGAACCATAATTAAATCATTTAATTTTTTTCAAATGGGAACACTAGTAGAATCATTTCTTAACATGAATGAGCAAAATGTTTTTGCTGATTGTGTATGTAACAATCTTTGTAAACAAATCATCACCTTAATAGTAATGATAAATGATTATTCGATTTTTTATTTATTAGTATCTTGAGTTTTCATAAAATATATTTTGATCTTATACGTAAATCTCAAAAGTTGTAAATAAATTATTAAAGCATGAAGAACTTTATGAGTGTTTTCCTATGGAGTATGATTTCCTATTCTTGTAATATACTAAATCAAGTATTGTCACTTTTTGTATATGAATATGTTTGATATTATCAAGTTGACCCATATATCCTAATCAATTGAAGAGCAACATTTAAAGGACAAAATGACATTTAAGTTAGAAAAATATGAACAAAAAAGAAAGACACAATTCTATTGACAGAGCCTTTATCTTCATATATTTGCATGGGTGTAAAAACGAAAGGTAAAAAAAAAGAAAGAGGTAAGATATTTAGGATTTTCCTTTCCCATAGCAGTGATGGATCCAATCTCTTTAGTTTTATAATTTCCTAGTTAAATGACCTATGTATAGACTATCATAGGCTTCGCTACGTTATGTTCCTCCATAGCTTGCATCCTCCTAAGGAACAGCCTGTTGCTCATAACTCTTATCAATTTCCTTGCCATTGCAAAATTATTACTCTAAATACATTAATCTATTTTCCCCCTACTTATCCATGCTATTGAAAATGGACCTATATAACTATGACAATGTGAACAAGTGCCTAGTCATGACCATCATAAGCACAATATTATATACTATAATAAATTATGGTTATAAGTGGTTCGGGTCATCCAATTATAATAGTTGTTAGTAATGTGCAACCACTAATAGGTAATAACATGATTAATGAGTTAGTGAAAACCAAATATTTATGGATAACCTTTTTCCAATAGTTTAAAACTTTTTAGATGCATTTCTATAATTGCTTTACTGTGAGACAAAATGAAAAAATTTGTTGATCTACCCATATGGTTCAATGATTTATAAATATTGATTAATTTTTATACATTATTTTATTTTAGGAAATTTTAGAAAATTATTAATTATATGAATTATAAATAGGTGGGACATTGCATGAAATTTAATTATGTCAATATAACAATTCTATTTGATATAATTATACATATAAGGAAATTAGTAATCATGTGTATGAATAGGATGTCAAGATGAACTTAGCATAAGATATATAATAGGCTTTCAAAAGAGTATATTGAAGGGGTTAAAGCTGTCTTAGTAGTAGCGTGGCACCATGGTTGGTAACATGATGGTTTCATTCAATGTCCATGTTGGGATTGCCTCAACGCATACTAGCATCCTATGGAAATCATCGATATCCATTTATTCCTAAGGGGCATGGCTTGGTCATACCTTAATGGACACACCATGGGGAAATTCTAAGCTAAACCAATACTTTAGCTGATAATGAGGAGCGGATAATGAGATTTTGGAAGACATCATTCACAATGACACTGATATAGAAGATAATTGTCATGCCCCAAATTAGAGTCAAGGCGTATCCAGTCGCCACGTATAACACTTAAGTATTGAATGAACAGGCTAACCGTAAAAGAAACTATTTATGTCGAACAATTGCTAACTAATTTTAGATTCTAAAATCGTTTAGTTAGATTCTAGAAACAATTGAATTTAGCAGCAACAAAAGATATTTCTTAAAAAATTTTCTTTTTCCTACTCTCATAAGTAGATCAACTTCCGTTAAACAAAACCATACCATCAGGTATCTCATCATGATACCTATTCTTGATGGTAAAACAAAGCTTTAAAGATTGAATTACAAAACATGAGCTCCAGAGATAGGCCCTTAAATAATTACAACTTCAAAAGTTAAATCCAATTCTTAAATAAAATAAAAACAAATAAAAATACATCAAATGATCCTAATCGACTTCACTCTTCATCAAAATCCTCCAAAGTCGTCCAAAACCTGAGTCAAATCATCAACAAGCAAAATCAACACCTGGAAAGAAGAAAAGATTGAGCCAAAGCCTAATACAATAGTAACATAAGCATACACGAGACAACACACAAGCTTATACTAATGCAATGCAGCAAACAATAGTTTATTATCTTTAAATTAAAGTGAAACTAGATACACTGAAGTGCTCGCACTCCAAAACAGACCTTTGGAAATCTGGGGGTCTTGAGTAGTGGCAACTACTCAGGGATTTATATAAGTAGCCCGAATCGTTATATCTCTTATATGATATACCAGAAAAGGAAAATAATTTTCTCTAGGGTTCATAGCCGTTACACATCTCTAATTATCTTAGTCATAATATCGTTTAGTTTAACCAATCCCATAAACGTAAACTAAACCATATTACTTCCTTCAAAGCTTAAGTAAATGTCACGCTTATACTGTTTTCCTAATCAACTACCCATTGAGTCACCTCTGAAATATCGTTTTCAATGATAAAGGTTGGCCTAAGAGCTCGCTAAGCCACCTATAACTTATCATATCAATGATTTTGTGGGGGGGGGGGGGGGGGGGGGGGGGGGGGGGGGGGGGGGGGGGGGGGTGTGGTGGTGGGTTGTTTTGTCTAAGCGCCTAACTTCTATGTAAGCATCACCGTATGGTTATCGCTCCTCGGACCATATTTAATAATGCAAGCATAAGCAAGATAATCATTTATTAGGTTGTCTTCAAGTATTAGTTTATTATAATATCTACCTAGACAAACAACACACATGTTATCGTAACCTTATATTATCTAAAATCCAAACAGAGACAGCGGGTAGGTTAGAAGCTATCTCAAATAGATTAGAGGGGGGCTTAGAGGCAACATCTGTTTCAAAAAATTAAACTTCATATTAAAATTCATTCTTCTTAGAAAAAATAAATTTGAAATAACATACTTTACTCATAGTAATTAAAGCATAATCTTGCATATTACAATCATATATAAACCAATTATAAGTTAAGTATATTACTTAACTTAGCTAAGTTTGATCAAGATAGATTAGAGGGTGGGCTTAGAGGAAACATCTGTTTCAAAAAATTAAACTCATTTTAAAATTCATTCTTTCTTAGAAAAAATACATTTGAAACAACATACTTCTCATAGTAATTAAAGCCTAATCTTGTATATTACAATTATATATAAACCACTTATAAGTTAAGCAATAGCTAAGTTGATCAAACTTAATCAATGTAATTCATTTTAGCTCATTAAGGTCAATTTAGTTTAGTTAACTTATATTTATTAACTAAGTTTGTTTAATGCTTAAAGACAATGTTTAATCTAATTAATTGTTAACCCTATTATATTTCAAGTTACATTTAATATAAACATAACTTAACTTAGCTAAGTTGTATAGAATTAATCATTTAATCAAGAATCTATTTAGAGTGCTACTTGGGCATTGTTTTGACATCATTTTTAAACTGAACCGATATTAAAACGATACAGATATGATACTGATGAAAAACCTACAGTTTTACTCATAAACTAATCAAACTAAATCGATATTAATATCGAATTGATACCGAACCAATATTGATTTGCTATAGATAAAAATCTTGCAATCTAAATAGGCCCCTAGTTACTAAGTCATGTTGACTCATTTCGATTACATATCATATTATTTATCATTTATCTATTTCATTTTCACCTTTCTTTCTTCTTTTTTTTTTTAATAAACAGTACCAAAGGACAGATCATGCCTGAATTAATCATTCAATCAAGCACCATGCAAACTTCCATTTGTCCACTTTAACATTTGAAGTACCCCACATTTAAACTCATAGGTTGATTTTAGTGAGAATACTCCATAAGGAGAAGGCCCTGATACAGCATGAAAGCGCAAAAGCAGAAATCAACTCACCAAATGATTTCTAGAAAACACTCAATTGCAAAACATGCAATTTCCAAGAGAAAAACTCTCTCTCAATTAGGGTTTAAAGTATGTCAAATGTTCTAAATTACAAAGACAAGCCTAAAGGCTTATTTATATTATTATCTGAGAAATTCTAAAAGATAAAATCCTAAAAAGGAAAATAATAAATACAAAGAAATCATGTAATTGACAATTAACGCGCTAAAATTAAAAGCTGGCAGCCTATAACTAATGTTGACGGTTTCAAAATTCAAAAATTGAAATTGTCAGCAATAAAAGTTGGTTTAATTGAGATTCCACTGCTGCATTATTCTCTTCTACCTACAAAGATGATTTTGTAGTTTCAAGGGCGACAAAGTATACTTGACACCCCTTGTCTCTAGCCTATATATATTCTTTTTTCCCTATGTATTGGCTTCCACATCATACTGCCAAGGTCTCCTAAATAACAAGTAACAAGCATTCATATCTATTATATCACAATAAATTTCATCATTGTACTTACCTATTGAGAATGGTACTTTGCATCTCTCTTTTACATCAATCTTCTTAGATGCTTTAACCCACCCAACAGTGTATGGATTAGGGTGTTTTTCTATTGGTAGCCTCAATTGCTTCACAACCTTCCTATCAATAATGTTCTCACAGCTTCCATTGTCTACAACCAGGTCAAACACCTTCTCCCTTATCATACACCTGGTATGAAATAATTGGCATCTCGGGGTGTACTCTTCTTGCTTAGGGGCCAAAATCAACTTTTTGATGAAATAAGTCCACCCGACACGTTCATCACTGTCTTCAGAATCGTCCTCTTTCCACCACGCTCACAAACATCTTTTCTCTCAACAATATTCATGCTTTTCTTGTTTGGACAATCATTAGATCTGTGCCCTGGCTGATTGCAATAATAGCACTTGCCTAAAGTAGGCTTTGCATAGGGATTGCTCAACTTCTGTGTGTCCTTAGCATTAATAGGACTCTTATCAGCAACTTTGCCCTCTTTCTTCTCACTAAATTCTTGATTCCCTTCAATATTATCACCCTTTTCAATCATAAGATGATCCACACTCTCATCCCCTAACCTCCTTCTATTAGTATCTTATCGATTGCCCTTCACATAAAACATCAACGCGGCTCTAAGAGCCATATTCTTTGCTTCACTCAAATTCCTTAATACATTCATACCAATTTTATCTTTAATTTGAAATTTCAAACCATTAATATACCTGTCAACTTGTTGTCCTTCGCTTTCTTGAAGATCATTCCTCTCAGCCAACTACATAAATTCTATAGTGTAATCATGGACTAAGTGTGTTCCTTGTTGGCAACGATGATATTGTTGAAACAGGATCTGCTCATAATCAGGTAGTAAAAAGCCCCTTTATAGTAATTGTTTCATGAGGAACCAAGTCCGTATAGGCTACTTACCTTCTCTCTATCTTTGGATCCACAACCTCTCCCACTAGTTAGAATCCCTCACCTTTTAATCTGCACGCCACTAACCTCATACTGTGCTTCTTCTATATTCCATGTAATCAAAGAACTGATCAACCTCCACCAACCAGTCTAAAAATTCCTCTATATTCAAATTCCATTAAGCAGGTAATGTCGTCCTTTAATCGAAAATCTCCACCATCTCCTTAATCATAGCCAAAATAATTTCATCTATATCTGCCAGCACCTTCACCTCCTCTCCTCTAATGTTGCCTCTCATCAAATTAAACATCTTCTTCTTCATCATAATCATCTTTTCATATATTGCCAATCGATTCGTAGTGATAGGCAGATTGATTAAGCCACCATAGCTTCTCTCACCCAAGTCGTAATCCAACATCATTCCTGCCTCTATTGTTTTCATTTTCTATTGTGTTGAAATGCTTGACTAGAACTTCGATAAGTTGCTCTACCCATTGTAATCTCTAATCTATAGCATCAAAGTTTGTCTTAGGAACTATCTAATGAATTCCAAGAACTCCCGCATCTCGAACACCGCCAAGATTGCAATCGATGTCAACAGCCTCGTTAGTTGACATCTTTACAAGAACTTGTCTGCTTTGATATCACTCTAATGCAGCATGAAAGTGTAAAAATACCAATCTGACGTAGCGTGAAAAAAAAAAAAAAAAAAAACAAGATCCACTTCACCGAGTTAGATCTTCATAATAGTAACAATGTTAAATTCATAACCTTAAAGATAACACAAAGAATACTCCTCTAAAAGGGTCTTTAATTCAATAATATCAAATGGTATGATTACAAAGACAAGTCTGAAGGCTTATTTATACTATTACTTGAGAAATTCTAAAAAGAAAAATAATAAATATAAATAAATCATGTAACTAACAATTAATGTTGAAATTAAAAGTTGGCAACCTATAATTAATGTTGGCGATTTCAAAACTCAAAAGTTGAAACTGTTAGCAATTAAAGCCATCTTTAATTGAAATTCTACTGTTGCATTAGTCCCCCAGATCATTTGACCACACTCGATAGTAGGATTTGGAGGTTGTATTACTGCTATAAGGAGGTATACAAAATATAATGATAAAATCACATATACAATTGATATTGACAAAATCATATCTCATGAGATATACATAATATCTTATGATTTTAACAATAAAATTCACAACTAAGAGATGATAAATAACAGAAATATACAAAACATAATGACAAAAACATATATACAAAATATTAAACCATAAAAATTATTCAAACATGTAAAGTAGAATTTATCCTTTTCTATATAACAAGCTCAAAAATTAAAGGACTTCTTTCTTGAACTTTTTCTTTTTGACAAAACCATCATTCCTGAACTATTTTGTCCACATTCCTCTATATTTATTGCCCATTTGGATAAAGTAAGGATCTACATGCTAAAAAGGCTTTATTTATTTATCATCTTAAAGACATACCTCCTACATTGTGAAAATGATGATTTTGACTATACTATGAACCACCTCTTATGGGTAATAGGAGAATACATCAATTAAATTGATTTATAAACTACCCGATCTTTACTTAATGTTTATTCAAATTTCATATGAGAATATTCGAGCCGAAATCAGTGTTAAGTAACTTGCATTGGGCACACCTCTAACTCCCTCTATCCAATTTCCATCTTATAGGCCAAAGGCTTACCTAGCTTAGAGTAAAGTGGATCATAGTTTCAGAGGTCTTGAAGTATCAGCCAGAATCCGCTTGGAACATTTGGTAAATATCTTAGTTCAAACTATGCAATTTCATTCGAAGTTATAAGAAGTCAAACCGCATTCTTATGTTCTAGGGGAAAATTTTAACCAAACCGAGATTTCCCTTAAAAGAAATGTCAAAACAAGATATGTTAAATGCAGAAACGCTTAGACATAAGCTTTCTTACTGACAAGGGAATTAGATTATAGCTTATATATTTATTTATCTTTCCATTTCTTATTGATAGAATATAGAACTTAGAAGATAAAAATATAATATTCTTTTGTGTTCATTATTAATATTTAATAATTTCATAGGATGAGTATAGGATATAAGTTTATAGTAGATTGCATACCATAGAGTATACATTCCATGGTAGACATAAGATATTAAGATATTACACTCGTGTCCTATCTTATGAGATCAGATTCTAGAATATTGTATTAGATCATACTACATGAGCTTTAATACCCACTCAAAACCTATTTGATTAGATAGGGTATTATTATTATTATTATTATTATTATTATTATTATTATTGTGGGTGTCAACACCCATTTGTTCCCTCCTTTTAAAAAAATAGAAAATTGAAAAATAATAACAATTCTAAAAAATGAATAGAAAAACACACTAAAAATATAAAAATAAAATAAAAAATATCAAAAAAACAAAAACATTTGGTAAGATAAAAATTAACAAAAAGAATTAAAAATTACAAAATTATATTAAAAGTTAGAAAACCCCATCTTTTTAGTGAATAGGCTTTTTAAAATTAAAATAAAAAAATTGAAAAGGAAAATATAAAGAAAATTTCTTTTTGGGCTTATTATAGGTTCAATGGTGCTTTAGGCTATTTTTATAGATCATTTTAGACCTTGGAACTCATTTTATTTTAGCCCATTTTTACATATTTGGCTTTTAGATATTTCAAAAATATTTTAAGTTGACAAATTCACCAAAGCCAAAGTGGCTTAGTTGGTTGAGGTATTGGAAATCAAAAAATAAGGCTAGAGTTCGACTCCATGTGAACGCACAGTAAGGGGATTTATTTTGGTTTGTGCGTCTCACCTGCTTGAGGAGACATGCACGTGTGCCATACGCGTGTCATCTTCCCCAATCTCCTAGTCAGCCATGGCTACAACCACAGAGCTTAGATGAGCTCATTTTAACCTTGTTTCCAGCTCATTTTTTCACAAAGGGACATCAAAAGTCTGTTTTAACAATTTGATCTTTCTAGAATATGTATTTTGAAGTGCAAAATCATTCCTTCTAAAGTAACCAAAGTCTGACTTCTCAAATATGAAAAACAACCATTAATGGCCATGTTAAGCTCTAATTCGCCTCTCATTCTCCTAGCGCCCGACCATTCACCTCCTAAAGAAGATCAAAAGTTCAAAATTCGTAACCCCCGATACTTGAAATCTTGTAATGTTTAATTCGATTCTTAATGATGAACCATCCCCTTTCTTGTTCCAGAGTTATAAAATTGAAACAGGGCTTTCTCTCTGTGATAGTAAGGAAGCGACCACATCTCTCTTTAAAAGAACCAACCTAGAACCTGAATGAGGATTTCTCTCTCATCTTAAAAAAAGAAAAACCCAAAATCTCTAACTCTCTGTTTAATGTCTGACCCCTCCTTACCTGAGTTGACCACTATAGCTAGCGAAAACCGCTGCTAGCAAGGCCACTCGACGAACCACCCACACATAATAGAAACCCACTAACACCAGTTGCGATCACTCGCAAACCCAACCTCCATTTCCTTCCCCAAACTAATGGAAACCATCATTAGTTGAATCCATCAACCACCATGTTCCTTCAATTAAAGCCCAATTTAACCATTGTATACCACTTGTATTGAATCTGATCCTAGAACCATGTACTCAAACTAGTCAATATCAGCATGACTTGATCCCTTAGAAGAGCAAGGCTTGACTACTCTATTAATTGAAATATGAATAAAAAGCAAGAAAAAAATTATGGTTGTTAGTATAAGTAGGTATTAGTCCCTAAGAAGAGTAAGATTTGACTCCTCTATTAATAACATGTAAATTGAATAAATGTACTTAAAAAGGCTAATTGATATGTGTATGTCTTAGTCCCTTAGAAGAATAATGATTCATCCCCTCTATCAACTAAGCTATCTTAAAGAAATGAAAATAAATTAACAACATTTGAAAGCAAAACTAAGAAAAAAGACTCAAGAGATGAGCTGATGTACATGCCTTTGCTCTTGAGTATATTGCTCAGAAAAATGATTAAGAGAATACATACCTATATGTGTAAGGGGATAAAGTTAATTGATTATCTCTTACTTTGTTTAACCTTCTGAATAATTTTTGCTTTAGATTCTAGATTAAATAATGAAGGTAAAAGCTGACTTACTTAAATAAGTTTAGTAAGTTTAACAAAAGTAACTTTAGCACAAGCCTAGTGAGATTGAATGAAGTTATAAAGTGCCGAGGTTACTAAGCGGTTAAGCTTAATTGATTTCGGCAAATTCCATTCTTGATTTATTTTTTCTATTCAATAAGCTTTCCTTTGTTGTTCTTGATAAAGTCATATTTTACCCACTTTTCATTGATCAAATCATGGTAAATTATTATAGATTTTATAGAAATCACAAGGAAATGATACTTAAGTGTGCTTATTGTGTTAATTTAGGTCATTGAGGACTTATACAACAAATTCAAACAAATTAGAGAAGATTTGTGCAATGTTGGAAGCAAAAGCAATATAGGCCAACCAAAATCAAATGTACACCGCTAGCCTTCATTATAAATTTCATCACCACGGCCGAAATCAGGACTTGCACTGCCAACGTTCATGAGATAGCAACATCCTGCAATTTTTCAATTGTATGCTACCAATCTAGTCCTACACCATTGGCTTTATGCCATATTCTTTGTCCACATAATTGAAATTTTAAAAGCTAGCCTTTACACTGCTAGTGTAGGAAGAAAATCAAGCCAGTTTTCATTTTGTAGAATTCAATGCTGGCTACTAGAAGAGTTACACCGCCGGCATAGATATCGGCGTACATCCTTAGCTACTCTCAGAACTTAACTTTACAAAGCGAATGCTAGCTAGATCCAAATCAATGCCGCTGATGTTGACTGTTGGCCTATGTGTCCTGCGTCCATTCATATATATATTCTCTTGTTGATCATTTGTGAGAAGATATGAGAAACCCTAGGCACGAAATTTGATACATTTTTTCTTGCTTCTAGATACAGATTAGGACTTAGATTAGTTGTTAGCTTTTGTTTTTTATTTGAATAAGGATTACATTAGGATTAAGTGGAAAACATCATTTGTGTATGGATTTTGGCATGGATTTTCTAATCAAGGTGATTTCATTCCTTTTGTTTTAATTCATATATTGGATTTTGTTTATAGCTTTTTTCAGTATGATCTAATTAGGGTTTTTATTTGTTGATATGGATATTTGGATTGTGGTTTATTGTTGTTGATTGAATCCTTATTTGTATTCGAATTGTTAATGTTAATTCATCGAGTATGTGTTTTGGATTGAATCTAGAATTCACGTTAGATTAGGTTTGCAATTGAAATTTTTTAATCAATTCTATGAGTAGCTAATTGGGATTAAGAATCACATAGGGATATGGGTATAACTTCGATTAAGGTTTAGTAAAATTATACAAATTCGTCAATTAATCACTTTCCCAGGAATAGTAAATATTGATTGGTTAATTTAAGATAATTGCTCACTTTAGGAAAAAGGGTTTTTATCTATACTTAATTGATTGATAATAGTAACCCATTAGCAATTTGGATTTGCAAGCATTCTTGGTCAATAGTGTAAACCCCGAAAATTTTCACAATAATATATAGTAGTAAAATAGAAAACGTAAAATAGATAGTGAATTTAAAAATCGATAGAAATCCTAGAATAGACTAATGAGTTGTGATAAACTCATTCCTAGTTGAAAAACCCGAATAAAAATTTTCTCGACCTTATAGATACCAAAAACGAGATTTCGTATCTTGAACTGATAATTCAAGATATAACTAGAAATAGCTTTAAAATTTCAAAACCGATGAGATACAGTTTATTTATAGAGCTTATCAGTATAAAATAATAATTTAAAAAGTAAATATTAAGATTATAAATACAAACAAACACTAATACTGAACGATAATTATCAACTTAGATCTAAACAGAACATTTCAAACCCGCTGTTATAGTTGTTAGGAAATTCTAAATTTATTAGGACTGGGTTCCTAATTTAATTAATCGAACTTGAAAAATTTAATCACGTAAGTAAAAATACTAAAAATAATTAATCGTGTAAAGTTTTAACTAAAAAATTGAAAATACAAATAAAATAAAGTTTTGTTGTAACTTAGGTAATTCTAACTCGATAAAACGTAAATATAACGAGTCTAAATATACGCGAATAATTTATATTATTTTTTTATGAAAATATTTTTGTAACTAGTAAATATGTGTATATATATATATAAAGGAAAATTGGATTTTCACACGGCTGGACGAATAGAAGTTTGGAGCGTTGAACAGCAGTGGAAATCCTTCACGCGCTGCTGGATGACCGACGAGCTGGAATTCCCACGCGTGCGCTGATTTCCCCGAGCAGCTGAAGTCCTCCACGTGCGCTATAGGATGATCAGCGAGCTGAATTCCACGTGCATGAAGCAAACACCGAGCAACAGCAGCAGCAGTCTCCATTCCAGCACAAGCAGCAGGAGATGCAAGGCAGCAAAGGACGACCAGTAAGCAACACTAGCACCATTGGGCAGCCTTCACACACCCGCACGAGCAGCTGGAGCAGGCAGCACATCAAGCAGACCACACACACACGCACAAGCAGCAGCTCCACACACACACCTCCCACACACGCACAACAAGCAGCTGGAAAACAGAGCACATTGGAGCAAAATAGGGCAGTTGCAACAGCTGACATATGACCCAACTTTGCTCCGATTTTGCTACGAATTTCAACCCGAAAAGGACACCCCAACCAATCCAAAGGCTACACCTATACCCCATAATTAATGTGCAAGAATTACAAACCAAATAGAAGAGGAAAACAACTCCAAAATCGGATGGGAAAATCGTGCAGCAGCAACCAAGAACTCCCCTGCTGCAGAGGCCCGATTTTGTTGACCAAGTTTGATCCGAAAATTGAGCTTCTAAATTCAAACGAAATTGACCCATAATCCAACCCAAAAACTCCACATGTAATCAACAATAAATGAGCAGAATTTCAGCACACAAAAACAACTATAACTACTTCAAAGATCCATGCAAAAATCGGAGAGAACAGCTGCAACAGAGGAGAAAAATTCAACAAATACAGCAACACACTTCTCCAAATCCAACTCCGATTTTTGCAATAGTCCTAGGATTAAATGAGCTGATATTTTGACCAATTAAACACCAATAAAGAGCCTTCAAATGGACACTTCATACACCAAAAATTAATGAGAAAATCGGATTCAAAGTTCGTCCCAAAAATCAAGATGGATTGTTTCAAAAATTCTAGATTTTCACACTTCCAAACTTCAACAAATTTGACCCGATTTTTATCCAATTTGAGCCCTTATTTTTACACACATAAATAGCATTAATTAGCTACCAAAAAAATATAATTAAGACTCTAAAAGATAGCCACAAAAATCTGTCAAACCCAAGTCAAATTTTGCATCCAACTTTGTAAAATCGTGTAGAAAATCCCAACTGCATTTGTGGACATTTTTCAAGTCCAAAACCCATTCTATAGCCTCTAAAACTTAGTTTAGTCCTATTATAAGTATATAAGCCTAAGTTAGACACAATTTGAGCTCATAAATCCCAGAAAAACACTCCAAAATCTCAGCTGCAACCACAAGTGCGTCAAGCACTTTTTACTTTCCTTTTTCCCTTACTACCTTCAACATAGAAGCTTAGAAATCTTGTATGAACAACCATAAACCCTAGCCTACTTCCATACCTTACATACACACTAAGCTCATCAATAACAACCAAAACCAAATAAAAAATCCCAAGTTACCCTAAGGTTCAAGACGAGGAGAATAGCTTGTCAAGGTGAGAAAATTTGATTACCTTAATAAACTTTTATTATAGTTAATGTTGTTTAGTTAGAAACTCATCCTCTAATCTTTGATCTAGGTTTATTTCTTGCTTTAAGAAGAAGTTGAACCTCCTCCTTCCATTCCATTCCAAGGTAAGTTCCAAACTAAACCTACCCTTGTTAAATTGTGAATAGACTTTAGGATGAATTATGGAGCATTTGAAGAAAGTTTTGTGGTTGATAAAAGTTGCAAATCTATTGATGAATTCAAGAGGAAAGATGGTTGATGTGTTGAGAATGCTTAGGTATTGTTGGAAGAGAAAAACAACAACTTAGAAGTCTTATAATTGTGGTAATAGTAAATTCGGATTTAAGGATGAAGTGAACAAAACAAGACTCAAACTTCATCTAATCTAGTTTAAATGCATGTTTAAAGCTTCTAAGACCTTATATGAACATAAAGCTTGATAAAACAAGCTTTACAAGCATGATTAGAAGTCCTACATTACTAGAAAAGGGTACGGACAAATTCATGAAAATTATATATACCGAGACTTCTACAAGTTATGATGGAATTTAGGATATTGATGGAAATTTAAATAAGATCCTCCATAATATATATATACTCAAAAGAAACTTGAAAGAATTAAACAATAAAAATTTATTCACTTTAAGAAATCGATATAAACCATAAGAATAATACCAAATACCGACATAAGACACTTAGACACTTATAGGAATTTAATTTTCCATTTATAAATATTATTGATAAATACTTCATCTTAATAGGTAATTTCGATACTGTCGAGGATTTCCCGGTTGATTACTACGACTGATCAGTATGAGCAGGTGAGTAACTTAGACTTGTTACATTGTTTGTGATTGTAGTTTAGTTGCACTAAAATACAAATATAATAATAATGAACTCTCATGTGTATGGGATTATGGGATTTGCTTGCTGTTTGAAATTACTTGCTTGATAAATATTTCTAATCAAAAGTGATAATGAATGACTTGTGAAATTATTGTATGTGAAGCATGTTGAATGTCTGAATAAAGTTTGAACACTTATAACCTGACTAAAAATTATAAAACTCATAAGTAAAATGGTGCATGCATAGCATGATTTGCACATACTGCATTATGTTTTTACGAACACCTATTATGTGTTAGAATTTCGGTTCTTGGTAATACTTGGTTTTTCTAGGCAATGGGCTATTAGTTCTATGCAAGTTTACCTTGTTCTGTCGTTCCATGGGAACTAAATGGTAGCGAAGGACGCCGCCCATAGTATCGTTGTGAAATGGCTAACACTTAGTGAGTTTCTAAGGTATAAAACAGGAACTGAGTGTTTAAAACATCATTAACATAAAGAGATAATTGTGAGGATTATGGATTCCTGTGTACTTAGTTTCTCCTGGGTCGGTGATTCAGGTATTGGTTCCTTCAACCCCAATGAGAGGGCGTAAATCTCTATCCTGTTTGGATTCCGATTTGTCCAAGCTTGTAATTGTTCATGTGTTTGATTGATGCATTACATATGATTGATAATAACTTGCTTGTTGTGATAAGTCTGGTTATTCACTGAGCCCGTGGTTATGCTCACACTCCTACAGTCGTTACAAGATGACACTTAAGCCTTGATAGTGGCTTCTAGGAGCTTAGAGCCGATATGATTCTAAAGCTGGAAGAGTTTTGGAAACAGGGAAAAGTAGTTTCTTTATTTATATGTATTAATTGGTGTTAGTGCATCAATTTTATTATCCAAGAACTTAGATAGTTTTATGAGTTGTAATAGTTATTATTCAGACAGTAGCATTTAGTTATGGTATTGTGATTTTATTTACTTTCATCGTTTCTTATCACGCAACCAAAAAGATCATGCTTTGTTAAACACATGTCACTTTCCAAAGTAGTTCTAGTATGAATATGTGTATTTGATATCGTCTAGATTATCAGGCTGTATATGTATTACTACTAGGGTACTATTGGGGCGTGACAAATAGCAGACTACAATTTATTTCCAGATCCGATTGGCTCTAAACCTAGTTCTATTTGAGGTGCGGAAAATCCCTATTTCTTTGTAGTTTACTTCTATATTAGAAAATCCAAAAATAGAAACAAATTTTGATTTTCCAAGCTATGATTTGGACTAATATAATTGATAGCTAGTCCTCACTCCCTATGGACATGACCTGATATTTACCAAAATTTTATTACTACACACATACTTGGTACATTGGTCGATTAATATCTGTTTGTTTAAAGGAATTTAAAAAGAGACTAAAAAGAGTTTTAAAAAGCACTTATAGAAAAAGTGTGATCAGTTCTTAATTGAAGTTTTTCTTGAGAATAAATAAAAGCTTAAGTGTGAAGGAATTTGATAAGTTTTTTATACTCTATAAAAGTCATAGGAGTTCATACATGTTTTGATCCATTATTAGATAAATTCCTATGATTTTGTTCTTTTATTATTTAATTATTGTTTTTTCAACTCTTAAGATCAATAAAAGAAGAAATAAAGTGATTTGAACTAGATTTGGAACAAAACAATAAGAATTTACAAAGACAAATTCAACCGCACCTTGAAAGAATGACCTGATGGCAAGAAAACAAGGCAAAACTCTAAACCACACCCTTAATCATGCCTTTAATTTGCACCATGATTTGCACTAAGAAGAACCATGCCTTATATGCATGATATAGTTACAATTGTGCCTATGACTCGTGCCCACAATTCTACCCGCAGTTCAAGCTAAGATAAAACGTGCTTCCGAAGTGAAAAACATAACTTCTACAACAACCAACCTTTATGCTCGCAATCTAAACCGTGATAAGTGGCATTATCACTTTTACCCTGCCATGCTGTCATGCATGCTATAATAAGACGAAGTTTGTTAAAAAGAATCTACCACGTCAACGAATAAAGTCTTCATAATTTTCTATGCCAACCGCCCATAAATAACAGTACACAAATGGCGTAAGACATATATTGTATCATATGTAACAAATTTTTGACATAGTATAGGTGTGCTTTGTAGTGAGAGAATTTCTAGTAAGAGAAACTCTTCTTCTTGCTAGATATTAGAGTTTTTTGGGGAATACATTTTGAATCCAAAGTTTGTTTTCTATAAGAATTTGTGCTTGAAATTAATATTATCCTTATTTCCTATTATTTTCTCCTAATTTTATGTACTTAATGTTTACATTCAAGGAGAAATAATCATCTTGTCTTAGGATTTAAGAATCCAATACCCAATTCATGTGATTTCAAGCATTTTTATTGAACATTTTCTAGCTACTTGTGTTTATTAGCTTTAACCTTAACTCATAAGCTTATGTAAGCACACCATGTAGATCCATGTTTGATTTTAATTGAACAGATTGAGAAATTGTTTTTGAAATAGATCTAGGCTTCTAATGAAGTTGTTTATAATCACTTAGAGATACGATGTTGAAACTTTCTATCACTTGATTTCAAGTTCATTAAAATAGGTTTTAGTCAAAGGATTGTTAACATTTATGCTGATTGAGGTTGTTGATAGCTTGTGATGAGATTATAGTGATTTAATCTTGATCTTAAGTTATCAACCTTGAGAGAGCCTTTAGCTTATTTCAATGAATATGATGGTACAATAATACCTAGGAAATAACTCATTGAGTTTTTTTAGAAATTGCATGATAAGGACTTGATGAAGCAAATCCTAATCTCATTCTTGCAACAACAAACCTATCTTCTATTTTTTCCTTGAAAATGAGCATATACTTATAATTAAAATTAGCTTATTTCTTCTATTCATTATGTTTTGATAAGTTTTTCTTTAACTAGATAATAGATTAAAAGTAAATAAGATAGATGCTAGCAATCCCTAATGAATACGAACTACTACTTTCTATATTACTTCGGTATGTGCACTTACCTATATTTGTAGTTGCAACCAAAGTTAAATAGAATTTATTAGTATTTTTATAAATTTTTGGAAAACTTTAACTTCATGTTTTACACAAAATTATCTAGATCACAACGAATTAATCAACATCCAAGTGTTTCGTTGATCATTTGTTCGATTCTTTGATCAAAATCATCGTGATCAAAGATCTCATGACCTTGATTAGTTTGCCTACATTATGCCATGACACTCTAAGAGTAAACGTAGCTTTGATACTAAATTGATGCACCAAAAGGAATTAAATTTATCATGTTCCATTAATTCGCACACGAATGTCGAAAAATGACCTTTAATTATATTATTGATTATACAAATACCTAGATAATTGGCATCTAAGTTTGAAAAATACAAAATAAATTCAAATATTTCGAAAAGAGAAGAGCAAGACAACTCAATTTTTCTATTTCAAATGATAACTGAATAACTAATCTTTTTCTTTTCCATAAGATACAATTTATATTGAAAACCTAAATTTTGTTAAAAAGGAAAAGAGCTAAAAAGATCCTATTAATAAAAACATTAAATGATATTGAAAAAGGAAAAATACTAAAAAGAACATCTTTATATTAAGACATTGAATGATATTCCAAAGATATTCTTTTGAATATTGATTAAAATAAAGAAAACTATCAAAAGAAATCAATGACAAGCTATTAAATTTTGAATATTGACCACATCGCTGAAAATATTAATCACATCATTAAAAATATTAACTGCATCATCATTGACCACATTGAAGTTGGAGCAGAAATTACAAGCTCAATCTCCACATATGATGCCTTATCCATGACAACCTTTCGCTTAGCCATCTTCTACATCATCTTTAGGTGGTCAATCAAGTAGAACATCTCAACAACATCATTTCTCTAGTGTTTTTCCTTAGCCTAATCCACAAATTTACTCTCCTAAAGGGTCATCGTCACAACAACTTGCTCCATATCCATTTTTCAACCCACAAGGACAATTTAATCTTGTGCAATTTAACCCCTTCAACATGTCACCGTCCATAGTGAATTAAGGTGGAAAGCCAGGAGTATCTGGGTCAGGTTCATATGCAACCATTAGGCCTTCTACATAGTGTGTGTGTTTATTTAGGTCCATTAGTCTGGTTTCTTATTTTCTTATTTAAATTGTATGTAGACATTAGTATTTGAACAAATTATGTACGTTGTTTGTTTTTTGGTATTTTTACTATATACATGTTAGATTATTTTTTAATATTTTTTAATTGAGAATTGTTGCTTTAATTTCCCTATAAATTTGATTATATTGTTTTTCATTAGCATATAATTATTTGAATCAAATGGAATTATTTAATGCTTTTTAATTAAAAAAAATTATAAAATAAAATAAAATAAGTAAAGTGGCGAATTCGTTTTGCCAATAAGCTGATATGTAGTATGAAGTGGAAAATTAATCGAAAAAAATAAGTTTTGCTAAAAAAATTTTGTCGATAAGCTAGGTATGGGAGCTCTTAAGTGATAAATTAATTTGCAAAAAAAGTTCACTGCTAGGACTTTTTCTATAAAATTTTTTTGCCAATAGCTTTTTTTTAACATGGCTTTCCCAGCAATGTATTATGGCAAATTTAATTCGCTAAAGAGCTACTTAGTAGCAAAATAAGACCTACTATAGAAACTTTTTTTTCATTATAGTAGCTTTTTATTTTTGTAGTGAATTTTTAAAAAAAGATGTGTTAGTATTTTGCCATTCCTAAAATATTCATTTTATAATTTTTTATTTTTTTAATTTTAAAATAATTTTTAATATTTATTTATTTAATTTTACGTAATAATATTTTTATTAAATTAATTTTTTTAGACCACTAAGCACTAACATATATCCCTCCAATAGTAGTTATAATATTGGCACTTTCATACAAGACTGAGGTAAACTATTTATTAAAAAAAAAACACACACAATTAATGTGTTTGTATATGGAATACAACACAAGTAAGATTTTTGTCAAATCCTCAACCCTATTATATTATATGGTATATGGAATTTCTAGGCGTCTTGTATCCATTGTATAAAATGAATAAGATTAAACATAATATATATAATTCAACACATACTTCAAAGCCTAAACCCAATCGCCCATGACGAAAAAGTAAAAGCCCTAAAGCATATTTAGTTGTATAGTTTTTTTATTGAATGTGACCCTATTAGTAAAAATTCTCCTTGGGATTTGGTGTCGCTATTTAGGTTAAACAAGTGGACTTAAGTCATATGCTAGATTGGCAATCTTATAATAGAAATCAATATGCTATACTAGTCCGACATTTTACATAGCCATTTTAGCAGCTACAATTACCATACGTGTACTTCCCTACTCCTCCCATTTGAAGGTCCCCCTTAGCAAATCCTTGTAATTTAGGTCATTTTTAGGGTATATTTAGAGTAGAGTAACTCTGTTATATAAGGTATCAATTTATGTTTTGCTCAATTGGATAGAGTTCATGTTAGTATTGAAGGCTATAAGATAGATTATGGATATAGATTTCCCCGAACCTATTCTCCTTGAGTATAGATATTAGGTTTATATACCACTTATATCCATCATATAACCTGTACTATTTGTATCCACCCTATTAAAACTTATAAAATAATATTAGTAAATAAAAAATAAATAATACTCTAATTTGTATTTTGCGATAAGTTTTGTTCAAGTTTATCATTTGTAAATTATCTTTGAAAATTTTTATTTTGGAAGAGCTTGTGCCATTTACTTTTGAAGAAGTTATTATTTTTATTTAAGAAAAGCTTCGATTATATGTGCTTATACTTTTAAGTTATATAGAGGTGTTATTTATCTTTTGGGACTAATTAAAGTAGAAGTGCATCCAAAGTTTTTAATTTGGAATTTGATACAATTTCTACAATTTTATTAGACATAAAACAAACAAGTTCTACTGGTATTTGAAATAAGTTCAACATTTACATATAAAGAAAATATGCATATTGTAGAACGTACAATATTAAGAAATTATTTTTTAATACATGAAAAGAAGGCAATTTTACATACCAAGTGAAATTATATATATTATTTTAAACTTAAAATTTAAAAAGAAAAATAAATCTAAAAGATTGAACAAAAAAATTCACAGGTTTAACCAGATAGTTTTTAAACACAAAATTTAGTACCTTTATAGGGTTAGAGCCTAGCTAAAGGTTCATACCCTACCCACATCTACTTGCTCACCCCTAAGTATGCATAACAATAAAATTTAGAAACTATAATAATGGAATAAATAATTTTTCAAAGTAATTGCTTGTATTTTGTATATATTATAGATCTTAAAATTTTATTGGTATTTACATATCTTTATATATATATAATGTGTGTATATTTGTTAATATCACGAGTTAATTATATAATTTTATGAGTTTTATAGTTTTTTGAGTTTTTCCTTAATTAAAATACATATAAAATCATTTAGGTTTAAAATCTAATTATGATTATGAGTTTAAATGCATGACTCTATAAGTTTAGAATTTTACGAATTTTATATAATTCTATATTATTCTATTAATTTTATATGTTTCCGTTATGAATAAAATCATAAAAAAAATTTTGGCCTAAAAAAAAACACCTGATATATAATATTAATGAATTTTTCTGTCGAAAGAGTTGGGCGAAAGAAAGCACGTGTCACATAGAAAAAGAGTGGCCAATCATTATAAGTGTTTACGTAGGATTCTCTTCGTTAATTATCGTTATATTTGTTTGTAATTGTGAAGTGGGATATTGAAATTGCATCTCTTTATTTGTTAAATGGTAGTATGGTTCATGGAAACTGCCGCCCCACCCCCAACCCAGAAAAAACGAAATCTCTCTCTCTCTTACCACCCCCTCTCTCTCTATGTGTGAAGAACGGGGTACTGGGGGTCCCATTTGTTTAATCGCACATCTCCCCTCCCCCTATATCCAAAGCCGTGTTTAGTGGTTACTCCTTTGAATTGTCCTTAGGACATACGGACATGTAAGTTCTTCAAGAGGTAATATATTAGATAAAGTAATAAAACAGTTTTTTCTTTTTCTTTTTCTTTTTTATTAAAAAGTAGTAAAACAAACTAATTAAACAAATGCAGTGTATATTTGGGAAGAAAATTTAAATCTGAAGATGTTTAATTAACATATGTACCACCAGACCCAGAGCAAATAATATGGTTGAAAATGAGAATTTTTATTTTTTTTTAAATAGAGAAGTAAAGTGAAATGGTGGGGTAAATACTATAAGATAATGAAGTAAAATGGTGGAAAGATTGGGAGAAGTTCAAAGATTGTTTTGGGGGGGAGGGGAAGCAGTGTGTCATTTTCGTATAATACCTAATATAATGACTTCATTGGACATTTAAGGCAAACCTCCGTGTTACGTAGAAAAAGGTGACATGTTATGAAGTTGTTGAATTCACATTTGATGAATCTTATAGGAAAGGATGTTAACAGTACATATGCCACCGCTCTGTCTCTCTCTCTCTGTCTCTCTCTCTCTCTGGGTCTCGTAGAAAAGGATAACAGTACATATGCCACCTCTCTCTCGCTCTCTCTCTCTCTGTGTCTCGGGGTCCCATTTATCCAATTTGATCAATCTTATAGGAAAGGATGTTAACGGTACATACGCCACCGCCCTGTCTCTCTCGCTCTCTCTCTCTCTCTCTCTCTCTCTGGGTCTCATAGAAAAGGATAACAGTGCATATGCCACCTCTCTCTTGCTCTCTCTCCTCTCTGTCTCGGGGTCCCATTTATCCAATTTGATCAATTTCATAGAAAATGATGTTACCAGTACATATGCCACCTCTCTCTCTGTGTATGAAAGAAGGGTGTTGGGGGTCATATCTCTCTCTCTCTCTCTCTCTCTCTCTTTCTCTCTGTACAAAAGAAAGGGTGTTGACGAATGCCACATCTCTCTCTCTCTCTCTATCTCTCTCTATGAGGGTGTTAATTTGACTAATGCCATCTCTCTCCCTCTGTCTATCTATATGTACATTACATGTAATTACTGAAGATAGTTCAGCATTGACACATAGAGCCCAAATAGCCTTTGCTTAGCTGCTCTTTGTCATTACTGTGAGCTTCCCTTCATATATTCATACAAATGAATCAAACAATAACAACTGATACCACAGAGCAATACAACACCCATCCCAGCACTCAAATAAGGTTAGTGTAGCGTATTTGTTCCTTATTTTTTAGGTTTTTTATATTATTTTATTTATTTGTTTGTTTATTTTTTTTACCATATTCTTTACACAGAGACTAGAGACATGATAGTGAAATTGAAGAATTTGCCTAAAATATATGCATGTTCGATTACTTTTGCTATTATTATTAATTATTATTTTTCATTACGACGGGGTAGAGATTCAAATGTAAGCAACCTACTTAGAAAACAGTATTAATGCTGGACTATAAGGCTATCGGCTACTTTGGCAATTATTAACAATGTCTTTTCTTTATTTTTCTTTTTCGGTTTTTGCCGCTAATATGGTGTGTATAATATAAATAGGCCTCCTATCACTAAAACAATTAGAGTTACCGTTGCTGAGCTACCATAGTGTACAAATTTTATGTGACAAACTAATTTTTGTTTTCTTTAATTTTAATTTTTAAAGGAATAATCTCGTCCAAGAGTATAGAAAACATTTTTTATTTATATTGGCTACAATTTTTTTTTTCACATGAAATATATTTGAAAAATAAAAAAATTTTAATATATATGCATATTAGCATATATACATATTTGTAATGTATCAAGATAGATATGAAACAAATCCATGCCCAAACCACAATTGGCGGGTAAGACCCATCAGCCCCGCCCAGTCGTACAGATCATGGCCCACCGAATGACCCAACGGGTTGCTGACTCATGAAGAGGTCTTTGGCTCTAACTTGTCTAACCAATGGGTTGACCAAAAATAAAAAATGAAAAACAAAAGAAAAGTGAAAGGAAAAAATAAATATTTAAACTATTTTTCATATGAATAGTGAAAATTTATTACTATTTAGGATATTAATTATGTTTGTTATGTTACTTGTTTTCGTCTTTTTGGGGAGTAGTTTGTGACTTGAGTGTTTTGTGGTCCAAAATTACTAACTTAACAGCTAGAAATAGATGTATTTGTGTATAAATAAATACATGTTTTAAACAATTCTTTCAACAAATGAGCTAAAAACTATTATTATTAGGCCTAATTTTATTTCAAGTTACAATTTTACTTTATTTAATTGTAAATTTATCTTTATTTTACTTTTTTCCTTCTTTTATGTTAAAAAAATTATTTTTACAATCTATTTAAATCATGTTTTTGGAACAAAAAAAAAATGGCAATTCAATGGATAATGAATCGACCCATGAACAGGCGACGGCCTAAAACTGATCCAGCCCACCAAGCCAGGCCAATTCCAAACCACCTTCGATCAAACCCTTGTCGGCCGATTTTGGCCCATGCCGTGTCTATATTAAGACATTGTAGCAACTGAAATCCTCGTATACCATGGCTGCCTATATGTAAGTTGTGAAAAAGGTCCAATTAGTATGAAATACCATATGTCTAGATGATTGGTGGGAAAAAATCAATATGTTTTAAATAAGCCATGAGAAAAAATGAATTTTTTTTTATAAACTATATATGTTATAAAATAAATTTACTAATATTTATACGTTATTAATCGTTTCACATGGCATAATCATGTTGTTTATTTTTCCCTCCAAAGTACTTATTTCCATGTTAGGAAAAGAAAATAAGAGGAAAAAAAATTATTTAGAAAGAATAGAAATAGGAAGAATGATTGTAGACGGAATGTATTTTTAAAATTTGTTAAATTATCTTGAGTGTTCACATAGTGAAAATGTATTTTAGTCTTTACCGACATTTTCCAAGGAAAGTCACTGTTTTCTCCATAAGCGCCCGCCCTTGTCACGTTCTCTCCACCTATCCAAACAGTGTTAATGTCCCCACTCTTATTAGCTTATTGCTCATTTTTTTTCATTTTATGTAATTAAATATTATTAATACATGTTATAAAAAAAAAATTTCTTTTTGTGAAACCTTGATTTATCCATTTTAGAGTGTGTATTGGGTGTGCTTGGATTTATATGTTTTTGAAAGTCAGCTCTGGTTTGTGTACAACTTAAAAATTGTCTGATAAATGTCCGAGAGAAATATAGCTGCTTGGACGTTGATGATTATTCGGTTTATTCTATGAAGAAGATGCAGCTGGGCTCGGTTGTTTTTGGATATGTTGCTCGAGGAGGTTGCTCCGGATAGGTTTATTATTTGTGCTGTCCTTGTAATGAAATACATGTTATATGAAGAAACAAATGTTATACACGGAAAAGTTTCGCAGTCAACCTTTTAGTCTTTTACCTTTTTTATATAGGGAACCTTGTCTCCTATTATCATTTAATAGGAAGGTCTTCGATCATGCTACATGTCCCACTTTCTTTTGCAGAAAGTATGACAATTTTTTATCAAAATCTCATGGATTCTTTTTTATTCATTTATCTTTTTTTTTTTTTTAATTATTTGACTCTAGCAGCTCATTTCCCGAAGGACGCGGACAATTTCAAATCATATGGAAGCTGCTCAAGATGGTTTTTATCCTCAGGATACTAACATTCATACTGTTAAAATTAGAAGATATACCATTGTCATTTGAAAATGATATACTCCTACAATTTTATATCGTATTTGAGGTGATACATATTTTATCATATCTAGAAGCGAATTCATCTAGGATCGGGATTATTTTTTGTTATATCAATTTGGCTTCTGGAAGTATCCTATTCGAACTGCTTCTTTGGATTAAGGCCTCTCTTATCACAGCCATTTTCATCAACATAAGCATCACTATTTACCTATTCATTTGTTGGAAAGTTTATTTTCATCAAAGTTCCGATCAACCGGCTTCAGTTCCAGATCAACCGGCTTCAAATCCAGAACTTAGCATAGACATAGACGAATCCTGATGTTGTGCGGAGTATTTCTCAACGCATACGTTGGCCCAATTTAATGGACTTTTATAGGTCCATGGACAAATATAGATTTAATATACACCACATGATGGTGTATTTGTTGGGAATATTACACTTAGATGTAATAAATATAGATTTAGTACATCATTTCCTAGTGTTTTCTTTTTCTTGTATTGAAAAAGAAAATAAATTAATAAATAGGACCGTAGGACAATAACACCACATGATCAGTGTGTTTGTTGGGGGTATTACACGTAGATGTAATAAACATAGATTCGATATATCAATTCCTAGTGTTTTCTTCTTCTTGTATTGAAAAAGTAAATAAATAGATAAATTGGACTACACGTTCATGTTTTTATTTTTGTATTTGCTTTATTTTGAAATGTTTTAATTATCCATAGCATACTCTATTCCCCATGCCAATATATATAGGGTATATTATATCGGAAAAATTCATTTAAGGTATCAACATTTCAAGTGGGTAAAAAGATATATCAATATTTTGCAAAGTGAGTCAAATAAGGTATAAATAATTAACTATTAACAATAACTCAGAAAACTTGATTGAAAACTAATCTAAACGTTGATGTCTTAAATGAACTTTATAATTATTGGTACCTCATTTGATCACTTTCTGAAATGTTGATATCTTTTTTTAACCACTCAAAATGTTGATACCTTAAATGAACTTAGCATCAAACGTAGATACCTCTTTCTTGTGTGGTTTACCCAATATATATGTAATATTAATAATATTGTTGTCACATCTTTGGTTATCCATAATAGTAATTTCATAATCTCTATATTACAAAAAATCAATGTTAAATTGGATTTTTTCCCATTTAAAATGTACTCATTAGAATAAAAAAAATCAACAAATGAATACATCTCCCACTCTCACACAAACCCACCCCCATTACTATCACTCCATCGTTGATCACACTAGTTACCATCATTATCTGCTAACTAACACTATTATTATCATACCCGTCTACCTTCACTCTAGTCATGTGGAAGTAACATTTTTATTTATTTATTTATTTTTTGGTTTCCTTTTATGTTATAATTTTTGCCATTTAAAACAAGGGAACCTTTACAATCATGTTGACGAGATAACCTAGTTAATCATCTGACTATTAAAATTAATGTGGTAAGTTATGATACCCTAAACTGAGAGAGTTAATAGCCCATCACTAGAGATAGACATGTTAAGGCTTGTATTCTACTAAACCATAATTAAAACAAGATATAACTCCAATATCTCACATTAAAGGAAACTTCTAAAATATTTATTGAAATAACCTGAAGTAAATATACTAAATTAATTAACATATATGTTTTGTTTGCTGATTTTATAAATTAATTGTGATGATTTAAGTTATGGGACTTCTAATTTTTGGTATAACAAATTATTAGTATTGAAATGTGTTAAAAATTTAATAGTATTACAAAAATAATGTATTATTTATTTAGAGTTATGAAACTTAAATGCTATAAAATTTTCTTATTGATCTAAATCCAACTCTTGTTTGATATATTTAAAATCAATTTTCTTTTCTCAAATTCAATTCTAACTTTTAGCTAAAGTTTAAACCCATAAGAAAAGCAAGCTCATGTGTAAAGCCTCCTCTTTACTCTTCTAATTTCCTTAAAAGTCAATGATAGATTTATAAGATAGTCCAAAAGCAACTTTTGCAAAATATCAACCCTAAACACAGACCCAATAACCAACGCTTCCCATTTTCCATTTCAAGCATAACTTTCACCCTTCAAAATCCCTCATAAACCTTAATACATAGGATCATAAGTAAAGAATCAAGATAAGAGACCAACAGAAGTAAGAATCAAGCCAAGAAAGTAGGAAAGAGAAGCTTGGTTGATAATAGTAACTATACAAGTATGTAAAGTTGATTTCTCTTATATTTAGATTAATTATAAGTTCTAGATGATGTTATTGTTAAGTAGAAGTAGATTTTTTAAGTTTTAGACAAATTGATGATTTGCCAATATATATGTTAGAATAGATATGAAAAAATATATGTGTACTTTAGGTGTTTAAGGAAATGATTTATGAAGCTATAGTGAAGTAATGGATGTATTGATGTTGTTAGTTATAGATAGGTAAAACTTTAGTGATTAAGTTGCTAATAGAGCTCTAAAAAGAAATATTGTTATGTATATGCATGTGTAATGGATATATGAGTACCAGTGAACATGATGATGTTTGATATTACATTTATAAGTAGGTCTTAACATGTTTTAACTAAATATAAGATCTTAGTAACAATTTAAAGGATGTAAGACTGAAAATTTTGAAATAAACATCATAGGGTCAACACCCCGTTCATCATGGGCATGTTCAAGGCCGTTATCTTTTCGAAAACAAATTTTCCTATTGATCACGATCGTGACTTGGCCCATGATCTCCTCTGTGTGTTTTTACAACTTGATACGACCCAGATCACGGGGTGTGATCTCCTTTGACCTTTTTTTCCACAAACAATATGACTTAGATCACGACTATTACCTAAGGCGAAGATCTCCTCAGTGCCTTTGAAAAATTTTAACAAAGTTGTATCACGGGTATAATCTTAACACGGCTTATAGCATGGCCATGATAGGGGATATGATCTCTTATCATAGGCATGACAAGGCTGTTAGCTTGTAACATGGCCCTTAATAACGATCGTGATAGTGCCTGTGATATCCATCATGGCTCTTGTCATGGGCATGACAAATCCCCAAGTACTATTTATATAAAAAAATATTTTTATTTGAATATTAAAAATAATAGATATGTGTTACATATATAAGTACTAAGTTATATCATGAGTTGAATTTTTGCTTAAGTCTAATGAAAACTTGATGACTTAACATCCTATTGTAAATTAATAATTGTTTTATATGAAATGATCTTCTCTAGCAAATTCCTTAATTAGTTGTGCTTGAACATAGAATTCTTGCTAGATAATTCTATTCATCCCGGTATGCAGTAACTTGATTGTTGGATGATGGGATAGACATTCCTAAATTGACTATAATCAAAGATTGGCTTAATAATGATTGAATTAGTTGTGTTTGTATAGTTTAATCCGATTTAGGGAGCAACAACTCTGTTTGGAGCCAAGCATGGTAGATTAAGCACTAAGCCACCCTTGCCATGATGCAATAACAATTTATAAGTGGCTCAGTGAGTAATCAATAGGAGAAACAGTATGGTATAACATTTGCTTGTTATTAAGAGGAAATAATATGATTTAGTTTACATCTATGAGCATGATTGAACTAGGTGATATTATGGATTAAGTTAAGTAAAGTTGAGTAATGGCTATGAATCCTATATGAGATTATTATCTTTGTAAAGTTATGTAGCAGATATAAGTATTCAAATTGTTTATATCAATCTCTTGAGCAACTGCTGTTACTCAGGACCCCCAAGATTCCTAAAGATTGCAATCGGAGTTTAAATTCTCTAATGTTGATCTGTTTTACTTAATTAAAGATTAATAATTTTATTTCTTCTTGCATTGCATTAGCTTAGAAATGTTTGCCACTTCGTATTTGTTTGAGTTGCTATGTACTGGGCTCCTTGGCTCACTTTTTCTTTTTCAAGTGTCAATGATGATGAGTACTATGATGACTTGGGATATGATAAGATTGGAAAGAATTCCTTGAGGAATGGATCGACTAGGATTCCTAAAGCCCAAAGGAAGACTTTATTTTTGAAATGTAATAGTATATGATAAGGCTTATGCATAAACCTACGTTTTGTAATACAAAGTATTCTAGTTTCCCATTATGAATGTTATACAAGGTTTTGTAACTTTTGAAGTACAAACTGATGGCATTTTATATTAGTTTATAAAGTTATCAACTTTTAAATGAGTAGTTTTTGTAAAGTTTTGTATCTTAATAGGTTAATCAAACAATTACATAAACATCTTCCTTTTTAGATAACCTTACGTATAACACTTTTATGTATTATGCGTGGTTAAGGGCTTGGCATGCCTAGCTATTGAACTAGTGCATATTAAGTCCTTACATTTATGTCATTAATTAAAAAAATTCTAATCAATTGAGTTGGCATAAACCAAGTGCCAACTTAAATCAACTTAAAACATCATATGAAAAATTTGAAAAATCAAAAATCATAAAAACTATATCTAAACCACAAGAGTCATGACAACAATAATTAAGACTTCATAAGGTCTTCAACTCTATCTCTAATTTAAAGCATATAATAGTCATGGAAAAATCGGCTCCATTATCATTATCTCCATAGTCCACATATGCATCATAACTAGATAGATCAAAAACCACTAGATCATCACATATTCCTAAAAAAATAAAAGGAATGAGCATAAAAGCCCATATGCCAAACCACAACCATATGCGCATGAACAAATATCTTGCAAATTCATATGCATCAAGCAACATATGCAACAATCACAAGTTATTATCTTTAATTAGCTAAATAGCCAACACATTTTAAAATTATTTGCAACTAGTCTTAAACCTAGAGTAACTCATGACTCTATAAAACGTAGATACATATATACATAGATACTTTTATATATATACACACACTGATGTTAGGTACTCCCCACACACCCTGGGTACTGTACTCGTACTACTATAAACTACTAGAATCATCTCTATGTATAACTCTACTTGAGATAATGTCACACACAAATCATGAGGCACTGTTCTAATAACAATGGTACTCCTGATCCATTAGACCCAGCTAAACTCAAGCAACAACCAATTTAAAGCCGGATTACATTAAGTTCATTTATATTTTCTAAGCTCACATTCACAACCAACAACAAAGGTAAGGACATACCTGATACAATGTCTTGAACAGATAATTTATCCTCACTAAAGACACGTGATCACAAGCAAACACTAACTTAAAACTTGATTTACACAAGAAAACATATTTCTAAGGTTATCTAACCTCTTAAACTACTATGGACTACAAAAATCTAGGTTAAAGCTATACTTTATTACTTAGATTTAGGTATACTAAAGGTTAGGCTAAGGGTTAAGAAGTTTAAGAAGGTAAGAAACATGGATAGAAGAAGGCCACATCATCCCTTATCAATCATGCTCATGTTAGAGGATGTGATACACTTCAGAAGGGAAAACTTCAGCACAATGCCCTCACCATGCCTGTTTCAGGGGGCGTAAGATGGCCATCAAGGCCTATGTCTTGGCCGTGATCGGCTTAGATTCGTCACACCCTAAGAGATCATGGTCCATGTCACGGTCGTGTCATTTTTCCGTACACTTGCTTGATCTAAAACATGAGAAAAAAGCTCAAAAACTCCTCTTTTTGATCTTAAACTATACAAAAACTCTAAAAACACATATTAGAGGAAAAAAAAAGTTTTTATAACCTCATTTCTTGAAAACAAACAATGTTCCTTCCTTCTTTGATTGCAAAACAAAAAAATCACCAATAAGGAAACTTAGGGTTTTCCTAAAACTCCTCCGAAAGATTAAATCCCTTCAACACCAACAAGAAAACTCATAAAAGACAACTCTTTTGGATTGAGAAAGGATTGAAAAGGAGCAAACTTACCTCGTATTCATTTATGCAATTCCTTGGAGCAAGATACAAGTTTGTGTGAGGTTTTAGACTTTATTTATTTGTGAAACTGCTCAGATAGAAAATGTATTTTCTTTTAGGTGGGTGAAAGGAGGTATTTTATTATTATATTTAAGTACTATTTTGCCCTCTTATTTGACAGCATATGACATCCTTGCCCTTCATTATGATTTATTTTATGTTATATTACATCTCTCCCCTCAAAAGAAACTAAGTTTTCTATATCATTGAAAAGATCGAGATACTTCATCCTCATTTCCTCCTCTAGCTCTAAGGCAGCTTCTCGTTCAGATTGATTTGTCAATTGCACTTTCACATATTTGATCACATGTCTTCATAAGTTATATTCTTCAGCATCAACAAACCTTACTAGCTTCTCATAATGGAGAATGATGCTATTGTTTTTTTCTTCTACTAGCTTTTCCCCTGCCATGCATGATTGCATCTTTAAATGAAAAATCAAATATTATTCTAAATGAAGAAAACATAGTTTTCTTTTTCTTTTTATTGAAATGGGGAAAACCAAAAAAAAAAAAATTTCTTTTTGGTGTACGGTTCAAACCTTGTAATATACAAATAAATAAGTTATATAAAAGGGCAAATATCTCATTTGATTAAAAATAGGTGGGTTTTATGGTCAAAATCTAAATTATATTTATGTTTTATCACATGGCAAACACATGACGGAAGATAAAAATTGGCATCTCAAAGTCACCTTCAATGTTGCTGGCCCTAAATGGGTACACTACCAACCTTGCCTCTATGCCCGTCAGCCTTTAGTCAGCCTTCATGGTTGAAATTTTACATCCGAGAGCAAATGTCTGCCAACTTTACAAGGCCGCCA
Organism: Combretum micranthum; assembly: GCA_024138025.1. Taxonomy (NCBI): domain Eukaryota; kingdom Viridiplantae; phylum Streptophyta; class Magnoliopsida; order Myrtales; family Combretaceae; genus Combretum; species Combretum micranthum. The sequence goes on along the minus strand of JAMXBD010001066.1, from coordinate 97,585 downwards.
ACCTTTGTTCCAACCTTTGTGTACGGAAATTGAGGGTTTTTCATGTTTTCTTAATATTTTAGGCTTTCCTCTTCTCCAAAGCTCATTCTTAAACCTAGAAACCTCTCTAAAATCTCTCTAGTTGTGATCTTAGCATCAAAAGAGACCAAGAAATCACGATCTAAGTAAGTGAATTCTCAATTTTTTAGAGATTAAAGGAATAATCTCCTTCTAAAGTATTTGTTTTATTGAAACGATTGTGGAGAAAACCCTAAATAGCTTTGGAGATTTCGTTTACTTTAAGTAAATCAAGAATAAAGGTTTAGTTAAGTTGTCTTTTTCATTCCTTTAGAGATTTAAAGGAAATAGTATTCTCTAAAATGTTCTTTTCATTTCAAAAGGTGAATTAGAGAAAACCCTAGATTGTGTTGGAGAGTTATGTTTTGCTATCGAGGGGAAAGCAAAAATTCAAAGTTAGGTATGCATGAATCTTTTCTTATCTTTGTAGTATTATAGAAATGATATTGTTAGATTTTGGTCAGTATTATATTGAAGGGGGTTATTATTTGGAGGAGTTTTAGAGAATTTCTATTATGTTGCAAATTTTGTTGTCATCAAAGGAGAAAGGTATGAAGTTTAGAATTTGTAATTCTTTTCAGTTTAGAGTTTGAGATGATGATGAGATTAGGGTTATACTATGAAAACATGTTCTGATTTAGGAGTTGGTTAGGAATATGCGTTTTGTGAGATTAGGGTATATGTTCCTTAAACTGATACGGGTACGACCTTACCTTACTTATTGTTTGTGCTTGTAGGCTTAGACCTGACAAATTGACATAATATTATTCGACTATAATAAAAATTGTGTAGAATTTGTATAGTTCTCTCTTGTGTCCATCTGCTTGAGATGAAAGCCTGTAAATAAATTACAATTATGTTCCTAATGCCTCATGCAACCTCTTCTAAAAGCGACTAAAAAATCTAGGATCTCCGTCAAACACAACCGACACTAGCACACCATGTAATCTTACATGAATGTAAATTTGATCCATCTTTTCAAGTGAACATCCAACCCTTAAAGGAATAAAATGTGCTGACTTCATTAACTTATCCACAATCACCCATACTACTTCGTATTTAGTTGGAGTCTTTAGCAATATAGTTACAAAATCCATCATCACACTTTCCCATTTCCACTATAAATTAGATAATGGCTTTAATTCACCGACAGGCCGTTGATGTTCAATTCTCACTTGTTGACAAGTCAAATATTTCGATACATTTTCTACTATCTTGCTTCATATTATCTCACAAAAAATGTTTCTTCAAATCCTTATATATTGAAGTACTACATGGATGTATCGAATATGTTGTCCATGAGCACCTTTCATCACTTCCTTTCTCAAGTCACAAATTTTAGGCACCCTTATTTGACTACCATACCTAATATTGCCATCATCATCAATTATCAACTCTTTCCTCTTCTAATTCTTTATAGCACTCACCAACTTTTCTCCTTTTGAATCTTCCATTTGGTTTCATTTGATTTGTTTGAGTAACGTAGGTTGTAGACTTAAACTTGTGAGCGAGTCCACTCTCTTTAAGGTCACTTCAACATCTATTCTTCTAAAAACCTCTAAGATATCCTTTTGATTAGTAATCATAGCTTCCATATTCTTCCATTTCTTTCTACTTAAGGCATCCACGACTACATTTGCTTTACCTAGATAATATAAAATCTATGTATCATAATCTTTAATCAGTTTAAATCATCTTCTCTATCTCATATTTAGTTCTTTTTGAGTGAAAATATATTTCAAGCTCTTATAATCAGTATATATCTCCACTTCTCTTTGAAAAGATAATGTCTCAATAACTTCAGAGTTAGAACTACAGCTACAAGCTCTAAATCATGAACTAGATAATTCTTCTCATGCAGTTTCAACTACCTAGAAGTACAAGCAATTACTCTTACATCTTGCATTAATACATAACCAAATCCTTGGATAAAAGCATCACTATAAATCACAAATTCTTTACTATTAATTGATAATACCAAAACAAGTACTAATACTAGTCTATTCTTTAATTCTTGAAAACTCTCTTCACACTAGTCATTCCATATAAACTTTGTATTCTTTTGAGTCAACCTCATCATAGGAGCTGCAATTTTTGAAAATCCTTCAACAAATCTCCTATAATAACCAACTAATTCGAGATAACACTCATCAGTCTCTACCAATCTATTATTGCTTTCATCTTCTCAAGATTAATGAATACACTTTCCTTAGTAATCATATGTCTCATAAAAGCTATTTCTTTGAGCCAAAATTTACATTTACTAAATTTTGCATATAACTTTTTTTCTTTTAATTGTTGTAGTACAAGTTTTAAATGCTCTTCATGCTCTTATAATCTAGGGAAATAACTATTATATCATCAATAAACACAATTACAAATAGATCTAGATAATCCTTGAACACCGATTCATAAGATCTATGAATGTTGTAGGGGTGTTCGTTACTTCTAAAGGACTAACTAAGAATTCAAAGTTTCCATACCTCATGCGAAAAGTAGTCTTGGGCATATCTTGATATTTAATATTTAGTTGATAGTACCCAGAACGTAAGAAAATCTTGAAAAACAATATTGTACCCTTCAATTGATTAGACAAATCATCAATCCTTGGTAAAGGATGTTTATTCTTAATAGTTACTTGATTAAGCTCTCGATAGTCGATACACATCCTCATGCTATCATCTTTCTCCTTTACAAATAACATTGGAGCACCTCAGGGAAATATATTAGGTCATATAAAGCCAAGATCTTATAATTCTTGTAACTTGGTTAGACAATCCTATAAGGTGATTTAGATATAGGAGTTGTCCTTGGAATCACATCAATACCAAACTTTATCTCCTAATCAAGGGATAAGCCAGGAATATTAGTAGGAAACACATCTACAAATTCCCTTACCACCGATACCATATCATCATTCAATTCTTCTACATTGACAGCTACTATTAAGGATCTCTCCCATAATTCAATAGAATACATACTCTTAGATCTTTTCCTTTCAAGAACATATGTAAATTTTCTATCCTTTAGATCAAAACCTAATTCAACCCTATTACAATCTATGGTAGCTTGATACAAGTTTAGCCAATTCATACCTAAAATGACATCAAAATTAGACATAGGCAAAACCAACAAATTAATTGGCATGTTTACTTCAGAAATTAATACATCAACATTTCTACAAATACGAGTCTTTGTAGATCACCCACTAAGAGGTGTATTAACACATACAATACGATCACACAATACTTTAGAGTAAGATTATAATTATTCAATAAACTCCTCAGCTATGCAAGTATGGGTAGCATTAGTATCTATCAAAACATATGATAGTTATGCTGAAATTAACGGCATATCTGCTAAGGTATCGACTGAAGGAGCTTCCTCTTACTATCATAATGCAAACACTCTAGTTGTAGTCTTTCTCCTTACTGAATGAGATCCACCACTCTTTGGTATTTCCTTATAATATGATGTATGGTAACTTCGTTGCTTGTAATAAGCACAAAAGATTAATTGAGGCACTAGAATCTTACATTTTGATGCTCGATGTCCTTTCTGTCCATAAGCAAAACAAGCTTTGATTTTCCACTCACACTTCACTAGATCATGAGGTCCAAAACATCGAGTACACTTCATTTCAAAAGTAGGAGTAGAAGTCTTAACTTTCACTCCTTAGTAGGTCTTCTTTCCTACAAATGACTTCTTACCCTTTTTCTAAAAACCTTTGCTCTAACTTGCAATTTCATATCTTCCAAATGAAGTAGAAGATGCTTATATTTTTCCTAAAAATGTAGTTTTCCTAACTTTCTATGTTTTACTTTCATTCAAAACTAGTTCAGCCAGATTGGCTTTAGTTACTATATCGGATAGAGTATGAAGCTAAAGCATCTTAACTTCTCCTTTAGTTTCAACATTTAAGCCATTATAAAATTTTGCATTTTCATGCTCTCATCATGATAATCTTCACCCGCAAATCTCAATAATCTACAGAATTATGCATGGTATTAATCAATAGTTTTGCTAACTTGGAGCAAACTCAGCTAATCAACAATCATTTGTTATCTAACAGCAATAAGAAAGTATTGTACGAAGAATGCATCTTTGAATTTAATTCATGTAATAAGCCTTGGCAAATTCTAGTAAATCTCTACCATATAAGCCTCATGTTTCAACATAAAGACTGCCAAATTCAATTTCTTCTCTTTTGGAATCTCATAGGCAGGAAAAGCCTTCTTTGGCTCCTCAATCTAACTTTCAACAATAGTTGGATTCGTAGTAGTTCCATCAAAATCAAGTACTAGTCTAATAAAACCATGCAATTGCACTTGATTGCCTCGGTCATCGATTTGTACATTCTCACCTTACCGAGTAGCTTGTGGAGCATATTGCTACATAAAATGGCTACTGCTACTGATACATGATTAGTTGTATTGCTGCATCACAACAAACATATCTCTAAACATAGTATACATAATAGCTACGTATCCCATAGAAAATTGTGGCATAAAAGGGAACTAAGACATTTGTTGAAATTGAGGTATCTGAGATGTAGAAGCCCAAGCAAGAGTAGAAGTAGGAGTTATGGTAAGAGTAGATGGTTAAGGAAGTGGAGGTGGCATATTCTTCCTTTCTATTTGTTGTCTAGTGTGCCTACTAGTCTTATCCATCTATGATATGGAATATATAACACAATCATAGTAAAGTAATCAATTATTTTTTTATTAATAAACAATCAAGTAATCCTGATATTTTTGTAAATTATTTATATATTACTTAGGCAAGAAACTCCAATAGCACAATCACACCACATGCATAGCATATATATAGTAGATCACACAATGTTTCTATGAAGTCCATTTTTATATATCAACAAAAGGAAAATTTAGGTCAAGTTAATTAACTTAATGCAATCAACAAATTTTATTTGGTTTTTAATTTAAACTAGGAAAACAAACAAAGCACATAATTCAAACGAAAATCTAAGTTCTGCCTGCACTTAACCTACTATATCTAAGACTTGGACATTTCCTAGTTTATTATGTTTAAGCAAATGGTCAAAATAAATGTTTGCTCTAACACCATTTTAAACTATCACGCCCTGAAATGAAGTAAAGGCGTACCAAGCCTAGCCGTGCATAATACTTAAGTATTGCACATAACGCTGTCCAAAAATATATTTTTATTGTGATCATTTGCTAATTAATTTAAATTTTGAAGCCATATAGGTAGATTGGGTTAGTAATGAAAAATAAACTTTATAATTACATTTCCAAAAGCTACTCTCTTTAGTAGTTCATCATACATATTTACAATTCAGTACCAACCAGTGGGTACTTCAAAAATGAATATAGAGTATCTAGTCCCTCAAAATATCATAGAGAGTTTGATATATCATAACACAAACCATAAGCTCATAGATAAGCCCCTAACAAAAATATAACTTTAAAGTCTTAAAAAAATATAATACATTATGTCTAATGTCCTAATTGTCCCACTCCTCAAGAAACTTCTCGAAATCCGCGCCATAACTTGTGTAGTCATAAGAGTGACCTTCAAAATTATCAACACTTGAAAAGGAAAAACTGAGCTGAAGCCCAGTATAACAGCAACACAGGCAAATACGATGTGGGTCATGCGCATGTATTCTATATGCAATGTAACATATGTCAATTTTTATATATTTTTTATTTAAATGTAGCAAATCAACAATGGAGCACTCACACTTCGAAAGCATACTAACGAAATCTGGGGGTTCTAAGTAGCAACAACTACTTAGGGGGCTGATATAAGTAGCACAAATACTTATATCGCCTATAAAAACATCTAAAATAATAGCTTCATTTAAGGTTAACAGCTGTTACGCATTTTTACTTATCTTAATTCATAATATTTATTAAGGAAAGTAAATATTGTATTGACTATATCTTGTAAATTTAAGGAAAGTCAAGATTGAGAAATATATTTATTTCCTTTCTTTAGATTCTTCATCTTGTATATATATATCCTCTGTATATGTATTCTAAATGTAATAAACTCAATTTTTTGTATATAAATCCTCCAATGATTACATATATTTTATCTTATTTATTGATGATTATTCCAGGTTCAAATGGATCAATTTTCTTAAGCAGAGATCTAAAGTATCTCAAACTTACATTGATTTTGCTACCATGATTAAGACCCAAAGATTATTTGAGCTCACATCTCTTTACGTCCCGGCTTTCATAAAGATTTATGCTTCTGTTAAAACTCATTGAGTATACCAATGACACCTTTGTCTTGGTCATGCATCTATTAAGAAACTTCATAGTTTAGTTTCTAAAGATCATTAGGACTTTCAAAATTTGAGTCTTTCAATTGTTTGCATTGTCAATTAGCTAAACACTTGCATTATCTTTCAATATTAGTAACTCTATTTGCAATACTCCTATTGAGTTAATTCATTTAGATATTTAGTGTCTACACCTACTTCGACTGTGAATGGTTTATATATATATATATATATATATGTTAGGGCTTTGATACCATGATAGTAGATAAAAAGGAATTGAGTTTATTACATTTAGAATACTTATGCAAGGGATATATACAAGATGAAGAATCTAAAAAAAAAATGAAACAAATCCCTAAAATAAATTCCCATCATTATGCTATCTACAATATAATTCTCAATCTTGACTTTCCTTAAATTTATAAGATATAGTCAATACAATATTTACTTTCCTTGACAATATTATTTAGTTCAATCGATCCTATAATCGTAAGCTAAACCATATTATTTCTTACTAAGCATAAGTAAACGTTTTCTCAATGCCATTTTCCCTTTTAGCTATTTGCTGAGCCACTAATAGTTATCTTTAACAAAGATGGGCGGTGGTTTAAACACCTAACTACTGTGCTGGCATCACCTAACAAGGTTGTCACTCCTCGAACCTGATTAAACGACACAAGCTTAAGCAAGATAATAATTTATTAGGTTAGCACTAAATTTTAATTCATTAGGTATGTCTACCCTAGACAAGCAACAAGCATATCACTGTGTACCTAATTGAATTAACATATCTCATGAAAGATCGAAACATAGGCAAAATCGAGTAGAGAGATCTGTTCTAAAGAAATCATCTCATATAAAGTTTAAATATCAATTCATTTATCTACTTTTTTTTTTTTTCAGTTTTGGCCAATCAATCTATTCATCTACTTACATTTAACTAATTACTTAGTCAAGTCTAGGTATTTTATATCTTAATATATCCATAATTTAATGTAGAATCCACAATAAATTATTTAACTTAAGTGAGGTCTTATGCAAATACTTGAATTAGTATTTATGCATATATACTTATTTAATCATTTATTATTATTTTTTAAGATACAGGGGATTATCGTAGCCATGATTCACATCAACAGCACGATCACGCCTATGATCAAGGGCATTTCAAATTTTGCAAATGATATAGAAGAGATCGTGCCCAACATCATGATCATGATTTGAGTCACAACTTAGATCGCAACAATGGTTTGGGTCACAAATTTTATGCTGAGAAGATCAACGGTATGATCATGCTTGTGATCTAACTAAAATAATTTTCTTAAGAAGATAACACTCGTGACACACAAGTTATTAACTTAATGTTCTTTACTTTGAATTTTTAAAAATTTTACATCACCTAACTAATTCATATGATCTCCTTTTCATAAAAACACCTCAGCATCAACATAACGTCTTAATAGCAAGATTCAATAAGTCCCTATATACGTTACACATTCATATACACATCTTAATTTCATCACATAAACAAAGTTTATCATATATATGTTTAAGTATTGAATCATTGTCTTTACTACTAAACCCTTACTTATCTAACACCAATAACATCAATAACTATGTATTCAACAATAGTTTAACATATAAACTAAATAAACTCACCTATCTTGCAAAATAAACAAGATAATCTTCACTACCCTTCTTTTTAAGTTATGGAAGCTTCTTCAAGCTTTCTCCTAATTTAGTCTTCAATTCTAACCTTCAAATTCACCTAAGAATTCATTGAAATAGAAATTGGTTTGGTAGAAGAAATGAATAAGTTGATGAATAGAGAGAGTAAACATTACTTTATCTAATTTGAATTTGATTTGAAAATTGGGAAATTTGATAGAATTTAGTGAATTTTTTAGGGAAAAATTTGAAGAAGATGAAGTTTCTTCAGCTGCAATTGCTGCCAGATTAGGGTCTATGTCTAGGGATGTTTTTGTCATTTCACTTGGATAATTATCTAGAAAGTTAACTTTAACTTTAGCTCCTTAAGGTATTTAGCGAATCCTTAGTCAATTATTTGGTGTATTTAGGTGCATAATAGGGCATAGGCTTATGAGCTTATAGGCATGTGTTTAAGAAATTGGATTTGGGTTTTCTATTGCGAAATGAGCTTCAATGGCTCCAGAACTTAGAATTAAGACATTAAAATTGGCAAATAAGTTAGCAACCACTATACTATTGGTTAATTAGTATAGAAGTACAAGTGATTTTGAGGTTTAATTTGGAGTTAGTAAAGAAATTGATCGTAAATAGTTTAGTTAATAGAATTATATACTTAATCATATACTAATATTTTTATAATTCTACTATCTAAACTATTTACAATCAATTTAGCACTAAATTTAAATTAAATTTTAAAATTACTCATACTTCTATACTAATTAATTAATAATATCTAACTAGCAAAGTATGAAAAATTTGTGGTATTTCAAAAACCAAAGTAGAATTTTAGTCATGCGTAACGTAAGTCATCTACCCATATATATTCAAAATGTACATCGATAATTGTTTCCTTGGTTTCTTTAGGGAAAAGTGAGCATTATTATTATTATTATTATTATTATTATTAGTACTACTACTACTACTGCTACTACTTTTTTTGCAATTAGGTAATCATGCACTATTTTAGTTTTTAAAGTAGAAAGTAATAAATGCAACAGCATTTACGGTATGAGTAAGGAGTATTTTACCTATTGTTATTGTTATGTGTTTGATCACTTTGTTGTTACGTGGAGATGTGCAGTGTGGGGTTGTGCACATAAGAAAGGAGAAGAAAAAGATGATTAATGTCATCTATTGGGTTGGTTAAAGGTCTAGGGAAGTTAAAAGTTCCTCACCAATTGTTTTGGCGTATGTCATTGGCAGCTGCATATATTCTTAGGGCAGAAGTGTTTTTCTTTTTTTGTCTTAAAATTGGTATTTCAATTATGTCTTCATCAATTATAATACAAATGTTGCTCATTGAAACTACCATATATCTAATCACAGCTTACCAAGATAACATTGGGATAGTAAATATTGATCCTGTTCATGGGTATTCTTAGCTATGAGAAAAAAATGCAAAACATTAAATACATATAGTAATGACTAGAAGAAATTTTTGGCTTGCCATGTTATTAAAACTTAAAGAAAACATATACACTCACACACACACGTACAAACTCATTCTTGGCTTGGGAAATGGAAGCATAAGGTAGATTTAAACTCCTTTTTTTAACAAAAAAAAAAAAAAAAAAAAAAAAAAAAGGAAGAAGAAGCAAAAACAAAAGTGGGATAAGATGCAAATTAATTAAAAATCGTATCTTAATGATGTGAGTAAGGTTTTTCCATCATGCGATTTTCATTTGCAAGACTTTTTTTTTTTTTTTTTTTTTTTAACAGAAGTTGCATGTTGTATATTGGATTCCGCATGTTGCACATGCGATTTCTTCTTATAGATTCATAAAATACAACATGCATGTTTACATGATAATTTCGGTAAATAATTTTCATGATAACCTATTTTGATAATTAACTTAAAACTATTTTAAAAATTATTTCAGACAAAAAAAAAAAAAAACCTCAAAAATGGATACAGATGTAAAACTCTTCCCTTGCCATGCGAAGTAGACGGAGGAAAAAAATTTATATATATATTATATATATATATCGATATTGTTTTCTCTCTCTTTTTAGGCCGTCGTACCAAATTTGTGTAGTTGGGCTTCATGTGGATTTGGTATATAGAATTTGGGCTAGTGTGCACGGGTTGGTGAAGTTTATATGGGTTTGTTTTTGCTAGCCAGAAGCTATAACCATAATAGACTAACATCAATAATGGGTTAAGTTGTATTAGTTCTGTATAATTACATTAGTTTGTTTACTAATTCCTTATTATCTAATGGAATTTAGATTCGTAAAATGAAAAATATTCTTGGAACATGGTTATATTATGTGCTTATATATAAATATATACATGCATACATATAAATGATTCCTAAGCTCCTTCCCATATTTGTTTTTAATATCTTCTATAATATATGGCTCAAAACATATGTACCCCATCTAGACATTAGCACGGGGCGGTTCCGAACAGGGAACCGCCCCGAACCGTCACCGGCGTTCCTGACCGGGAACCGCCCCGTGGGTGACGGTTCCGAACCGTTCAAGGACCCGCCGGAACCGGCGGGTTCAAACGGTTCGGCGTGGTGGAACCGACGGTTCAACCGGGTCCGGAACCGCTATTCCGGACCCGGAACCGGCGGTTCCAACCCGCCAGAAGAAAAAAAAAAAAAAAAACATTACAACGAACACAGGAAAAGGAAGAGGAAAAATGGGGGCAGGCGCTGGGCTGGATTTGGGAAGGGGGGGGGTGTGTGTAGGACGTAAGGGGGGTAGGGGGTAGGAGGGGCAGGGGGCAGGGGGTGGGGTAAGGGGGGGTGCAGGGGGCGGGGGCCAGGCGCAGCATTTGAGGGGGGAGGGGAAAAAAAAAAAAAAGGACAAAAACCAGAAACAAATTCAAAAAAAAAAAAAGGTTCACGTGGAACCGGAACCGGAACCGCCAAAACCGGCGGTTCCTTGGAACCGTGAACCGCCCCGCCCCCATCTGTCATCAACAACATATTTTTCAATCGATGCGTATGAGCATGGATGATGTTGGCAAAATTACTGGCAGGGATGACTAGCTTATGCTCCTTCAATCCTGTTTCGTATTTCGCCTACTGGTATCATGTAGATGCTACCTATTCAATCTTTTTTGCTAGAAGGCCACACTTTGCAACAGAACACGGGCTCCATCTATGACACCTCGACCCCAAGTCCATGTACATTATGCTCTCCTTAAAGCCACCTAATTTTGATAAAAGAGAGCCAAGGAGCCTCCCTCTATATTTCATTGACTAATAAATCAAATGGACACTACACTGCAATCCAAATTCAGTTAAACACCCCCCAAACAATGTTAGTGTGGGGTTTCCCTTTCCTCTCTATTTCCTCATTTTCTACGTCAAATCACTGCATTTCTGTTTTTAATAACTTTTGCTGTAAATTGACGACATGCTGTTCTTCATTGCTTTAAGGATTTTTCCGTTAATATAAAGATAAGCTAGTGTAGAGCCTGGTTGCTATGCTGTTCTCTTACTCTGTTCTCTTTCTACGGGGAGATCTTACATTGACTGCATGTTGCACTCTCTTTGAACATACTATGCCAATTTTTTAATTATTTTTGGTGCAATGACTCTAGCAGGAAGCTCACCCAAACTTGGGAACGGATTCAAGTCACACCCGAGATACCCGGTATGGTTTCTGTCATTGGGGTGCCTCCATATTTACTGTTAAAAGTAAGACATCCACCTTTATCTTATGAAAATGATATACCCTGCAAGTTCAAATTGTCCTGGAGGTGACATATATTTATCGATTCTAGAACTGAACCGATCTAGGTCTGGGACAATTTATATCAGGGGTTAATTATAAAAACATTATCTGTGTTTTAATTAATTTACAAACACATGACTGTGTTATTTTTTTTTCATATAGTAACCCGAGTTTCATAAAAAATATCAATATTCTTTTTATAATTTTAGAATGAACATCAATATTTTATTATTTATAAAATTAATTTTGCATTTCCTTTTCAATTTCTCATTTTAAAAAAAGTAAAAATTTTCAAACCAATAAAGCTCTAACACATATTCATCTAATAGTAACTGATTATAATGATTTTTGTATCAAACTCGAACCACCTATTTATCAGAAAAATTAACACAAGTAATATATAATTAATAATTATTAAAACCCATATCAATTAGGTTTCTGAAAGTATTGCATTTGAGCTGCTACTCTAGGTCTCAACCTGTATCACCATTTACCTACTCGTTTTGGTGGAAACTTCGTTCTCAACAATTTCACAATGAAGCGAGTTTAATTACAGAGCTTTCGCTTAACCTATAAGTTGTCTCACGTGCACGGTGTTATGGAAGGCCTTCAGTTTATGCGTTACGAAGTATTCCTATTATTGTGGTGACGGATTTACATTTGTGTTAGACTTCTAGGTATATTTTCAGTTTTCAGGGTATCACTTGGTGTATTAGTCAGCCGAAGATACCTGGGACATATTATAGATATTGGTCTGTTTGCTTCGTATTTTTCTACTCATTTTACTAATTTATTTTTATTGTTTTTAAATATATTAAAAAATAGATACACATAAAAAAACATGTATTTTTTACTCATAAACAGATAAAATAGGTCATATACAAATAAAATACAAACTAGATATAGATATAGATAAGGTACAAATGAAAAAAAAAAAACCAAATACACTGTGCTTTCATTTACTTATTTCTCTTTAGCTATATTAAAAAAATGGTCTATTGTATTCGGATACTTGGTGATATTTTTACCCCCTTGTACTAGAAAAGGTTTCGATATCTTAACTTATTATTATTACAAATGTAAGGTACAATTTTTCACATTTAAGACACAATGCAACCATACACAACTACTAATGATGTGCACAATATGGATTGGTCCGGTTTGCTCGTTGAATTGAACTATACCATATTTTATAGTTCGGTTTTCCTTTTAACTTCGTATGGTTCATAATTTTTAGAAAAAAAAAAAAAGTTCAGTACAATTCGGATTGCGGTTTAAACCGTTTTTGTTTATAAAATAAAAAATATATATATCAAAAAACTTCAATTACATATTTCTCATTAATGCAAATATAGACAACAATAGTTAAAATTAATCATTTACTAAATAAACATGTAAAACTTATAGGAAGAAAGGGATTTCATACATTATATATTATAATTGTGACTGATCTCATTTTTTTGAATTATCTTGAACTATAATAATATACTAGACCTTACTTAATATAAGATACAAAATTTAATTCATTGTATACTTCTAACTAATATATTACTAATTATATAAATCAATAAGTAACTAAATAATAGAGGTAGATTAATCAGTAAGACAAAAGGAAAAAAATATGCAGGAGTTAGAATACTATAGACTAAAATCTAAAATCTAAAATATATCTTATTTATAGACAACATAACAACTAAAACATATTATGAAAAATCTAATTTTATTCTTATGATTGATACATATCTAATTCATAAATTTTAAAAACAATTAAGAGTAAAAATAAAATGTTTAATTTTTAAAATTATATAAAACGGTTCAGTTCAATGTTGAGCCAAATCGCAAACTATTTACTCTTCACCAAACTAAACTGCAATCAAATTGTTTAAAAAAGAACCGAAATTTCAGTTTGGTTCAATATGGTCCAATTCAGTTCACAATTCGGTTGATTTTTTTTTTCACAGCCCTACTAGTCACTAGTAGTCTCAAGATACGTACACTCATGTTGTCAAATTAAAAAACATAGAAAACATGGATACAAAATGTAATCTCCAAACAAATGATTCCACTTATACAAAAGAAATTCAAACACCCTATTATCATAATTTAATACATTATTTAGTATCACTTTTAGTGAGAAAAAAAAGTTGTGGTTTGAAATTATGCAAAGCATTATTTGATAAAGAAATTCAATAATAAATTGTGCAAAAAATCATTGGTAAGCCATTTGCATAGTGAAACCAAAATATAGCAGATAAGGTGTCTATGTGGGTAGCAACGATCATGTGCGTATCGCATGACTATTGCGCTAAACGTGACCTGAGGAAACAACTGTACTAGGATGACCAAGAGGGAATCATGAGGGAGAAGAAGTAGGCAATCTCAGTAGCTCTAACACACATGTTATAGGTGAGAGCTAACCTCACTCACTATCACAAAATCGCATACGTTCTTAAGTTAATCAAGCGATCGATTCACTAAAATAGAAATTCGGGAGTAAGACAATGTTTGTCTAAGATTTCACTTATCCAAATGAGGTAGTGATTAGTGGTATTTATGGGGAATCTGCTATCATCCATCAAATGAGACAGATAATAAACGACTAGGATGAGTCCTTTCATAATGGATATAGAGGTGAGCTCCCTAATGGATCTAGGCCCATTAAGGCCTTTACTTGTAATGTGTGTGAGCCAAATTAAGAAATGTTAGAATTAAGCAGGCCAACTCAAACGGGCCCTATTCTAAGCCTGCCATGTAAATCTTCTTGATCATCCTAAAAGAGCCGGGCCTAACTCTTTAAGCCTGTCACATTAACTTAAAGAGTTAAACCCAAATAAAAATTAGGGTCAAAACTTTTGTAATCAAATTCATACATCTACATTTTGTCTCCTGATCAAAGTCCTTCAGATTGTAGCAAAGGGTTTTGGGCACTAAATAAACTCCATGAGTAGCTGAAGTGTGAGTTGATGCATGTGCGCTATACATTAACAGCATTGTTACCCAGTTCGTTTTCATGACTAAGTATACCGCTTTAATAGTGGACTAGTAGAGGGCTAGTACCAGCATTGCAAAATGATTCAAAATCATCTAGCGTACAATTTTATTGTGCCGTTCGATGGCGCACTTCACCATATATATTAAAATCGTGTTGTCTCTGAGCTAACTGGATAGGGACGAGTCGTTTTTGATAAATGGTCGTCTTCATGCAGACCAATCTTCTCCACTCAGCTCGTATAATTATTCACTTTCTTTGCTTCACTGGGTTTGTTCATGTGCATTAACTCGATGCTAATCCTTCGTAGCTCATTCGATGATGAAAGTTGTAGTAAGCCCTTAGTCAGATTGCCACCCATAATGGATTTATTGATTGCAGATTGAGACATGATATGTTGCTCCATAATTCAAAGATCTAGAAAACATTTAGTAGGCTTCAATTATATATATGTATGTATGTATATATATACATAACACATCGTATTGTATGATATATTTATAAAACATGCCTCTGCCCCCTCCACCGAATTCATTTCCTCTTTTTTCTTTTGGGGGGAAAAAAAAAAAACATTTATATCACCACATAACTGGCATAATTCTTCATCTTCGTTCTACTAACATTGAAGCAATTCCATCCTTACCTCCCATTTGTTTCATTCATCTACTAATACAATTCATTTTTTTTTTTTAAACCGTAAGGACATGTGTCATGTTTTAATGGCTTTCGGTACACATTTGTTTTGCTCATGTGCTATCGGGGACAACAAGGACAATGTCTAATTTGCTTTACCTAATCTGCTACAGGGGACAACAAGGACAACGTCTATCGCACCCAGTTTCATTGTATTTCATTTGCATAGAAGGCATTATTCTCGTTTCTTTTGCTTGTTTGACTATGCGATTCTCCTTCTTAAGGCCCTAAACCATGGTATGAAGTGAAGGTAAGTTTCCCTTCATTTTCCTTTTCTTCCTCTAATACTTCCTCCTCCTCCTTTCTTGCACCACATTTCAGCCTATCTTTCTCTTTTGTCACACATCATTTTTCCTTTGTCGGTATTTTAGGAGAAACCGTGACTTTCTTTTTCTTGATATCGCCCATTATTCACAAATGTAATGAGCCCTTATTTAGCTTTCCTTTCTTTCTTATTTCTCCTTATGTGTTTAAAAATCTAACCTTTTTTTTTTTTATGTTGTGTATGGCAGCCATTCTTCATCTTTAAAGGCAGCTTGTCTTTTTCCTAGCTTTGGCTGTGGCCGATTCTATTTGGCCGCAGTGACATAGCATGCATTGTAGAAGCTTTACTTGGAAACTATTCACTTGATGGTGGTATACTCTATTTGGCAAAACGAGTTCCAATTGAGCTTCTAGTTGGTCCGAGTGAGTTCCATCAATCTGTGTGCTTCATCGCAGTGGTTGAAACAGTCTACGGGTTCTTATTCAACCAAAAGAAACTAAAATGTCATTCTTGCTCATGGTAGCTTCTATAACTGAGATGTTGTTATTTAGCTGTCTCTCTTCATCTTGGTTAATTATGCTAAAGGTAATGCACTTTGTCTTCCCTATAGCTATAATGCATTGCAGTTAATAGACATATTCTTGATGTAAGCAAATCATGATGCTGGTAGTTTTGTGTAATGTTGTGTTTCGAACTTATTTGCTGCAATTATGAAATAGTATGGGCTACTGTCTTGTTATAGAGTTAGAATTCCATTGCATGTTCTCAATTCATTCCGTAAGCTGTTTTCTCTTGCCTCTATAAACTCTAGCCGTCTTGTTGTTTTTCTCTTGAAATAATCTATTGTTATCAAGTGTGCTATTTGAAAATATAGAAGGATCCTTAAAATATTTCAGTTAGGACTATTATAAGGGCGATTTCATCAATAGGTTGATCTATTTAACCATCTTGACTCATTTTTTGAAAAGCATACAAAGTTACAGAAATACATGCAAGTTGAAGATAATTCTTTTTAGAACCTGATCCTCCATTAGCTCGCTATTGTCCTTTTAATTTTTGTCTAGTAAGAATAATGTGGGAAAATGGCACAAATAATAGTTTTCCAATTCATATGAGCATCATCTTTCAGCTCTATTATGCTTGCATTTAGTTTGCACAGTTGCCCATATTCTTGTCGTCTTCATGGGACATAGTAACCCGGCTGCTACATTGTTCCAAGAGTTAGATGGTCTAGATGATACTATTGCACACTTGAAGGTAGAAGCGTCTTATATTGAGAATTGATCAAAACAAGGAGAAAAATCTGACATAAGCAAGCACACACAAACGGTTCCCGCTGGCGCTTCCAGTAACCCTTTTAAGGACTATTAAACATGATTTGATCCAACATGAAAAGCTCTACAACCTTAGGTCCTCTAGACCTCCAACTTCCTTCGGAAGACTTGTATTGCAGCTACATACCTCATATCATGGGTGTATTGCAAATTAGTATGGTGAATGTACTTGAACTGATTAGAGAAACATTCTTGGTTGCCTTCTAGAGCTACTCAGACTTGCAATGATGCCACTGTTGTAACTAGTTTACAATGAGACTGACTATTGTTACTGTATGGACATTAGCATTAAAGCTGAGAATTTTTTTATTTTTTTTATTATTATTTATTTATATTTTTTTTTTTTTCGAAGCAGTAGAACACCAACTAGCTTGCAAATGGCAAACCACCGGTACAAACCTTGACTTGCTGAGCACATAGAGCTCACAATTACATCGACCTGAGTTGACCAATGGCTTTCTCTTTAATTCAATTGATTTTTTTAACTTTACTAATGAACTTTTCACACGAAGCTTCTTTTAGGAAAGCCAAATTACATGTCAATAACCTAACAGACTAGAACATGACATTATAGAAGTAGCGACTTCATGCTTAATTCTAATCATAATGCTTCTAGAATTTATCAAAATTAAACATGAATGTTGAAGTATTTCTCTTAGCTTTCTATATCATTTTAAATTATCTCAATAGGAATTTAGATGGAGAGAAATACACTCAATATATGAAACTGTGTTGAATCAACAACTCTAGGACTACCACTGCACTTGCAATGAGTTCATGACAAAATCGACCTTGATAAATTTAGAGTCTCTCAAATTCAAACATCAAAGTTTTAGATCTATCTTATGTTTTTCATTGGATTTTGAATCACATCAAAAGGAGCTTATATGAGAGAAACATCTACTAAAGTCTTTCAATTTGCAAATCTGGATGTAAACATGTAGGTGTAAAATTTTACACCTAATCTATGTTGATTCTTTTCGAATACATCAAAACTTAAAAATTGAAATTTAGATCTCCTTCTCTTATTTCTATATTAATTTTTAATCACCTTAATCAAAGTTTAGATGGAAGAGATGCATCTGCTTATGAAACTCTGTTGGTTCATCGATTACCATACAGTATTAGCAGTAACTTTAAACCTAATTTTCACTTTAATGCATTCAGAATCTTGCAAAAAAAAACATACAAAATTTTAAAAATCTTCTCTTAGCTTTTATAGGATTATAAATCACCTCCGATCTGAGCCTGGATGAGAGAAATATGAACAATTCACATAGTCTGTCAAATACAAATTAGGATGTGTGCACCTATACATGCAGTAAGTTTAAGAGACGATTTCTACTTTTCCATCCCATATTTTGAAAGTTCAAAACATAAAATTTGAAGATCTCTCTCTTGTCTTTTTATAGCATTTTGAATCTCTTAATGGGAGTTTGTATGAGAGAGATATGACAAATTTACAAACATCCATAAGCTGTCTTATTCAACTCTAACATGGTGCATTGAGGATGAATTTTGCTACTGTCATCAAGTTTCTTTACAGTAGCAACTCAAGTGTTGTTACAAGGAGCTGCTGATGTTGTGATAGAGTGCAAGTTGCTTCAAGTTGTACCAAGACTACCTACTATCCAGTATAGTAGCACCATACTGCTGCTTAGCTTCTAGTGCCCCTATCTACCTTTAAAGCACTTATACTATTCTCAAGTGTGCCTAAGTGTTGCAATTTGGGTGTCATTTGCTTTGTTATTGATGTGCCTAGAATGAGTGATTTAGTTTGATACCAATATGATGTGCCCATAACGCTCTGTACCAAAAGATGATGTGCCCAGATTCTTTAGAAGTCTTGAATCACAATTGGAACAAACTTTTTTTTTTTATATTGTCATGACTATAATATGGGGGCCTAACGGATTTATCTAAAGCCATCAATCACGTGTGCACCCGTAACATGAGAGCCGCCTTGTATGTCAGAGTATACAAGACTCTATTTATTTATAAATATTTATCATACAAATGATATAATATATTACAGTATTTCAACTATGGAATCTGGTTTTCCAATTTCCACCAAGATCGCAGAGAATCGGTATCCCCCACCAAATAGTGAAATTGGGTTTCCAAACTACAACATACAAAATTCAAAATTCATCTATTTTACATTCTAAGTTTCCATATCTTATATCTCTATCTTCAATAAAGTTGTTGGAGAAGCTCTCTTCACACATTCCTAGGCCCAATCCCGGCTAGTAATAATCCTGCACAAGAAACTGTTGGGGGTGTGAGCGAACCACAGGCTCAGTGAGTTCATTCTCATTACTACGACACGAAGTTATCATACATTAATTATACATTCATGCAAATCTATCTACACACAATATGAATGCATATGTGATGAATGCAAGCAACACATCTATGGGGGTCCGGAACCATAGACGATGTAGATTTACTAGTCTACACTTTAGTTGTCTCCTATTACTTACCTGATGGGACACCTCGCCTTACCCGTATGAGGTTGCCTGGTGGTAGCGTCCATCCAGACTCACCCAATGCTTAACCGCCATTGGTAACAACAAATATTCCCCAACGTGTCACGTGATTTACGTAGTTACATATTTAAATATATTATAATGCAATTTAATGGCCATTCTTACAATCCATCACCAATCTATGGTGAATCACGCAAGTAGACCCGACTTGGGTAACATCTACTGCAATACGAACCATCACCTATAAAGGTGAATCCGGCGGATAGACCCAACTCAGGTAACATCTATCGCCAAGTGACCAGTGGGCCCAAATTCAGGCCACATCACTATCACAATACTCGGAATGTCCATGTTTATCTCATAAACTCTTTTAGCATAAATACTTCCTTTTCAAAAGTATAAAGAAACCCGGAATATTCCAAGTTGGATTTCTTTAAAATACATTTCAAAAATACTTTTGATTTCAAATTCGGGACATTTCCTACAAGGGAATCAAGCACATGCGACGGATATCCAATTAGTTTAGTCGAATAATATTTCTTATCCATTATTCAGGTGGTCATGCAGATGATACACTCGCATCAATCAGTTATTCCATACAGTATACAATCAAACTAACAGTAAAATAGTAGCAATCACAAGCAAATGTAGATCATCAGAATTCCCTCACCTGTGGTCCTCGTAATTTGTTGTATAAGCTACTGGAAGTCCGGGAATTAATCTATTTCCTATGAAGGAGTAACAAGATTTATTATTGGATTATTTTTGTAAGCGAAGTCTTCTATAATTTAAAGGTGTTGATCTTATCGTCGGATATTAGACTCAGTTGTCATATTAATTACTATATTGTAATAATTTAATTGAATCCTTATAGGTGCCTAACTATTCCGTATCGATATCTTGGTATAGTTTTTATTAATTGCTATCTATATTTTTATTTAAGGTGTTTGTCTTTTCTTAAGTTCTACTGCTTTTAATAGGAGATTTTTATTTATTAATTCTTTGCCCGTCAATCTTATCTGTCTCTCAAATTGGTGTTTTTATTTATTTATGGGTATGTTTTAGTATCTATATCTTTTAAGAATAACAATCGTATTTTAGATAAGTCAAATTTATATATACTTACAGTTTTATTTTTGTTGTAAAACAAGCTAAGTGTAATACTATAATATTGTTAGTAATATTAGTATTGAAAATCAATATCAGTATTAGTATTAAATACAAGTATAATAATAACAACAATTTTTAGATAGCTAGTAAATAATACCATTAGTGACAAAAATAGAATTGATGATAGTATAAATATAGTGACTTTAACGTAAAATAATAATATTAATAACTCTAATGAAAATATTAATAATACGGAATACTATAAACAGTAGTAATAATAATAGTACTAATCATAACTATATTAATAGAAATAACAATAATATTGATATAGGTTTAAAAGTGAAAACTGAGTGAATTTCTATTTGTGATTTCTTATTCGTTTTAAATCCGATTTCATTGTATAAATAGTCGATTTCGTAGTACTCGAAGAGTACTTTATAGTAGTGAAATTATTTTCAAGAAAAGAGACTTGTACAATCTTTAAATTTATGAAAAACATGCATAGGTTTCAAGTGAATCCTAACAATTGTAGTCAAAACTTGTTTTGATTATATCTAACTCATTTCTAATCCGTTTTCGATGAATAAATAGTCGTTTTCATAGTATTTTCCGAGTACAATCCATTAATGGTCTTAGTTTTATCAAACAAAGTTATTAAAGGGGTGAACAATGCAAGAACAGTTCGCTATTCTCGTGTAAATCTGACAGCTTAACCTCGTTTTTTTTTTGCAATATCTAATTCGTTTCTTATCCGTTTTTAACAAATAAATAGTCAATTTCATAGGATTTTTCGTGTTCTTTCCATTGGTGGGGTTGTTTTTGGCTTAAAACCAACACATCAATACAGTTTATTCATTCTTTCTAACGAGTTTCATGAGTTATTTAAAGTTTATTTAGTTTTGTTGTAGTTCAAGTATGGTTTTAATTTTTCCTTTATTGGATTTGAATTTCTATACTTAAAAATCTTCAAGTTCATGTGTTTATATCCTAAATAGTCTAGATAGCATAAATATACTATTAGACTAATCTTGATAAATTTGTAAGACAAATTCCTATGAATCAACATAACGAATATTTGAACTTAATGTAATTCCTACCCTGATTGGATGATAGAACGAACTTAGCTTTTCATTCTTGATGAAATTAATGATCTAAAGAGAAAGGTTAGAAAGTGAGTAACTTAGGAAAACTACTCTAGCTAAACTAACATATATCTATTTAATTTTCTTATCTTATTGAGTCTAGATTCCAATTTGAATCTATGATCAACCAAGGCCATTCAACTTAGTTTTTGATGTTGTTGAAGGAAGGGATTTGGTGTTCCTAAAGTGTTTGATATTTAGATAAAAGATAGGAAGGAAAACAAGGGTTTTCTACTTAGTTTTAGGTCTCTTCAAAGCTTTCCAAATGAGGGAAACACCAAGGAAAGAGGATATTTCGAATTTCTATTTGTAGCTAAGTTTTTAGAGTAGATTTATGGGAGTTAAGAGCTAAAATTGTGGCTAACTCAAACCTATATATATGTGCTAATGTTAGGTTAGAGTTAGGACAGAAAAGAGAGTGTTTTGGACTTGGGAAAATACAAATTCCAGTTGTTGTTCTCGGGTAGAAATTTCATGCGATTTGAGGATGATTTTGGGTGAATTTGTATTGAATTTGTGGCTGATTTCTAGGAGCTTTAATTGTGTTTGTTTGCTAGTTAATTAAGGTTGCTTATGTGTGGAAAGTAGGGGATCCATTTGCAGGAAAATCGAGTTAAAAATCGAATTAAAATCTGAAGTTGAAATTTGAAACTCTGCTGCAGTCCTATTGGTTGTAGTCCTTTTCTTATAGCTGTTGTTTTGGAATTTTCTAGGTAGATTTGGAGTTTTTTTTTGTTGCTTTTTAAGCTAAAATTCTTGACATTAAATGTTGATTACATGTGGAATTTTTGTATTGGATTATATGTCCTTTTCATTTGAATTTTAGAGCTCATTTTGGATTAGATTCTTCTTCCTTGTAGCAGCCAAACTACTCTGTTCCAGATTTACAATTTTCCACGATGGTTTAAGCTCCAATTACAGCTAGTATACAATATGTGTTGAGTTGAAATTTCATGGCATTGAATGTTGACCTTATGTGGAGTGTTTAGATTGGATTAAAGGTCATTTTCAAGTGGGATTTGGGAGCTCAAATTTGGATCAACCTGGACGTGTTGTGTGTGAACTCTACTGCTGTGGTTCCCCTCTTGCTGCTGTTGTATGTGAAAACTGTGTGCGTGGAAGGGAAATTTCAGCTGTTTCCTTGTCTGTTCTAGTTAAGACGTATGTAGATCCAATCGAGAATTCCATTTGCTGCATGCCTTCTGTTCCATGAAGCATTTGCCAACGTGGAGAGTGCTGCAGTCCGTGCGTGGTGAATTTCAGCGTGGAGAATTTCTGTCCGTGCATTAAGATTTCTAATGGCCTCCTGTGCGTGGGAAATCTTCAATTCGTGGTTGCTGAGCGTGAAATTCGTCTTGTGCCGTGATGCTGCCGTCCACGTCCCAACATTTCCTATGCGTGAATCCTGCAGCCGAGGTGTGCTGCGCGTGCAAGAGAACTCAATCTCGCTCGAAGGATCCAGCAGCTGTCAGTCATCTTATCTTCAATGCATGGAAGCCAGCTGCTGCTCGATCATCACCTTCTGCTCGTCCGATGCTGCTCGTGGAGAAATTTTGCTGGCTCGTTTCATCTGTTGCGTGTGAGGAGAAACAGCTGCTACGCCCTGGAATTTCTCGTGCGTGGACTTTTTGTAGCGTGTGGGATTCCTTTGCTCATTCATCCGCTGCACATGAGACAACTGCACGAGTATACGCGTGGGACATGGACTATCGTGCTGTTCCTGGAGGCTTGCTCTGCGCGTGAAAAGGCTGCATTTCTAGCGTGATGAATTCTGGGTTGCACCTCCTCTGTTCTACGATGAACTTCAATTCCGACGGTGGTTTTCATATATATATATATATATATTATTTAATTTGTTTATGATTTGCTTAATAGCTAATTAAATTATTTTAACAAATAAATGTATATTTATAACCGTTATATATAAGTTTTATCAAGATAGAATTTTTCCTAAGTTACTACAAAACTCTAAATTGTTTGTCTGTACAAATTTTCAGTTTCGAGTTTACACAATTAATTATTTTTTAGTATTCTAACTTACGTGATTAAATTTTACAAGTTCAGCAAATTAAATTAGGAATCAAGTCTAATGAATTCAGAATTTCCTAACAAGTATAACAGCAAGTTTGAAATTTTCTTTTAGAGCTAGATTAGTAATTATTGATCGGTATTGGTTTTTATTATGTACTTATAATCCTAGTAATTCATCTTTGAATTATTGTTTTATACTGATAAGCTCTATTAATAAACTGTATCTTATCTGTTTTGGAATTTAGAGCTACTTTGAATTATATCTTGAATTATCATTTCAAGATACGAAATCTCGTTTTTGGTATCTATTCGGGTCAAGGAAATTTTTATTCGGGTTTTTCAAGAAATGAATGAGTTTATTATGATTCATAGATCTATTCTAAGATCATATATTTGATATTAGTTTCGCATTTGCTAATTTGTTCATTTTCCAGTTATGAAAATTATTAAAGGTTGTCACGCCCCAATAGTACCCTAGTAGTAATATATATATTATGATATAGCCTGATAATCCAGACGATATCAAATACACATATTCATACTAGAACTACTTTGGAAAGTGACGTACATTTAATAAAACAGGATCTTTTTGGTTGCGTGATAAGAAACGATGAAAGCAAATAAAATCACAATACCATAATTAAATGCTACAGTCTGAATAATAACTATTACAATCCATAAAACTATCTAAGTTCTCAGATAATAAAATTGATGCACTAACATCAATTAATACATAAAATAAAGAAACTATTTTCCCTGTTTCCAAAACTCTTCAAGCTTTAGAATCATACCGGCTCTAAGCTCCTAGAAGCCACCAACCAAGGCTTAAGTGTCATCCTGTAAGGACTGTAGGAGTGTGAGCATAACCACGGGCTCAGTGAATAACCAGACTTATCACAACAAGCAAGTTATTATCAATCATATGTAATGCATCAATCAATCACATGAACAATTACAAGCTTGGACAAACCGGAATCCAAACAGGATGGAGATTTACGCCCTCTCATCGGGGTTGAAGGAACCAATCCCTGAATTACCTACCCAGGAGAAACTAAGCACACAGGAAATCCACAATCTTCACAATTATTATCTCTTTATGTTAATGATATTTAAACACCCATTTCCTGTTTTGCGCCTTAAAACTCCACTAAGCATTAGATATTTCACAGCGATACCATGGGCGGCGTCCTTCGTTACCAGTTAGTTCCCATGGAACCGACAGAACAAAGGTAAACTTGCGTAGAACTAATAGCCTCTGCCTAGAAAAACCAAGTATTACCAGAGAACCGAAATTCTAACACGTAGTAGGCATTCGTAAAAACATAATGTAGTTTATGCAGATCGTGCAATGCATGTCCATTTCATTTATAGTACCGACAGTTGTTAATCAAGTTTTAGGTGATCATACAATTTACAGACAATCATCAACATATTTCATACAATATTTATCATGCAATAGGATTATCGCTTATGTTATGATAATTTGCCATTCAATCATACACCACGCATCACGATGTATCCCAATCCCGCATGCATATTCATTGAATATATATTATTCCAATTGCAACTATACTACAAGCACAAACAATGTAACAAGTCTAAGTTACTCACCTGCTCATACTGATCAATCGTAGTAATCAACCGGGAAATCCTCGACAGTATCGAAATTACCTATTAAAATAAAGTATTTGTCAATAATATCTATACATAGAAATTTAAATTCCTATGAGTGACTAAGTGTCCTAAATCGGTATTTGGTATTATTCCTAAGATTTATAGCGATCTCTTAAAGTAAATAAATTTTTATTGTTTAATTCTTCTAAGTTTCTTTTGAATATATATATATATTATGGAGGATCTTATTTAATTCCCATTTACATCTTAAATTCTGTTATGATTTGTAGAAGTCTTGGCATGTACAATTTCTATCAATTGTTCATAACACTTTTCTTGTACTAAAGGACTTCTAATCATGCTTGTAAAGTTTGTTTTATCAAGCTTTATGTTCATATAAAGTCTTAGAAGCTTTAAACATGCATTTAGGCTTGATTAAATAAAGTTTGAGTCTTGTTTTGTCCACATTGTCCTTAAATCCGAATTTACTATTACCATGATCATAATACTTCTAAGTTGTTGTTTTTCTCTTCCAACAATATCTTAAACATTCCTAACACATCAAACATCTATTCACTTGAATTCATCCAAGGATTTGCGACTTTCATTAACCACAAAGCTTTCTTCAAATGCTCAAAAATTCATCCTAAGGTCTATTCATAAACTTAACAAAGATAGGTTGTAATTTGGAGCTTACCTTGGATTGGAATGGAAGGAGGTTGTTCAACTTCCTCTTAAAGCAAGAATTTAACCTAAATCAAAGATTAGATGATAAGTTTCTAACTAAACACATTAACTAAAATACAAGTTCACTAATGTAGTCAAATTTTCTCACCTTGACAAGCTAAACTCCTCCTCTTGAACCCTAGGATGACTTAGGATTTTTGATTCGGTTTTGGTGATTATTGATGAGCTTAGTGTGTGTATATAAGGTATGGAAGTAGGCTAGGGTTTATGGTTGTTCACACAAAGTTTTTAAGCTCCTATGTTGAAGGTGGAAATGGAAAAAGGAAGTGAAAAAGTGCTGGACGCACTTGGGTTTGCAGCTGGAATTTGAGAGTGTTTTTTGGGGTTTATGAGCTCAAAGGGTGTCTAACTTAGGCTTATATACTTATACTAGGATTAGACTAAGTTTTAGAGGCTTTGGAGTTGGTTTTGGACTTGAAAAATGTCCACAAATGCAGCTGGAATTTCCTACACGATTTTGAAATTTGGATGATAATTTGACTTGTGTTTGGACAGATTTTGTGACTATCTTTGAGGGCTTTAATTATCTTTGTTTGGTAGCTAATTAATGATTTATGTGTGAAAAAATAAGAGATCAACTAGTGTAAAAATCGGGTCAAAATTTGTTGAATTTTGAAGTGTGAAAACTGAAACTTCTGGAACAATTTTCATCTTGATTTTTGGACGAATTTGGGATCTGATTTTCTTATTAATTTTTGGTATATGAAGTGTCCATTTGAAGGTTCCTTATTGATGTTTAATTGGTCAAAATTTCAGCTCATTTAATCCTAGGAATTTTGCAAAATCGGAATTCAATTTGAGAAGTGTGCTGCTGCATTTGTTGAAATTTTCCTCTGCTGCAGCTGTCAAGATCGAATTTGGCATGGATATTTGGAGTGGTTGTGTGTTGTTTTTGTGTGCTGAATTCTCCTCATTTAATGTTGTTTATATGTGGAGTGTTTTGGTTGGCTTTTGGGTCAATTTTGTTTGAATTTAAAAGCTCAATTTTCGGATCAAGGTCGGGTCAAATGTCAGCTGTTGTAGTTGCTCTGTTTCCATTTGCTCTGTTTTAATCCAAGGTGCTCTGTTCCTCTGGCTGATGCTGTGCATGTGTGGGCTATGTGTGTGTGTGTGGAGCTTGATGTGCTGCTGCTCGTGAGGTAAGATGCTGTGGTCCACTGCTGCTTGTTGATGTGCGCTGGAATGGGCCTGCCATGTGCGTTGGAGCTGCTGCTGCTGCTGTTCGGTTGCTGTTGTTGCCTGCTTGCGTGTGATGGAGATGCTGCTGCTTGCCGTGCGTGTTGGAGCTGCTGTGTGCGAGAAAGTGGAAACTGCTGCTGGCGCGTGGAATTCCAAATGCTCGGTGGAGCTTGACTTCTTGCGCGCGCGGGAGGGATATCTCCCTCTACTGTTCACGTTCTTCCTGCAGCATTTGAAATCCGATTCTTCTTCTCTTCTTCTTTTTTTTTTTTTTTAATTTTATATAAATACATTTATATTTAATAGTTATTAACAAAAATATTTTTATTAAGAAAATAAATTATTCGCGTATACCTATACTTGTTAATTATTATTTGTATTTTCGAATTTTTAATTAAAACTTCACACGGTTAATTATTATTAGTATTTTTAATTTACGTGATTAAATTTTCAAATTCGATGAATTAAATTAGGAACCAAGTCCTAATAAATTTTGAATTTCCTAACAATTAAAACAGCGGGTTCGAAATTTCTTTTTGATCTAAGTTGATAATTATTGTTCAGTATTAGTGTTTGTTTGTATTTATAATCTATTGTTTTATACCGATAAGCTCTATAAATAAACTGTATCTTATCGGTTTCGAAATTTTAAATCTATTTCTAGTTATATCTTGAATTATCGGTTCAAGACACGAAATCGTTTTTGGTTTCTATTAAGTCGAGAAAATTTTTATTCGGTTTTTCAACTAGAAATGAGTTTATCACAACTCATAGGTCTATTCTAGGACTTCTTGGTTTCTAAATTCACTATCTAATTTATGTTTTCTATTTTACTTGTGTACTATTGTGAAAATTCTCGGGGTTTACATCCTCCCCCCCTTAAAATAAGCTTTGTCCTCAAAGCTTGATACGTACCTGATGATTCAAACAGATTAGGATAATTCTTCCGAACTTCATCTTCCAACTCCCAAGTCATTTCTTCCGTTCGGGGATCCCATAAAACTTTAACATATCTGATTTCCTTGTTTCTAAGAGTCTGTACTTTACTGTCCATTATTCGAACAGGTTGTTTCTCATATGTCAAGTTCTCCTTCAACGGAATTGGTTCCAACTCAACCACTTTATCTGGAGAGACATATTTCCTCAGAACTGATACATGAAACACGTTATGTATACCAGACAGATTCGGAGGTAAAGCCAATCGATAGGCTAAATCTCCTACCCTATCCAAAATTTCAAAAGGTCCAATATATCGAGGACTTAATTTTCCTTGTTCGTCCACGATGAAGACTCTTGATCGGGTTCACTTTAAGGTATACATGATCTCCTTCTTTGAATTCCAATTCCCGTCTCTTCATATCTGCCCAACTCTTTTGTCGATCTTGAGCTTCTTTCATCTTTTGTTTTATCACTGCCACCTTATCTATTGTTTCTTGTACCATTTCAGGTCCAACTGCGATTCTCTCTAAATTGTCCCAAAATAATGGTGATCTACACTTGCGACCATACAGTGCTTCATATGGCGGCATTCCGATACTAGAATGGTAACTGTTATTATACGCGAATTCCACCAAAGGTAAGTGTTGATCCCAATTTCCTTTAAATTCCAATATACAAGACCTTAGCATGTCTTCCAAAGTCTGTATAGTCTTTCCGTTTGTCCATCGGTTTGGGGATGATAAGCGGTACTGAACTTTAACTGCGTCCCTAACGCTTTCTGCAACCCATTCCAAAATCTGAAACAAAGCGTGGATCTCTATCCGATACTATGCTAGCTGGTATTCCATGTAATCGAACAATCTCTTTAAGATATATCCGTGCTAGCTTTTCCAGTGGATACGTCATATTGATGGGTATAAAATGTGCTGATTTAGTAAGTCTATCCACGATAACCCATACAGCGTCATGTCCACTACTCGTCTTGGGTAATGAACATACAAAGTCCATAGAGATCTGATCCCATTTCCATTCAGGAATTGGTAATGGCTTCAACAATCCTCCCGGCTTTTGGTGTTCAGCTTTAACCCGTTGACATATCTCACATCTAGCCACAAATTCCGCTACATCCTTTTTCATCCCGTTCCACCAATATGCACTTTTCAATTCTTGATACGTTTTCGTTTCTCCAGGATGAACAGTATATCCGGAATTATGTGCTTCTTGCATCAACTTCTGCTTTAACTCTGATTTATGGGGAACACACAGTCTGTTGCCCATTCTAAGGATTCCTTCATCATCAACTCGGAAATCCTTATATTTATCTTGTGATATCTCTTGGATAATCCTTTGAAATTCCACATCTTCCTTTTGAGCTTCTTTGATCTGTTGAAGTAAAGTGGGTTCCAAAATCAGATTTCCAAGTTCAGCTTCAACCTTGCATTGTGAATCCTAAACTCATCTTTCAAATTCTTTGATGAGTTCTTTTTGCTCAGTCAGCATTGAGGCTACTTCACCATAGTTTTTCCGACTCAAAGCATCAGCAACGGCATTCATTTTTCCTGGGTGATAATTGATACCCAAATCATAATCCTTTATTAGCTCCAACCATCGTCGTTGCCTCATGTTCAATTCTTTTTGTGTGAAATATACTTCAAACTTTTATGATCAGTATAAATTTCACACCTTTGACCATATAAATAGTGTCTCCAAATTTTGAGTGCAAAAACAATGGCAGCTAGTTCCAATCATGAGTAGGGTAGTTCATCTCATGGGGTTTCAACTGCCTGGATGCATATGCTATTACTTTTTTCTGCATTAATACACATCCCAAACCATTTTTGGACGCATCACTATATATAACATAGGGTCATGATCATTGGGTAAGACCAATATTGGTGCTGACACTAATCTCTTCTTCAATTCTTGGAAACTTTGCTCCCGCTTTTCATTCCATTCAAATTTTTCATTTTTCTTTGTCAATTGCGTCAACGGTTTTGCAATTGTTGAGAAATCCCGTACAAATTTCCGATAGTATCCAGCTAAACCCAAGAAACTTCTGATTTCAGTAACTGTCTCAGGTCTTTTCCATTCCACGATGGCTTTGACCTTTGCAGGATCTACTGAAATTCCTTCTCCAGACACGATGTGTCCAAGAAAAGATATGCTCTCAAGCCAAAATTCACACTTTGACAATTTAGCATATAATTTATTATCCCTCAAAATCTGCAATACATTCCTCAAATGCTCCTCATGCTGCTCCTCTGATGGTGAATATACCAATATCATCTATAAACACAATACACAAATATCCAACAGTGGTCGAAAAATCCGATTCATCAAATCCATAAATACCGCAGGTGCATTAGTCAGTCCGAATGGCATAACCAAAAATTCATAGTGGCCATACCGTGTTCGAAATGCAGTCTTAGGTATATCTTCTGTCTTGATTCGAATTTGGTGATATCCAGATTTGAGATCAATACGGGAAAATATTTTTGCTCCACGTAGTTGATCAAACAAATCATCGATTGGTAATGGATACTTGTTTTTGATGGTTACCTTGTTCAATTCCCTATAATCAATACAGAGTCTAATGAACCATCTTCTTTTTAACAAACAGCACCGGGGCTCCCCATGGAGATACACTGGGTCTGATGAATCCTTTATCCATCAATTCCTGCAATTGCACTTTTAATTCCTTCAATTCTACAGGTGCCATTCGATACGGAGCTTTGATACTGGTTCTGTTCCAGGCATCAAATCAATGGAAAATTCCATTCCACTTCTCTTTGTGGAGGTAAACCAGGTAATTCTCTGGAAATACATCTGGATATTCGCACACAGTTCTTATAGTATGAATATCAAGTTTCTCTGGTTCTCCATTAACAGCTCCTAAAATAATTTCACCCAACTTCGGTGCCATCATCATCAACTTCAATGGTTGTTAATTTGACTCCTTTGTCTCGAAGTGTTTCTCCTTGGTACTCCTTTCTTTCTCCTTGACAATTCATAAAGGATACCATCTTGAGACGACAATCGATCTTAGCTTTTGTGGCAGCTAACCAAGTCATTCCCAAAATAACTTCATATTTATGCAGATCCACTACAATTAGATCAACAATTGATCCTTGATTCCCAATCTGTATTGGGCATTCTTTCACTATCTCCTGAGTCATAACCATTCCTCCGGTAGGTGTACTGATCCCTAACCTTTTATTCATAGCTTCACATGTTAGACCTAACTGTCTGGCTAATACAGTGTCTATAAATGAATGTGTCGCGCCGGTGTCAAATAGAGCGTACACCGAATGGTCTTTCACTTGTATTGTGCCTATTTATCAATTATACGTTACATGTTATTTAAGACTTATGAAAGTATTAATTGTGCATCTAAAGTGTTTGTGTCTCATACTATTGCTTTAAACATAATAACATACCTGCAATGAGTCCAGTATCATCTAAATCAGCTTCCTCCCAAATGTTTTCAGTATCATCCTCCTCTATCTCCTCTTCATCAACTGGAGTTCCGTGCATAGCATAGATTCTGGCTGCTCCAGTATTTTTGTTAGTACTGGCATTGCCTTCTTTCTGATTTCTGGCTCCAACAACTCCTTTAGATTGTGATGATCCTGCCCTGTACTCCTTTGAGGGCAGTGAGTTGCTATGACCTATCTTTTACAGATAAAGCAGGTCGCACTTGCCGTTTTTGGACATTTGGCAACAAGATGTCCACTTTCACCACAATAAAAGCATCTATGTTGCAGATGTGGGCAGTCTCTTGGATAATGAGCGCCCTTGCATTTCCAACAGGTAACATTACTTCTCCCGGTATTTCCACTTTTGGCATTTTGAATTGGCTTAAAGAATCTCCCTTTCTTAGGAACAGTACTCGCTCCCACATTATCATGAATTCTTTTTCCAAACGTTTGCCCCCGTTTCTTATATCTTTCTACTTCATATTTTCTAGCGCGTTCTATCACTCGCGCCTTCTCTACCATAGCAGCAAAATCAATAATCTCAAATTCAGTAAGCCTCCTCTGGAAATGGGGCTCTAATCCAGCCATAAAAGTTTGCCTTTTTAATTCATCACTGTCTTTGTATGCATCAGGGGCAAATTGCAGTAGCCGATTGAATTCATGTTCATATTCATCAATTGTCTTACTCCCTTGAGTCAAATTCATTAGATCTGTACTATACTTCGCTTTCAAGCTGCCCGGGAAATATTCTTTCAGAAATTCCCGTTTGAAGACTTCCCACGTTATGGGATGTGGTAATCCTCTCTGCTTTGAATCCCACCATATTCTTGCTCTTAACCGTAGCAAGTAGGTTCCGTATGGTACCTTAAGTGCTTCAGGTATCTGAAACACGTCAAATGATCGCTCAATTTGCGACAACCAGTCTTCTGCTTCTTCCGGTTTTCCCGGCATTCCCTCAAAGTACCTGTTACATTTTATAAACTCAGGTAACAAATTCCTTTGTGGTCTCCAAGGTGGTGGAGGTGGTAATTCATGATCATGTCGAGGTGGTCCTTGCACTTCAGCTGCAGATTCAACACGTCTTTCTTGATTTCTCGGTTCTTCCACAGGTGGTTGAACCGATGCAACACGTTCCTCATTTCTCCTAGTAGAAGCTCGAGGCATAGGTGGTGCCTCAGGAGGTGGTGCTACATGTGGTAATTGCCCAGCTTGCAAAGCTTGCAAAATTAAGGTGTTTTGTTGTTGGATTGCTTGCAAAATAGTCTCCAAGCGATTAGGTTGTAGTGCCGGTTCCTCATTAGGTGGATTTGTTGGTACTCTTGCAGTTCTTCTCCTTCCACCTCTCGTTCTCGGCGCTCTACTAAAAATTGCATATTAAATAAGGTAAGTATCGTTTATTGCAACCATTTCTCATTCAAGTTATTTTTGCTTCTTACTGCATTTTTCATGGAGTATCTCATGCATGTGTAAATCTTTCATAATTTAAAAATACACATGATACTTTCCTAACATGAGCATACTTTCTTTACTACTTCACTTACATTTTCATTCACATCTAATAACATATATATTGTACACCAAAACATAAACATACTTGTATTCCATATTAGTGCCATATGTACAACATCAAAAATTGCACTAACTATCATCACTAGTACTAAGTACATCACATCATAATAGAGTTCCTAGAGTTAGTGCTTTATATACAGCATCAAAATTTGCACTAACTATCTATCTACTAGATCATCAAAAGAGCATCATCATAAGTCATACATATTTAGTCTATTTACAATACATAAAACAACATTCTTTCGTCTCTAAACTCTCTAGGGGGTGGGGTAAAGTGGCCTCTTGCCCTTATCTCGGGCATCCAACTGTGGGTACTCCTCCTGATCACTGGAGTCGCTGCTACTCAACTCGTGGATCTCAACATGCTGTCCAGGTGGAGCTAAACTAAGCTCAGATCCATCAAGCTGCACTCCCTGTGTCTTTGGAGCTTGTTTACCCTCATGCACTAACACTGCATCCTCACCACATATCCATCCTCCATGTGGCGTTCCCTTCCATGTATTATATTGACCAAAAGTACTGTGTGTGAAATCCAAGAATTCTAATCCTTGTGGAGTTGATGCAGTACTCCCTGTCCTGGTCTTCTTTGTCCTGTCAGTATTTTCTTCCAAGTCAATACTGGCTACTCCTCTTTTGGTTGATCTCCTTTCCTGTCCACTAACTGATAATACAGTATCCTGAGGAATATTAGGAGAAAAAGTATCACAAAAACCACAAGGACTCAGGGCATCAGGCTCAACTGTGGGTATAATAGCAGGTCGACTCTGTAGTACTTCCTTAGGAAACCTGCAATTACTGAGATGGTACATCATCCATTCATCAGTATATGGATCAGTACTACGTACACCCATATGATCATCCCTAAAATCATGAGCATATATCCAACCTTTGCCAATATACTCCCATATCCTGAAATCTGGAAGAGTCGGCCTCATGGAATTTATTGATACTACAAATGCTATATTATCTATCTCTACT
The DNA here is from genome assembly GCA_024138025.1 of Combretum micranthum. Classification (NCBI taxonomy): domain Eukaryota; kingdom Viridiplantae; phylum Streptophyta; class Magnoliopsida; order Myrtales; family Combretaceae; genus Combretum; species Combretum micranthum. Next base: position 63,296 of record JAMXBD010001066.1, on the reverse strand, counting down.
GCTCCACCATTCTACCAACAAACCTTTCAAACCTATAAATTAATTCAATAGCAGAACCTGGATTCGGGTGTGCTTTCTCCATCAGAATAACCAATCTCTAAAGAGTGGCCTCAATCCATGTCTCCATTTGCTTAAAATCTGATCCAAGGTTTGAGGATTGCCTGCCAATGCTAGGTCTTCCACCAAGATCCTCAACCTTCGCCTGTAATCAGTTAAAGTCTCTAAAGGTTGCATACTGAAAACCAACCACTTCACATAACAGGTTGCCGGATTAACCTGCACCACAAATAAAATTTGCATGACTAATAATAATCATACAGATTTTATTTTAGGTTCTTAATTCTACCCAAATCTACCCCTACTACTTCCTAAATAGATTCTATTACTACTACTATGTATACTAATTATGATTTTGTTTAATTTCATCTTTTTCTTATACTTGCAACCACAGCTCTGATACCAACTAAATCTGTCACGCCCCAATAGTACCCTAGTAGTAATATATATATTATGATATAGCCTGATAATCCAGACGATATCAAATACACATATTCATACTAGAACTACTTTGGAAAGTGACGTACATTTAATAAAACAGGATCTTTTTGGTTGCGTGATAAGAAACGATGAAAGTAAATAAAATCACAATACCATAATTAAATGCTACAGTCTGAATAATAACTATTACAATCCATAAAACTATCTAAGTTCTCAGATAATAAAATTGATGCACTAACATCAATTAATACATATAAATAAAGAAACTATTTTCCCTGTTTCCAAAACTCTTCAAGCTTTAGAATCATACCGGCTCTAAGCTCCTAGAAGCCACCAACCAAGGCTTAAGTGTCATCCTGTAAGGACTGTAGGAGTGTGAGCATAACCACGGGCTCAGTGAATAACCAGACTTATCACAACAAGCAAGTTATTATCAATCATATGTAATGCATCAATCAATCACATGAACAATTACAAGCTTGGACAAACCGGAATCCAAACAGGATGGAGATTTACGCCCTCTCATCGGGGTTGAAGGAACCAATCCCTGAATTACCTACCCAGGAGAAACTAAGCACACAGGAAATCCACAATCTTCACAATTATTATCTCTTTATGTTAATGATATTTTAAACACCCATTTCCTGTTTTGCGCCTTAGAAACTCCACTAAGCATTAGATATTTCACAGCGATACCATGGGCGGCGTCCTTCGTTACCAGTTAGTTCCCATGGAACCGACAGAACAAAGGTAAACTTGCGTAGAACTAATAGCCTCTGCCTAGAAAAACCAAGTATTACCAGAGAACCGAAATTCTAACACGTAGTAGGCATTCGTAAAAACATAATGCAGTTTATGCCAATCGTGCAATGCATGTCCATTTCGTTTATAGTACCGACAGTTGTTAATCAAGTTATAGGCGATCATACAATTTACAGACAATCATCAACATATTTCATACAATATTTATCATGCAATAGGATTATCGCTTATGTTATGATAATTTGCCATTCAATCATACACCATGCATCACGCTGTATCCCAATCCCGCATGCATATTCCTTGAATATATATTATTCCAATTGCAACTATACTACAAGTACAAACAATGTAACAAGTCTAAGTTACTCACCTGCTCATACTGATCAGTCGTAGTAATCGACCGGGAAATCCTCGACCGTATCGAAATTACCTATTAAAATAAAGTATTTGTCAATAATATCTATACATAGAAATTTAAATTCCTTTGAGTGACTAAGTGTCCTAAATCGGTATTTGGTATTATTCCTAAGATTTATAGCGATCTCTTAAAGTAAATAAATTTTTATTGTAATTCTTCTAAGTTTCTTTTGAGTATATATATATTATGGAGGATCTTATTTAATTCCCATTTACATCTTAAATTCTGTTATGATTTGTAGAAGTCTTGGCATGTACAATTTCTATCAATTGTTCATAACACTTTTCTTGTACTAAAGGACTTCTAATCATGCTTGTAAAGTTTGTTTTATCAAGCTTTATGTTCATATAAAGTCTTAGAAGCTTTAAACATGCATTTAGGCTTGATTAAATAAAGTTTGAGTCTTGTTTTGTCCACATTGTCCTTAAATCCGAATTTACTATTACCATGATCATAATACTTCTAAGTTGTTGTTTTTCTCTTCCAACAATTTATTACATTCCTAACACATCAAACATCTATTCACTTGAATTCATCCAAGGATTTGCGACTTTCATTAACCACAAAGCTTTCTTCAAATGCTCAAAAATTCATCCTAAGGTCTATTCATAAACTTAACAAAGATAGGTTGTAATTTGGAGCTTACCTTGGATTGGAATGGAAGGAGGTTGTTCAACTTCCTCTTAAAGCAAGAATTTAACCTAATCAAAGATTAGATGATAAGTTTCTAACTAAACACATTAACTAAAATACAAGTTCACTAATGTAGTCAAATTTTCTCACCTTGACAGCTAAACTCCTCCTCTTGAACCCTAGGATGACTTAGGATTTTTTGATTCGGTTTTGGTGATTATTGATGAGCTTAGTGTGTGTATATAAGGTATGGAAGTAGGCTAGGGTTTATGGTTGTTCACACAAAGTTTTTAAGCTCCTATGTTGAAGGTGGAAATGGAAAAAGGAAGTGAAAAGTGCTGGACGCACTTGGGTTTGCAGCTGGAATTTGAGAGTGTTTTTGTGGGGTTTATGAGCTCAAAGGGTGTCTAACTTAGGCTTATATACTTATACTAGGATTAGACTAAGTTTTAGAGGCTTTGGAGTTGGTTTTGGACTTGAAAAATGTCCACAAATGCAGCTGGAATTTCCTACACGATTTTGAAATTTGGATGATAATTTGACTTGTGTTTGGACAGATTTTTGTGACTATCTTTGAGGGCTTTAATTATCTTTGTTTGGTAGCTAATTAATGCTATTTATGTGTGAAAAAAAATAAGAGATCAACTAGTGTAAAAATCGGGTCAAAATTTGTTGAATTTTGAAGTGTGAAAACTGAAACTTCTGGAACAATTTTCATCTTGATTTTTGGAATTTGGGATCTGATTTTTATTAATTTTTGGTATATGTGTCCATTTGAAGGTTCCTTATTGGTGTTTAATTGGTCAAAATTTCAGCTCATTTAATCCTAGGAATTTTGCAAAAATCGGAATTCAATTTGGAGAAGTGTGCTGCTGCATTTGTTGAAATTTTCCTCTGCTGCAGCTGTCAAGATCGAATTTGGCATGGATATTTGGAGTGGTTGTGGTTGTTTTTGTGTGCTGAAATTCTCCTCATTTAATGTTGTTTATATGTGGAGTGTTTTGGTTGGCTTTTGGGTCAATTTTGTTTGAATTTAAAAGCTCAATTTTCGGATCAAGGTCGGGTCAAATGTCAGCTGCTGTAGTTGCTCTGTTTCCATTTGCTCTGTTTTAATCCAAGGTGCTCTGTTCCTCTTGGCTGATGCTGTGCGTGTGTGGGGCTGTGTGTGTGTGTGTGGAGCTTGATGTGCTGCTGCTCGTGAGGTAAAGATGCTGTGGTCCACTGCTGCTTGTTGATGTGCGCTGGAATGGGCCTGCCATGTGCGTTGGAGCTGCTGCTGCTGCTGTTCGGTTGCTGTTGTTGCCTGCTTGCGTGTGATGGAGATGCTGCTGCTTGCCGTGCGTGTTGGAGCTGCTGTGTGCGAGAAAGTGGAAACTGCTGCTGGCGCGTGGAATTCCAAATGCTCGGTGGAGCTTGACTTCTTGCGCGCGGAGGGATATCTCCTCTACTGTTCACGTTCTTCCTGCAGCATTTGAAATCCGATTCTTCTTCTCTTCTTCTTTTTTTTTTTTTTAATTTATATAAATACATTTATATTTAATAGTTATTAACAAAATATTTTTATTAAGAAAATAAATTATTCGCGTATACCTATACTTGTTAATTATTATTTGTATTTTCGAATTTTTAATTAAAACTTCACACGGTTAATTATTATTAGTATTTTTAACTTACGTGATTAAATTTTCAAATTCGATGAATTAAATTAGGAACCAAGTCCTAATAAATTTTGAATTTCCTAACGATTAAAACAGCGGGTTTGAAATTTCCTTTTTAGATCTAAGTTGATAATTATTGTTCCGTATTAGTGTTTGTTTGTATTTATAATCTATTGTTTTATACCGATAAGCTCTATAAATAAACTGTATCTTATCGGTTTCGAAATTTTAAATCTATTTCTAGTTATATCTTGAATTATCGGTTCAAGACACGAAATCTCGTTTTTTGGTTTCTATTAAAGTCGAGAAAATTTTTATTTGGATTTTTCAGACTAGAAATGAGTTTATCACAACTCATAGGTCAATTCTAGGACGTCTATCGATTTCTAAATTCACTATCTAATTTATGTTTTCTATTTTACTATTGTGTACTATTGTGGAAATTCTCGGGGCTTACAAAGGTTACTTTTAACAATTCAAGATGTTAATTTCTAGATCTCTAAGTCTTTTGATTGGAATCTTAGTATAATTTAAATATTTATTTAAAATTTAGATTCTTAGATATTGATTTATTTTACCAAACATTATATTTTACTGTATAGGAGTTATTTATACTAACATATTTTTGTCTAATGCTACTTAATATTAATAGATTTATAATAGCTTGAACACTATTATTCCATTATTTAACAAGCGTAGGATTTATTTTCTAAGTATTGAGCTTAAGGAAAAAGAATTTAGTAATTTACATTAACGATTGATTTATCATTGTTTTATAAATTACTTGATATCATATTTGTTACAGTTTGTATTTCAAAAAGTTTTTATTGGTAACGATTCTAATCTTTGTAGTTGTAATCAATTTCATTCACACTCTAACATTTTTACATCGAAAAAAAAAAAATTGGAGTGATTTTTACTACTTATTCCAAATATTCTATCTAATTCTATATTACATTTTTAGTATTTGTTATAATCAAGTTACGTAAAATTTTGGGGGATTACATATATGGTGAAAGAAAATGATATGAACAACATTGATAAGGATATTACACACAAAATCAACCCAAACTATGCTAACCCTAGATCAATATGACTCATGAAATAGGGATTACAGATTGTTTGCCACAATCTTGTTAAGGATTAATAAGACTAGACACTTGCCACAATCATCAAAATGATTGATAAAAGCAACATTGAGAAAAAAACTCTCAAATACCAAATGTCAATATCTTAAACACTGATTAGGTCTCATTACAATAGGCTATATATAGCATTACCCAACAAGCAAATAAAAGAAAAACGAAATAATTAAAAATTTGCATTATTGAATGAAAGTCGATCAAGTACATCGCTGGCCTAGGGTTCTACACCACCGACCATGGGAATCAACCCACCAGCCTTGACTTGCTGTTTATGGAAAGTCAATCACTGGAAGCTACCATGTTATCTTCTATGCACATGAGGATTTGAGTATGCCGCTAGCCTTTACGTGAATGCCGCCAGCTTTGAAAAGAAGGTCGCAGGCCTTTGAGGTGGCGTACAATGTAAAAGGCCAATTGTTGCAATACCAGTCTTCAAATGTTGACTCATTTATTTCGTTTACTATATCTTCTTGTTGTGGAACACATTTGATCAATCATAAATTGATTATAAATTGATCTGCATCAATTATTTACTTGACACATTTCTTGTGTTAATGTTGTCTATTGACATTCCATTTCAACCTTAACATATGATTCTTTTTTGCACTATTAACTGGCTTAAATTGTGGAGCCTTACTATCTTTCTTAGGCTAATCACTTGACCGATTGAATCTTGTTTTTCTATCTATCTACGCCTTTCTAGTGTTGATTATAACCTAAGCTTAAAATCTTGCCTTGTGGATCGCTTATGCAACATCTAGATTTATAAAGAAATTGCTTTACTATGTCTTAGATTTCCTAGCTTGTGTTGTAACAAACATATTTGCTCAAATGATGTAGATAAACTTGTCAAATTCACAAATTTTTTTTTTAAGTTGCCAGGCAATTTTGTTTAGAATTTCGAAGCTTCATTTGTTTAGACTTTAGTGCTTCAAAATTTTGTTATTAGACACTCCTATTTAAGTGCACAGTGCTCTTGTTTGTCCCCATTTAGCTATTGTCATGCTCCATTCCATAGAGCTATAACTCCTTGAGAGAATTATGAAGCTTATGAATTTCCTCGTGTATAAAGGACTAAATGAGTCTCATAGTGTTGCATAGTAGGAAAACTCTTTAAAACATAATTTGTCTTAGAAAATGTTGTCAGAATAGCTTGACGTATGATGGAACTCTAAGAATGACGGATTTGATAACTTTCACTTGTATACTTATTTTCATAGGTCCAAAACATAAAGCATGACTAGCATTATCACATTGTACACTTGATGATTTGGTCACCATTACCATTCTTGATACTCACCCATAAGACTTATAGAAAATGAAATAATAAATGTTGGATGGTTAAATAGTGACTTGATCATAATATTATGAAGGATAGTTGCATCTCATTGTTGAAAATTGAACCTCAAAGCATATTTGTGATGATTTTTTGAAGCTTGCATAAAATAATTACTGTGTTTATACCCTTCTGTTACTTACATTGTTTTCTTGATAAAAAGTGAATGTCTCCCATGAAGTCTTATTAGCTTTTGTATTCCTTTCATTTGTAAAACTAATTCATCTTTCATTTTCTGTGATGCAGGTTCTAAAATTATCAAGAATTGCACCATCATCACATTCACATTTCTTCTTCCCTTTTTTTAGGGTGGTGACAAGCTAATTTCCTTACACATTGCTTCATCTTTGAAAATGATCAAGAAGACTAAGAAAAGCAAGTCATATAGTGCCAAGAAGAACGAAATATTGACACAAGTAGATGGCCATGTGCCAAATGTTCCGTCACCAAAGGACAAACGGGTTGATGCAAAAATTTTGAAAGATTTCTTCTAGGTGGACATTTGCAAGCAAGACTTATTTCCATGCTAACCAGCATATGGTAAATTGAGCTTCATAGGTCAAGAACCCCATACAGGAGATAAGGCACTTATAGACAGCTCTTCCATATTATGATTCAGAGATGAAAGAAAAGAGTTACCCCTTTTAGAGAGCAATTTCTCAATCCCAAGCTATTTATGCAAATATAGGGTTCATGGCAGAGTATATTGTTGGAAAATATGGAAGCATCCTTCATTAGGTAGGGGTACATGACTCAATATGGATCACCTCCACATTAAGCTTCATTTGTGCCACAAAGGTTAAAACATGGTGGGCCATCATTTGCTATTGGAGCACTTAGACGCACAATTTTATCACTTCATGGGGTGAGGTTACCCCTACTTTAGAAGATGTGTATATGCTTTTAGGAATGTATGATTAAAGGCTAATAGATATTACTAGTGCCAAGATTTCTAAAGAGGATGAAAATTTGACAGCCGCATTGGAGTGTCACTATGACAGCTTACATTTGCTTCATGGCTCAAATATTTCTTCAAACAGGAGGCAAACACATCAATGGCCCTAGCTATGATAGCAAGTAAGTATTCTTACATTGATTTATTATTCCATACCATCCTCTTTATAACTTTAACCTAACTCATTCATGTTATTCCATTATTTTAGGGAGGAGCTGATGTTCTTTCTCTCCTTGTAGCCATCATTATTTGTATTCCCTGGCAGTCCTGAAAACAACTTCAGTCCCCATTTCTTTGACTTGGTGATTCACATATCAAGCAAGGAATGCTTCACATTAAGTCTATTCTACTTGGGGTCTTTGTATCGAAGACTAGATCTTTATCACAAGGATTTAGTGCAATTAAAAGGTCGGTATGTAGTGATATGCTATGCGGCAGGCATGACATTCTTGCATTTGTTCTTTACCAAGTATTATAACAAAAACTATAATCCCTGGCTGGAAAAAATTCATGTTATTGAACCCCGAGCTTAGGCTTGGGTGAATAGAAAACTGTTGGGACCATTAGTCGACATTGTCAATAATGTTCAAGAATTCATCTTTTGCCCTTATATAGATAGTTAGTTGGCTATGAATGGTATTTGGGGTTTTATCCTCAAGGCTTTAAAGATATAATAACTTGGTAGTTAAGCACAAAGGTCTTTCCATTACTGAGGCGAGATATATCATTTGATGTACACTTGGGAGTCTCTAGTCACTTCATGACTGGTGTGGCTCTTTAAATGAGTTTTTTGGCTGGGTACCATAACATACCTGCCCATTAAGTTGCTCGTCCATTTGGGTTTGACCAAGGCGTTCCTTGTAGTATTAGCATTGTCGAAGATTTTAACGAGTGTTGTAAGGAACTTCACCAAGAAAATTGCAAATATATCTACCCGAAGATCAAACATATCTTCTTTCCCTATAATTACTGTGTTGGTGTTATTTCTATTAAGTGGATGATCTATTGGACACATTACTTGGAAGACTTCAAAAATTAAGTTAACTCAAATGTCAAAGACATACTTCTAGAGCCTTCTATTCATAAATTTGAGTTTTGTTTCCAACTTCCAAAAAAAAAAAAAAGGTCTTCATTCAAGTTCAAAATTAAAGAGCACTATCTCTTGTCAAGGCCATCAGGCATATCAAGCTTTACTCATTCATGAGGTATCAATATTGGCTAAGTATATCATTAATTCCTTACATGCCATTGATATGTCATTAACCATGGTTTTATTTCTTCTTTCTTTTTTAGGATGAGCTAAAGATAAGCCAAGCCGATACTACAAGTCAAGGTGAGGTTAATAGAAATTTCTCTTGCAATGGAAACACTAACACTTCCGAAATATTTGCTTCATTCTTCACTAATTGTTTGCCCCTATCCCTTAAATATGATAAGGAGCAAGTACTACAAGTTGGAGACACGAGTGCATTTATTGTAGCAATTGATGATGATGAGGATGGTATGAATAGTGAAGAGCATGGTTTTGTGAAAGTAGTGATAATGAAAATGATGAAAATATAGAACAGCAAGATAATGACGCATATGATGATGCATTGGCTATAGAAATTCATGGCATGGAGATTAAAAAAGTCCCTTCTAACGATACTTCTAAACCTCCAATGCTTCAAGATGCTAGTCTTGCTCTTCAAAGTGGTAAAATATCAGAGCAGGTTGATAAAGGTAATCCCATCTTGTGCATAACAAGTTTCAAGGGAAAGTGCTTCAAGATGCTAGTCTAAACCTCCATTTACTTAGATTCATGACAAAGTTACATGCACTTGATGGAGATTTCTATGTAGGATCAATTTGCCTTAGTTCCGAGGTGATGAATGCCATGGTTATGATATTAGGGCAAGCTTGCATGTTATTAGGTAGGCCATGGAATTCACTATCCTTAGCCGATTTGATATTGATTTGCAAGCTTTCAATAGCACTCGTGCTTTGGGATTTGAAGTCGATAGTTTGGAGAGCATAGTTAATAGAGAACTGAATAATGTTGCACCATCAACCACTAATCCAATGATACGAGAGGCTCAGAGTTGAACTCAAAGTGACACAACTTGAATTAGAAAAATCTCTTGACGGTTTTGATACCTCTTCTATCATAGAATAGTTGTTATATTGATTATGATACTATCCATAGATTGTGCTACATTGTCTAACTTCATGAATCATCTTCTGTTCATTCATGCATCACAATTCAAGTAATGTTACTACTTTTTAGTATTTCTTTGACTTAATTGCATCATGATGTGACTAATTTATGCACTTTGAGGAATAGAAAATTCATGTAGTAGCATATTGTATGGTATAACTTTACACATTCAAATTATTATTTCTTTCGTAAGTGAAGACTTCTCAATTTCATGAAGATTGTTAAGGGGGTATTAGCCACTACTTAACCACTCCATCAAATACAAATACTATCATAGTATGCTTAAACAAAATTTGTGTGGGGGCATTATGTCACGTGCTTAGTAAATTTTAGTAATTACAAGCTGCATATTATAACAAAAATGAATGTCACGCACACAGGAGATAATTATCTTACCAAATGGTAGCAACATACAAATATAACATATAATCAGAAGGATTGGTGAAAGAGTCATGTAAAAGCAAGCTCATATTATTCAAGTCTTTGTCATCATTGATCATGTTATTGCCATTACATATGAATCTTATTTACATATTGAAAATTTATAAGAGATGTAATAGGATTAGTCTTTAGATTAAGGAGCTTGCAATATCTAATATCATGGACTTTATATATAATAAAGGGACCTTCCCATTTTGGTGTGAACTTTGGCATTGGTACACCTTGCTGCACATGCTCAACTGCACGAAGTACAACATTGCCTATTTAAAAGGACCTTTTCCTTCCCAACCAATCATAGGCTATACCAATCTTGTGCTGGTAATAATCAAGTTGCATTTAGCCATGTCTTGCCTTTCATCTAGCGCCTTCAAATCTAACATACATAAGACATCTGGTTCAAGCTTAGCATTGATGGCTAGATTTGTTGAAGGGACCAAAACCTCCACGAATACAACTGTCTCGATACTATACACTAAGGAAAAAGGTGTTGCTTGTGTAGGTTATCGTTTTGAAGTTCTATAAGCCCAAAGCACTAAAGGTAACTTGTCATGTCATTCCTCATGATTGTCATGTACCATACAGCTGAGTACTTTTAAAAGAGCCTTATTTGTAGCTTATGCTTGGCCATTGCCTTTGGGATAATAAGGGGTAGACTTCACGTGATCAACTCTATAGGATTCCAATAATTGTCGAATATGTGAGTTAATGAAAGGAGTACCATTATTTAAAAGATTGCGCTTCGAGATCCCGAATCTGCATATAATATTCTCCTTAATGAAGCTTGCAATTGTTAGTCATGTCTCCTACTTTAAAGGAGTAGCTTCTACCCACTTAGTAAAGCATTCAATTCCAGCCAAAATCCAAATGCAACCTTTAGAGAATGGGTGAATGGAACCGATAAGGTCGAATGCCCAAGTATGAAAAAGCAATGGTGTCTCGCCTCAAAAAGGGGCCTAGTAAGATTAACTTAAAGTTATCATACCACGTGTGACTCATAATATGAGAACTGTTTTGTAATTTAGGGATTGCAAAACTCTACTTAATTTTTACTATACAAATTTTGATTCTATAACTACATTTTGATGTATAAAGGAATTCAATTTCCCACATATTACCAGAACCATAAAGAATCAGTATCTCCCACAAATAGTAAAAGTAGAATAGATAACCTACATATTACAAAATCTCAATCTATAATACAACTAATTTAACTTATATTCTATGCTTATCTTACATGACACAATAATTCAAATAACTATAAAATGAATATAATTTGTAATCTATTTCCATCTTCCTATCTTCAAATAATTCTCTAAAGATGAACCCTCTCTACACATTCTTAGCTTATTCCTAACTTGTGTTATTCTTGCACAAGAACTATATGGGTGTGAGCTAAACCATAACTTAGTTAATAACAAGACCAGATGACATATCAAACAAATTTTAACCAAGTATTATTAACAAACATATGCAATGCAACACTCAATAATGATATACACAGTTTGGATAACTAGACTCCAAACCAATGGAGATTTACACCCTCTCTTAGGGATTAAAGGACTAGCTCTAGTAATTTATGCCTAAGAGAACTAAAGAACTAAGGAAGGAGAAGTTCTTATCAACTCATTTCTTATTTTTATATCCATATAAGGATTATAATCTCCACTTCAAATTAAAACTCAGACCCACCACTAAGTATTATCTACCTCATGTCAACTCTCATCAGGAGATATCCTTTAGTGCCTGTTAGTTCTTATAGATCTGACACTTAGGGGTAAGATCGTAGCATTGCTAGGTTGAATACCAACAAGTTGGTGAACATCTTCAAGCCTTGACATGTCATGCTTAGCATTGTCAAGATTAATATTAGGTTCTTAAGTAGCAACCTCAATTAGGTCAATAAGCCTCCTTCTTGGAGGTGCCATCATGTAATGTTAATGTCCTTTATCCCAATGGAGTCACTAAGAATGTGTGGGTAGCAACGATCACATGTGTGCCACGTGACTATTGCTACTCGTAACCTAGAAAACAACACATAATACGATGATCAAGAGAAAATTATATAGGGAAGAGGAGTAGATAGTCCCAGAAGGCTCTAACACAAGTATGATAGATGAGGCAGTTAGAAAACATCAACCTTACTCAGTAACATGAAATCATGTGTGTTATTAAGTAAATGAAGCGATTGATTCACTAAAATGGAAATATGGAAATGTGGTAACACAACAATGTTTATCTATGGTTTCACTTATCCAAATAAGGTAGGGATTAGTGATATTTATAAGGAATTTGGCAGTCAATGCCGTCTAGGGTCTGGTTGGATGGTCTGTTTTTCCTTTATATATGTATCAGTATCACAACAATACATGTAAATGTATCTGATATGTATTTATATTTTATCTATATTTAATCTTTTCATGAGAACTGTTAACTTTTTTTTTGTCTATATCTATTTCTTAATAAACAATTTAATAGAAAAAAGTATATGTACCCACTGGAAAAAGCTAATGAAATAAACCCTAAATGAGACAGACAATCAACGACTAAGATGACTCCCTCCTATAATGGACATAGAGGTTGGCCTCCTTATGATACCAGACCCATTAAGGCCTTCACTTGTAGTGTATGTGAACCAATTTGAGAAAAGGTTATAATTAGGCAGGCAAACTCAAACGGGCCCTACTCCAAACCTACTATGCCAAATCTCCCTTGATCATCCCAAATGAGTTGAGTATAACTCTTTAAATGCTATCACATTAGCCTAAAGAGTTAACACCCAATTAAAGTTAGGTTCAAAGCCTTTGTAATCAAATTTATATATCCATAATGTGAAACAAAAATTGATGGACCTGTTTAATATTTCATTAACTTTGTTACTAGATGGTTCATAATCCACCTATTTTACTGTTATTATGTATTATTCCTCTTTTTGCTGATAGATATATATATACACACACACACACATATATTATGTGTGTGTAAAAGAAATGGGTATCAAATGCAGTTTGGATTTACCTAGTAAGGTAAGGCTACATTGTTAGGGTGGACAATTTTTTTGTTCCATTCACACATTTGTCTATTTTAAATGGATTCCGATACCCTGATGGACAAGAGTCAAACAATGAAATGATTTGTGCATTTTGAGAGTTTTACACATGTCTCAGTGTTATGTGTATTTGTATTTTTTATAGTATAGATTTATCTATTGAATAAAAATAAAGGGATAAACTATAAAGGACAAATGTCACAAATGGTATCTAAACTTTAGCAAAACATGCAATTAGGTACATGAACTTTGAAATTCATTAAATTAGTACTTGAATTTTAAAATTGATCAATTTAATACCTTAGAAAATCATGTATGCCAATAGTACATCCATTATATTTGTTAAAAAGTCACATAGGATGACCATGTTAATCAATTTGGTAAAGGTACTATTAATGTATATGAAATGCTCTTTTAGATATTAGCGTGATCAATTTCAAAGTTCTTATATCTAATTGCATATTTTGCTAAAGTTCAAGTACTATTCGTGACATTAACCCATTTATAAATATCAACTTTTATTTTTGTTTTTCATTATTGCTTATACAATAATAAAAGAAGGAAAAAAAAAAGAAGCTATAGTCCAAACTTCCCAACTATTTTCATTATTTTCTATTGAATATGAAAAAGAAATGAATTATTCATTTATTTTGAGAATAGACTTATCAAGTTTTATTCAATCTGCTTGCTTTTATTGTGAGGTGTTTTAATTCATCACATGTGCATGGTAGAAATATGTAGAACCTCTATAAATATCAAAATAAGCCTGAAGAATCAACATCAAATTATAGAAAATCACATAATTGTCCCACAACTAAAAATTGAAAATGAAAGCATTAAAGTTTATCAAGTAAAATTTTGCTTCAACAAGTGTATTCTATCCCTTAAATTTTAGGTTATACCAATAATTGTATAGTTCATTGCAAGTGTGAAAAAAACCAATAAAACCAGAAACCAAAACCAAAAAACTAACCAAAGTATATGATTAACTAGTCCATCGATTTCAGTTTATGATTACAGTTTTAAATTTTTTTCGATTTTAGTTTTGCTTTACAACCAAAAAATGCCAATGGTTGTAGTTTAGTAGTACGAATTATGTATTTTTATATATAATACATATATAAAATTAATATGTCAAATATATAAATAGATAGAACTTATATATTAAATAAATCTTTGATAATTGTGTTGTAATTTGGCATAAAATTTTAATTTGTGTAATAATAATATTGAATTTTAAGCCTTATGAAGTAAAATTAGACATGGAACTCACTTGTGTTCATCATTGAATCTCTATAACATGTAATGAACAAAGTCTGTAGTAAAAGCTGAAATGGGGAGGAAGAAGATGAATAGAAAAATGTATTGTAAACTAATTGAGTTTGTAACAAAGTACTTCTGCTACTAACTAAGTTATGTATTTATACTTATGCTAATAAGATATAATGCTAACACGTGTACTGAATAAATAAAGTTGTATTTAAAGAAAAAACGTATGCATATATCTCCATAGGTCCCCCTATAGTTGGAGCTTCTTAAAGACCTAACTTGGTATATGGAGCTTACAACTCAAAAGAAGAAATTGCCTTTGTAAAAAAACTGGAAAGCTGACCATGAGTAGAAACATAAGGAGGATGCAAAAAAAAAAAAAAAAAAAAAAACAGCGATATGATCTCTAATGAAGTGAACATCAATATCGATATGCTTTGTTCAACCATGGAAGCAAAGATTAGCAGCAATTTGTAGAGTAGATTTATTGTGACTTTAAAGCAAAACAAGAGTGGAAACATTGATATTCAAATCATGCAAAACATATGAAATCCACAACAACTCTTCAATTGCATAAGCAAGACTACAATTTTCTACTTTGGTAATGGAAGTACTAACTATGCATTGTTTTCCAGTCTTCTAAGAAACAAGCGCATTTCCTAAAAGGATAGAGAAACCTGATCAAGACTTACGGTCCAAAGCACTAGAACCCCAATCCACATCAGCATACCCCACAATATCAAGTATATTATCAATACAATATGAAAGTCCTACATATATGGTACTCCTCAAGTAGCGCAAAATACGAAAGGCAACCTCCAAATGAGCATCACGAGGATGAAATAGGGACTAACCAAAGAAGTGAACTGCAAAACTTATATCAGGCCTAATAATGGTAAGATAAAGTAGACGACCAATTAGTTGCTAGTAGATCAATGGATCAGAAAATAAATGACCAGAATCCTTATCAAGCTTTACACCAGTATGAAGCAGAACAGGAGCCAAATTACAAGTACGATAAGCAACATTGGATAAAAGATCAATGACATATTTATGTTGATGTACAAGTGTCACGACTCTAATATGGGGGCCTAACAGGATTTATCTAAAGCTATCATATCACGTGTGCACCCGTAACATGAGAGCCGTCTTGTATGTCAGAGTATACAAGACTCTAGTTATTTATAAAAGTTTATGATATAGATGATATAATATATTACAGTATTTCAACTATGGAATCCAATTTCCACCAAGATCGCAGAGAATCGATATCCCCCACCAAATAGTGAAATTGGGTTTCTAAACTACCACATACAAAATTCAGTATTCATTTAATTTACATTCTAAGTTTCCATATCCTATATCTCTATCTTCAATAAAGTTTGTTGGAGAAGCTCACTTCACACATTCCTAGCCCAATCCCAGCTAGTAATAATCCTGCCCAAAAACTGTAGGGGGGTGAGCGAACCACGGGCTCAGTGAATAACCATACTTATCACAACAAGCAAGTTATTATCAATCATATGTAATGCATCAATCAAACATATGAACAATTACAAGCTTGGACAAACCGGAATCCAAATAGGATGGAGATTTACGCCCTCTCATCGGGGTTGAAGGAACCAATCCCTGAATCACCTACCCAGGAGAAACTAAGTACACAGGAAACCATAATCCTCACAATTATTATCTCTTTATGTTAATGATGTTTTAAACACTCAGTTCCTGTTTTGTACCTTAGAAACTCCACTAAGTGTTAGACATTTCACAGCGATACCATGGGCGGCGCCCTTCGTTACCAATTAGTTCCCATGGAACCGACAAAACAAAGGTAAGCTTGCGTAGAACTAATAGCCTCTGCCTAGAAAAACCAAGCATTACCAGAGAACCGAAATTCTAACACGTAGTAGGCATTCGTAAAAACATAATGCAGTTTATGCAAATCGTGCAATGCATGTCCGTTTCATTTATAGTACCAACAGTTGTTAATCAAGTTTGAGGCAATCATACCATTTACAGACAATCATCAACATATTTCATATAATATTTATCATTCAATAGGATTATCGCTTATATTAGGATAATTTGCCATTCAATCATACACCACGCATCATGCTGTATCCCAATCCCGCATGCATATCAATTGAATATATATATATTATTCCAAATGCAACTATACTACAAGCATAAACAATGTAACAAGTCTAAGTTACTCACCTGTGGTCCTCGCTAAGTTGTTGTATAAGCTATCGATAATCCATAAATTGATCTATTTTCCTATGAAAGGGAAATAATAGAGATTTATTATCGGACCGTTTTTGTAAGAGAAGTCTTCCTAGAATTAAAGGTGTTGATCTCTTTCGCCGGATATTAGACTAAGTTCGTCATATTAATTACTATATCGTTAAATAATTTAATTGAATCCTTATAGGTGTCGAACTATTCTGTATCAGTAATTGATATAGTTTTTATTAAGGTTTTAATTCCTATAGTAGAGGATATTTATTTGTATTTTATTTAAGGTGTTTGTCTTTGCTTACGCTCTACTTCTTTTAGTAGAAGACTTTTATTTATTAATTCTTTGCCCGTCAACCTTATCTGTCTCTCAAATTGGTATTTTATTTATTTAAGGGTATATTCTAGTATCTATGACTTTCAAAAGTTATATAAAAAAAAAATAGTATGTAGATGTATCAAATTTCTATTATACTTAAATTTTATTTTTATTGCAAAACAACTAAGTTTAATACTACAATATTATCAGTAATATTAGTTAGAGATGTTAATATCAATATTAGTAATATATATAAGTACATATCAACTATCTTCATTTATTAGTAAATAATAATAGTAGTGACAAAAATAATAATAGAATTATTGTTAATATAAATATAATGACTTTAATGGAATAATAACGGTATTGATAATTCTAACAAAAATATCAATAATACAAAATACTATAAACAGTAGTAATAATAATGATAATAATCATAACTATATTAATAGAAATAACAATAGCATTTATGTTGGTTGAAAACGGGATGAATTTCTAGTTGTGATTTCTTATTTGTTTTAAATCCGATTTCGTTATATAATAGTCGATTTGGTAGTACTCGAAGAGTACTTTGTAGTAGTGAAATTATTTTTTTAAGGAAAGACATTTGTACAATTTTTAAATTTATGCAATACATGCATAGACTTCAAGTAAATTTTAACAATTGTAGTCAAAACTTGTTTTGATCATATCTAACTCATTTCTAATCCGTTTTTTGACGAATAAATAGTCGTTTTCATAGTATTTTCCGAGTACAATCCACTAGTGGTGTTATTTTTATCAAACAAGGTGATTAAGGACACGAAAAAGGCAAGAACAGTCTGCTCTATTCGCACAAGTCTGGCAGCAGAAATCTAAATTTTGTTTTTGCAATATCTAATTCGTTTCTTATCCGTTTTTAACAAATGAGTAGTCGATTTCATAGGATTTTTCGTGTTCTTTCCATTGGTGGGGTCTTTTTTGGCTTATAATGAACACATCAATACAGTTTATTCAATCTTCCTAGGTATATACATGAGTAATCTAAAGTTCAACTTAGTTTGTTGTAATTGAAGTGTGGTTTTTGGTTCTTCCTTTCTAGAATTTGAATTTTTATACTTAAAAATATTCAAGTTGATGTATTTATATACTAAATAATCTAAATAACATAAATATACTATCATATCAATTTTGATAATTCACAAGTCAATTTCTAAAGATCAAACATAATGAATATTTGAACTTGATATAGTCCTTACCTTGATTAGACAATAGCTGGGGTTTAGCTCCTCCTTCTTTGATGAAAATAAGGATCTAAGAGGAAGATGAAGGCATGAGCATCTATGGAAGAATGAATAGATTAACTAAATTATCACTATCTTTACCTTAGGGATTCATAGTATGTACTTGTTTCACAGATGGAATTATAGTGAGTTCATGAACTCTTTTGGTTGCTCCTTTGTGATTGTTGGAAGAGTTTAGGGTGAAGTTTAGTTTGTGTTATTAAAGGAAAAGATTTAGATGGTTGGTGAAGGTGCAAAACAGAGATTAGTGTCCTGTTTACTTATCCAATTTGCTGCCACAGTAAGGATATGGTTCTTATGGTGAAGGTTGGTTTCTTTGATAATTTTTGGAGAAGACTTTGTGGCCTTTTGAGAGGGGTGTTTATGGTGTTACTTGGCTTGTTCTTTAGGCTAATATGTAGATGTTATTTGTGGGTGTAAGTTGAAGAAATTTTAGGAATAGAATCGTGCAAGACAGAGGTCTAAAAAGTGACGTTTGCTGCAATTTTGGATGGCTGGTTTGAAGTTGATTTTTAAGGAGTTGTTTTGGAACGATTTTTATGGAGATTTTCGGGGCTAGTGAGTGTGTTTTTGAAGTTGGTTTCTTAGTCAATTAAAGCTATTATATGTGTGTTTGGTTGGGGCTTTGGTTGTACAAATTTAAAGGAATAAATCGGTGGAATTTTGAAGCTACAAAAATGTCCAGCTGCTGTTTCTCTCCTCTCTGTTGTAGCTGTCTTCATTAATAACTTACTTGGCTGTTTTGGACATATTTTCTTTGTTCAAGTTCTACTTAATTCCTAAGACTTGAAGCGTCAATTTAAAGGGTTCATATTGATGTTTTAAAAGTCAAAAATTTCAGCTTAAGCTAAACCTATATGTTTGTACAAAATAGAATTGAATTTTGCGTGTGAACAAGGGGCTGCTTTACGGAAGTGTTGGACCATATTGCAGCTGAAATACAAATTGAATTGAGTTGGAATTGTTGTGCATTTAAGGTTGATCTTATGTGTCGTTTATAGATTGGTTGAGTAGTCTTTTTCAAGTTGAATTTGGGAGCTTAAAAATTGGTGTAAATTGGAGCCGAAATTCTCCCTGCTGTATCGTGATTTGCTGCAGCTATATATAGAGAATTTGTTCCTCTGCTTCCACGTGATTGGGTCTGCGTTTGCTGCTGCTGTTCGTGGAGCTGCCAACAACTTGTGCGTAGAGTCCCAGCTGTTCTGTTCGTGATTGGATCTTCTGTTGCGTGGACTTCAGCCGAGTTCTTCAAACGTTCTTCTCTGTTCCATGCGAGTTCAGCCGTGTCATGCTCTGTTCAAGTGTGCGTGGAACCAACTGCTGCTCGTCTCTTCTTTTCTGTTCCAGCGTGGAAGAGAAGCTGCTCGTTGGATGTGCGTGGAGGTCTGGCATGGATATTCTTCTGTTCGTGCGTGGCTCTGCAGCGCGTGGAGGCCTTCGAGCAACCGACTCCCCTGTTTCTGCCGTGGTGTCCCCTGCTTCAACTTCGAATTTGAAACATTTGGCTATTTGGACTTCAGTTGATCTCCCGTTCTGAAATTGAATTTCCAGCGTGGACGTTGCTTCATGTGTTTCCATTCCTTCTCCCTTTTATTATTATTATCATTATTATTTATTATTATTATTTGCTACTTATAATTAATTAAAATATTGTATTCCAAATCAATATATACATGTATGTTTATAATACTTACGTAAGAGTTTTATTGAAATAGAATTTTCTAAGTTTCTATAACAATTCTAGATTATTTATTTTTTTCAAGTTTTTAGTTTAAAGTTTACACGATTAATCGTTTTTTAGTATTTTAACTTACGTGATTAAATTTTTCAAGTTCAATAAATCGAATTAGGAACTAAGCCTTAATGAATTTTAGAATTCCTTCACAAGTATAGAGCGGGTTTGGAATTTTCATTTTAAATCTAGATTAACATTTATTGATTGGTATTAGTATCTATCATGTAATTATAATCCTAGTAATCCATCTTTGGTTATTGTTTTGTGCCAATAAGTTTTGTTATTAGACCATATCTTATCGGTTTTGAAATTTTGGAGCTACTTTGAATTATATCTTGAATTATTATTTCAAGATACGAAATCTCGTTTTTGGTATTTATTCGGGTCAAGGAAATTTTTATTCATGTTTTTCAAGATACGAATGAGTTTATTACAACTCATAGATCAATTCTAAGATTTTTGTTGAATCATATATTTTATATTAGTTTCACATTTTCCAATTTGTTCATTTGCTAGTTATGAAAATTATTAAATGTTACATTGGCAACTCAAGATTTTAATTTCAAAATCTCTAAGTCTTTTAATTGGAATATTAGTATAATTTAAATATTTATTTAAGATCTAGATTCTTAGATATCAATCTATTTGTGATTTATCGTATCTTTTTGTAATTAGTGTTTTGTCTTTAGTCTATATTTTTATAATTTGTAAGTTCCAAAAATTAATCGTCTGTTATTGAGACTTAAATTTAAGATTTATTGTGAGTTCTTTTTGAACTGTTGATCATTTTTCCTAATATTATCTTTTACTGGGTAGGAGTTATTTCTACTAATTTGTTAATAACAACATATTCTATCTAGGCTACTTAATAGTGTTAAAATAGTTTAAACACTATTACTTCATTATTTAACTAGCCTAGCATTTATTTTCTAAGTATAGAACTTAAGGAAAAAAGGGTTCAAGAATTTATATTAACGATTGGTTTATCGTCGTTTTATAAATTATTTGAGATCACATTTGTTACAGTTTGTATTTCGAAAAAATTTATTAATAGAGATTTTAATCTTTCTAACTATAATCAAATTCATTCTTTGACATTTGTAAATCAAGAAAAAAATTTGGAGTGATTTTTACTACTTGTTCCAAATATTTTATATAATCAAATATTACATTTTCAGTATTTGTTACAATTAGATTACGTAAAATTTGGGGGATTACAATAAGAGTCCAAGGAGAATATATAAACGTAAAAAATTGAGCAAGTCTAAGATATTTGAAGGTAAATTTCTCATCTAGTTGTTGCTTTAATGAAGAAATAAAATCAGCATTCATACCTAACACCAAGAGATCATTGACAATAAAACAATAGTAAAATCCATAGAATTATCATGCACAAACAAGGAGTAATCACTCTTGGACTGCTAGAGAAAATCCAAGCTGAATCGAAAACCATGAAATTTCAACATTGCATCACCTAGATGCTTGCTTTAAATCATAGATAGAACATTTAAGTTTGCAAACTTGAATAGGCTTAGCCTTAGAATAACCTTTAGGAGGAAACATATATATCTCCTCATCAGGAAATCCATGCAAAAAAAGCATTATTAATAGGTTAAGTTTCACTGGGGACATTTGAACTTTTTAGTTTGTAACATTTTAGTATAAAAAAAAAAATAGTACCATGATGGTGCCCAAACTTTTTAAAAATTTCACTACAGTACCACTGGATAGATTCCATCCATTTTTTTTCTCCAAATGTTGATGAGGCTGATACGCTACAAACGTATATATATAAATTAAGTGAATTATACCAGCAAGTATACTAGGTCAGATCAAGTAAATAATGATGAGTAAAGTATCATTCCCACGAGGATTACTTAATTACCAAAAAATTATTAGATTTTACTATTATCCAGGCAGTCAAAATTGAGAGAATTAACGAATTAACTATTTCTAATCCTAGATTACAACTACAATGAAAGCAAAGAGAGTGTTAAAACGAGGTATATATCAATTGAATGTGGGAAAAACAGAATCTACCCTAGTTTCACCAATCAAATTGCTATCCTATTATAATAACAATTAGTGTTGTCGATTCATATGAAATTATCAAAGATCTTAAATTTTAAAATCTTTTAACACCACCAATTAATCCATTAGCTTTCGCTATAAAAATTAACATTGGAATAAAATATACAATTATGAATCTTCTAATTCTATAATTGTCTAATACTCTAAACCAATTTCTCTTAATTCCTTAGTGAGAAACTAATCTAAAACATTGCATCAATCTCAATGGATAATTTCAAATTAGATTGAATCACGTTACTTCCGCAATTGTAATTTAACCAAAATTTAAGGTTTCCTATGAACCTTAATTTCCCTTCCGAGTTATCAAGATTCCTATGAACCTAGTTTAACAAGAAACGCGATTTATAGTCAACAACATGAATATTCCACAAATCTAATAGTTCTATAATAGGATTATAATAATCGTCTTAGCTATCCTAGGGCTTCATCATATTCCCACATTGAAAACTGAGAAAATCATGGATTGAATCAAACAAACACAAAATAAAATAATTGCAACAACAAAATCCCAAGTGATTGTTTGAGGCATTGTGTTCTTCTTGGTGTCCCACCATATTCTTGCATCTTTCCTTAACATAAAAGTTCCATAAGTTACTCTCAAGTGTTCTGGGACTTCATATGCCTCAAAGGAGCATTCAATTTGGGCTAGCCAATCTTCAGTTTTGTCAGGTTCATCCTTCCTTCCATTAAAGAATTTATTGGATTTAATGAAGTCGGGAAGCATTGCCCCTTCTGTTGTCAACAATTACCTAGAAAGGGAAAATTAGGTTACTATATAGTTTTAAGTTATACTTTATTTCTAAGTTTTCCAAAAATCTATTTAATAGCGTATTTAAGCTATTCAATTTATTTTGAGATTTCAATAATTTCTTAGCTATATACCATTCCTTTATTATTAGTAGTATTATTAAGTTAGGTATATTTTGTTACTGATTATTGGTACTATTTAAACTTCATTCAATCTCCTTAATTGGTCAATCAACTTTCTAGTATAATGCCAAAGGGATTCTTGTAAAACTATGGTATATTTGGAAATAAACTGATATTCCTACTAAAGTGTCATGTTCACTTACCTATAGTTATTGAGTTTCTTCGTCAATTCTAGTTCATATGAGGAGGGGAAGAGATATATTTCATGATCTAACTATCTTAGATTTAACGAGCCTAGAAGCTTGTGGTTTGGCTTCTAGTCAGGGTTATAATGTATTTCGACATTAGAATAAGATGTAAGATTTTGTCATTTACATCTTTGTGGACAACATATGCCCATATGATACTTGTAATATATAAATATATATATAGTCTAAATGTCTACGACTTTTAATTTATCAACTTAGTTTATCTACCCAGGTTCTACCCAATCTCACATTTGGTAGGTTGCTCCTATCTCTGACAACCTAGGGCTCTGATACCACTTCTGCCACGACTCTAGCATGGGGCCTAACAGGATTTATCTAAAGCCGTCATATCACGTGTGCACCCGTAACATGAGAGCCGTCTTGTATGTCAGAGTGTACAAGACTCTATTTATTTATAAAAGTTTATCATACAAATAATATAATATATTACAGTATTTCAACTATGGAATCCTATTTTCCAATTTCCACCAAGATCGCAAGAATCGGTATCCCCCACCAAATAGTGAAATTGGGTTTCCAAACTATAACATAAAATTTAAAATTCATCTAATTTACATACTAAGTTTCCATATCCTATATTTATCTTCAATAAAGTTTGTTGGAGAAGCTCTCTTCACACATTCCTAGCCCAATCCCAGCTAGTAATATTCCTGCACAAAAACTGTAGGGGGTGAGCGAACCACGGGCTCAGTGAGTTCATTCCTCACTACTACCGGTCACGCAAGTTATCAAACATTAATTATACACTCATGCAAATCTATCTATACGCAATATGAATGCATACGTATGAATGCAAGCAACACATCTATGGGGGTCCGGAACCATAGACGATGTAGATTTACCTGTCTACACTTCAGTTGTCTCCCATACTTACCCGCATGGGACACCTCGCCTTAACCGTACGAGGCTGCCTGGTGGTTTCGTCCATCCAGACTCACCCAATGCTTAACCGCCATTGGTAACAACAAATATTCCCCAACGTGTTCACGTGATTTACGTTGGTTCATATTTAAATATATATAATGCCAATTTAATGGTCATTCTTACAATCCATCACCAATCTATGGTGAATCGCACAAGTAGACCCCGACTCGGGTAACATCTACTGCCAAAAGAACCATCACCTATAAAGGTGAATCCGGCGGATAGACCCAATTTCAGGTAACATCTATCGCCAAGTGACCAGTGGACCCAAATTTAGGCCACATCCACTGTCACAACAATACTCGGAAATGTCCCATGTTTATCTCATAAACTCTTTTAGTATAAATTCTTCCTTTTCAAAGGATATAAAAACAACCGGAATATTCCAAGTCTGATTTCTTTAAAAATACATTTCGAAATACTTTTGATTTCAAAATTGGGACATTTCCTACAAGGAGTTCAAGCACATGCGACGAGTATATCCAATTAGTTTAGTCGAATAATTATTTTTATCCATTTATTCAGGTGATCATGCAGATGATACACTCGCATCAATCAGTCATTCCATACAAGCAATACAATCAACATAACGGCAAACAGTAGCAAATCACAGCAAATAGTAGATCATCAGAATTCCCTCACCTATGGTCCTCGCTAAGCTCCTGGCAGTCCGGAATTGATCTATTTTCCTATGAAAGGAAATAACAGAGATTTATTATTGGATTATTTCTGTAAGAGAAGTTTCCTATAATTTAAGGTGTTGATCTCTTTCGTCGGATATTAAATTAAGTCTATCATATTAATTACTATATTGTTAAATAATTTAGTTGAATTCTTATAGGTGCCTAACTATTCCGTATCGGTATTTGGTATAGTTTTTATTAATTGCTATCTATATTTTTATTTAAGAGGTTTGTCTTTTCTTAAGTTCTACTGCTTTTAATAGAAGATTTTTTATTTATTAATTCTTTGCCTGTCAACCTTATCTGTCTCTCAAATTGGTATTTATATTTATTTAAGGGTTAATTCTAGTATCTATACCTTCCAAAATTATAAAATCGTATGTCTTATAGAGTTTAGATATATGAACTTTTTATTATACTTAAATTTTTATTTCTATTACAAAACAAACTAAGTTTAATAATATAAAATTATCAGTAATTTGGGTTTTGAAAAGTCAATATCAATATTAGTAATAAATACAAGTATAATTGTAGCATCTATCTTCATACTATTAATAAATAATAATAGTAATGGCAAAATAACATTAGAATTATTGCTAATGTAAATATAGTAACCTTAATGTAAAATATCAGCATAAATAATCCTAATGACTTGTGATGAAAATATCAATAATACGGAATATTGTAAACAGTAGTAATGATAGTGGTAATAATCATAACTATATTAATAGAAATAACAGTAACATTAATATTGGTTTAAAAGTGAAAACTGAGTGAATTTCTATTTGTGATTTCTTATTCATTTTAAATCCGATTTCGTTGTATAAATATTTGATTTAGTAGTACTGGAAGAGTACTTTATAGTAGTGGAATTATTTTCAGAAAGAAACTTGTACAATTTTTAAATTTATGAAACACATGCATAGATTTTAAATGAATCCTAATAATTGTAGTCAAAACTTGTTTTGATCATATCTAACTCATTTCTAATTCGTTTTTGACGAATAAATAGTCGTTTTCATAGTATTTTCCGAGTACAATCCATTAATGGTCTTAGTTTTATCAAATAAAATCATTAAGGGGGCGAAAAATACAAGAACAGCCCGTTCAGTTCGTATAATATGACAGCAGTAGTTTAATTTTTATTTTTGCAATATCTAATTCGTTTCTTATCCGTTTTTAACAAATGAATAGTCGATTTCATAGGATTTTTCGTGTTCTTTCCATTGGTGAGGTCATTTTTGGGTTATAATAAACACGTTAATACAGTTTATTTAATCTTCCTAGGGATACACATAAGTCATCTAAATTCTAACTTAGCTTTGTTGCAGTTTAAGTGTAGTTTTGGTTTTTCCTTTCTAAAATTTGGATTTCTTTACTTAAGAATCTTTAAGTTAATGTGCTTATATCCTAAATAGTCTAGATGGCATAAATATACTATTAGACTAATCTTGATATATTTATAAGACAAATTTCTATAAAGCAACATAACAAGTATTAAACTTATTGTAATTCTTACCTGATTTGGATCATAGATGGGGTTTGACTCCTCCTTCTTGATAAATAATGATCTAAAGAGGAAGTTGAGAGGATGAGTAACTAAGGAAAAACTAATCTAGCTAAACTTAGCTAAACTAACATATAGATCTTATTTTATTTTCTTACCTTGTCAAGCTAGTTTTTCCCTTCTTGAATCTTAGGATAACTAAGACTTTCGATTTGGTTTTGGATGTTGTTGAAGAGGGAAATTGATGTTCTTGATGAGCTTATTGTGTATATTGGGTATAGAAGTGAGCTAGGGATTTATGGTTGATGTTACAAGGGTTTTCTTAAGCTTTCTAAGTTGAAGGTTGTAATGGGAAAAAGAAAGGAAGAGGGCTGGACGCACTTTTCTTCATAGCTGTGTTTTTGAGAGGATTTGGTGAGAGTTATGAGCTCAAATTATGTCTAACTTAAGCTTATATACATATACTAGGTCTAGGCTAAGTTTTAGAGGCTAAGGAAATGGTTTTGGGTTTGAAAAAGATGTAAAATAGCAGCTGGAGTTTTTCATACGAATTTGTCATTTTTGGCTTGCAAATTTAGACTTTGTTTTGACAGATTTTTGTAGTTATTTAAAGGATATTTATGGGGTTTGTTTGCTAGTAAATTAAGGCTATTAAATAGTGATTTTTTGGTGTATTGTAGTACAAGTTGGCTGAGAAAAAATCGGACCAAATGGAGGATTAAGATCATGTTCCAGCTGTTGTTCTTGGGTGATAATTTGATATGAATTTGAGGACGAATTTTTTGGAATTTGTGGCTGATTTCAAGGGGAATTAAATGTGTTTGTTTGGTAGTTAATTAAGGTTGTTTATATATGTAAATTAGGAGCTCAAGGAGCAAGAAAAATCGGGTCAAAATCGTGTGAAACAGAGGCCAAAAATCAACATTTCTGCTGCTGTTTTGTCATGTTGGTTTGTACGATTTTTGATCGAATTTCTCTTGTTGTTTTCTATCTAGCAAATGGTGTTTGAGGTGGACATGTGAAGGCTTAAGATTGGTCCTCTTTTGGTCAAAAATTTCAGCTCAACTAAGTCCATAAATTTTTCAAAACCGGAGCTGAAATGGATATGTGTACTGCTGTTGTTTTGTTCTGATTTGTCCTCTGCTGCAATCTGTTTGCTCCCAAATTTCAAGGCCATATGGAGCTGGGTTTGACTTTAATTTGGGCTGAATTCCTTCCTCATTTAATGTTGATCTTGTATGGAGTGTTTTTATTGGATTCTATGTCATTTTCATGTGAATTTTTAAAGCTCAAAATTGGATCAAAGTTGAATGTTTGTGTGTGACTTCTACAGCCGGAATTTCCAATTGTTGGTGCTATATGTGATGCTCTGTTTTCCTCTGTTCTCTTAATTACCCTCCAGCAAATTCCAATCGTGAATCGTGGACTACAGCAGCCGAAGTTCCTCCTATTCGTCAAAGAATTCCAGCGTGATGCGTGGAGAATTTTTTCTGCTTCCGTGAAGCATCTTCCAGCAGCTGTCCCCGTGGATCATCTCACCGCTCATGAATTGTCCACATGGAGCAGCTGCAGCCGAGATCTTCACTTCCATGTGTGGTCTTGGTTCATCCCAGCGTGACATCTCCAGCGGCTTCGTGCATCCAATTTTGCACGTTCGGTATGGGTTCTTTGTTCACGTGAAGAGGGCTCATCTGTTTCCTAACTTGAGAATTTCCATCCGTGATTGCTGTTTTGCAATGTCTATTTCCATTGCAAATTTTTTTTTCCATTTATTTATTTAATGGTTGCTTACTTAGTTACCCTAAATATGTTAACAAAGATTAATTTATAACGTATATTTATAACAATTATGCACAAGTTTTATCGACATAGAATTATCTAAGTTCCAAAATAAATTCTAGGTTGCTTGTATAAATAAATTTTTATTTGATTAATTATTTTTAATATTTTAACTTGCGTGATTAAATTTTTCAAGTTCAATAAATTAAATTAAGAACCGAGTCTTAAGGAATTCAAAATTTCCTAACAAGTATAACAGCGGGTTTAAAATTTTCATTGTCATTCTAGTTTAGTAATTATTAATCAGTATTAGTATCTATTATATATCTATAATCCTATAACTTATCTTGAACTATTGTTTTATACCAAAGATCTATTAATAAACTGTATCTTTATTAGTTTTGAAATGTGGAGTTACTTCTTGATTATATCGTGAATTATCAATTTGATATACGGAATCTCGTTTTTGGTATTTGTTAAGGTCAAGAAATTTTTATTCGGGTTTTCAAACTAGGTATGAGTTTATTACAATTCATAGATCTATTTTAAGATTTTTTTGAATCATATATTTGATATTAGTCTCACATTTGCCAATTTGTTCATTTGTTAGTTATGAAAATTACTAAACGTTACGTTGACAATTCAGGATTTTAATTTCCAAAATCTCTAAATCTTTTGAATAGAACATTAGTAAAATTTAAGTATTTATTTAAGATCAAGATTCCTAGATATTGATTCATTTTACCAAACATTACATTTTACTGTATAGGAGTTATTCCTACTAATTCGTTAACAACATATTCTATCTAGGCTACTTAATATTGACATCGTATTAAATAATTTGAACACTATTGTTTCATTATTTAGCAAATGTAGGATTTATTTTCTATGTATTGAACTTAAGGAAAAAGAATTCGGTAATTTATATTAATGGTTGTTTTATCGTCGTTTTATAATTTATTTGATATCATAGAAGTTACTGTTTGTGTTTTCAAAATTTTATTAATAACGATTTTCATTTTTCTAATTATAATCAAATTTATCTATACCTTTAACATTTTTAAATCGAGAAAAATTTGGAGTAATTTTTATTACTTGTTCCAATTATTCAGTATGATTCCATATAATTCTATATTACATTTTTAGTATTTGTTAAAATTAGATTACGAAAAATTAGGGGGATTACAGCTAGTATTTGTAATGTTGAAGGCCAATGGTGTAGATCCACAAGTGGCTGGTATACATTCATTTCTCTTCTAAATTTGCACAAATTTCCTCCAATTTGCATATAATTACAACTATAAGTCCTTCTTGACTTGAAATAACAATTTAAGCATAATTAAGTAACATTTCCTTATATTTCTATAAAATCAATAAGAATTTATCATCAACTATTCTGTGAAAAGTGTATGAAAATGACTTCATCAGTGGCAAGCAAACATAATTAAAATAATTTTTTCCACGTTGACATTTCTTTTTATTTTTTATTTCTAATTTCCTCTCTCTCTCCCCTCTTTCTTTCATCTCTCTCCTTTTAACACTAGTTCTTCTTCATTAAAAGAAAAACCTCAAATGAAAAGAAAATAAAAAAATCACAATAGAAATCGAGAAGTTTCTAATAACACCAACAAAGGGAATAATGAAAAGTTCATATTAAAGATAAAGATAAACATGAAGAAAATTTCCAGTGCTCATTCATTGAAAAGAATAACATACCAGAAAATGAAAAGGAGGATTTAAACAAAAGGTATTGTCATCATCTTCCTTCTTAGTCATCATCTTCATCAACATTAACTTTCTCTCTCTATCATCTTTCTCTAAAATCCCAACCAAGATCGAGCCCCACAACATCAGAAATTAACACCAAAGAATCAAAGTATCCATTCATTGAATTCAGTGCTATCATTTCTACCACCAACAACTCAAACACACCTTGCCAATTCATGTCACCGACGACTCAAACACATGCCAACTACCATTAAACCACATGACCATCGCTACTCGAGAATCTAACCATGATGAGTACCTCCTCCATAACTGATCATCACAAATCCAAACTCATGAAATTTACGGCAAAACCTAAAACCCAATCGCACTAACCATTTTACTAAAACTCAAACTCCACTAGGCCAGGCCACCTATTATTTGTTAGGAAAAATCCTTCAACAACCTACAATCAAAAATAGATTTTTCCTCTTGCATATGGGATAACAACAATCAAACAACAAAATAATAGAATGAAAAATAATAACACTAGGATTTATATGGAAAACCCCAATTTAGGGAAAAACCACAAGACCACCACACAAATTTCCTCCACTATCAACAATAATGGGATGTACAGACTGTCATTCACTAGATAACACTAGTAGATCTCACAAATCTTCACCATAAATGGTGGATTTCAATCAACAATAGGTCTCTCTCTCTCTAGAATCTCTCTTTAAGATTTAGAATGGCCTCTAGACTCATAAGAAACCCTAGGAGCAAAAACAAGGAGTATTTATACCAAACAACAAAGGCTGGCACAAGATAAATTAAAGGTTGGCGGCTCAGAATCAAATGCTAAAGATGGACGTTCCTAGGTCAGCAGCATAGACTCCAAGACTGGAGGCTTTGATGCCGATGTAGCCACAACTAAGCTCTCGGCAAAAATTTACAAATTCGAAGGCCAGGTATATTTTGATTAAGGCCAGCAGCATTGGGTCCCTCTAATGCTAGCTTACATGGTTCAAGCCTCCTTTGATGTACAAATCTCCTTATTTGCAAGTCCTCTTCCAAGTATATACCATATACTTAGGATATCCTTGATTATAGACCCATATGAGTTAGATCTATAGCCCAACAAACTCTCACTATAACTTATATAGGGGGTTCCATCACACCTCTGCCTATTTATAATTAACAAGTTTATTTTTAGGTAGAGCCTTAGTCATCATATATGAAGTGTTCTCATCAGTATGGATCTTCTTAAGCTTCAAAAGCTTTGATTCCAATACATCTTGAATCTAATAATGCCTTACATCAATGTGTTCTATAATGGAAGGTTGGATTCTTACTGAGATGTATAATTCTCTAACTATCACAAAAGATCCTCAAGTCTTCTTGCTCTTAACCTAGTTCCTCCAAAAACTTCTTAAACCACAAGATGTCCTTCCAAGCTTCAATTACATCAATATATTCTACTTTAGTAGTGGATAGTTTAACACACTTTTGCAACTTTGATTGCTAGGACACCACTCCCCCTGCATAAATAATCAGATAACATGAAGTGGACTTGCTGGAATCTAGATTTCTAGCCGTATAGGCATCAAAAAGCCATTCATTATAGGCTTGCTACCATCAAATTGTAGACTTAACATGGAAATGCCCCTGAGATACTTGAGAATCAATTTAACAATGGTTCAATGCTCTTTACCTGGATTCAAGAGATAGTGGTTAACCACACCAACAACATGAGCAATATCTAGTCTAATGCACACCATAGCATATATTTAACTACCGACAACTAAAGCATACGGTATCTTCTTCATGTCTTCTTTGTTTGCCTCACTTTTAGGATATTGTTGAGAACTAAGTTTGAAGTGACATGCAATTGGAGAACAAATAGGTTTTTCGTTGCTTATGTTGAATCTCTCCAGCACTTTTTCTAGGTATTTCTCTTGTGATAACCACAATTTCTAACTCATTCTATCATGAATAATTCTCATCCAAAAAATTTGGCATGCGGGTCCCAAGTCTTTCATGGCGAAAGACTTTTTCATCGCATACTTCAAATCTTGAATCTGCTTGGCATCATGACCAACAATCAACATATCATCTACATAAAGTAAGAGTATTAGAAACTCACCACTGGCAAACTTTTTGATGAAAACGCAATGGTTTGATGCAATCCTAGTATAACCCTGATCAACCATGAAGGAGTTAAACTTCTTGTACCACTACATTAGAGCTTATTTCAGCCTATACAAGCTCTTCTTTAATTTGCAAATAAGTTGCTCCTTCCTCTTGACCTTAAACCCTTTAGGCTACTCCATGTAGATTTCTTCCTCCAAGTCACCATGAGGGAATGCTATCTTCACATCCATCTACTCAATCTTCAAGTTTGAACTGGCTTCTATACTCAGTATAACCCCAATGGGAAGACATCTTCACCACTAATAAGAAAATCTCATCAAAATCAACCCCTTTCTTTTGACTAAACCCCTTCACAAACAATATTGCCTTTTACCTTAGTTGTGAGATGTTTTCATCAGTCTTCAATCTATAAACCCATTTGTTTTTTAGAGGTCTCTTGCCCATAGGTAGTTCCACTAAGTCATAATTCTTGTTCTCTCATAAGGATTTCACTCTTCTTACATGACTTTGACCCAATCGTTTTTCTACTCATGTACCATAGCTTCTTAATAACTTTCAGGTTCTCCCCCATCTGTCAGCATCACATATTCATCTAGACTGTATCTCATTGATGGTCTTCTATCTCTTAAAGATCTCCTCAACTCAATTTACTAATGAGGCCCTTGAGGCTCTTCATCTAAATCTCCCATATCTCCCCCATCATTATAAGTTTTAGGTGAGGGCACTAGATCTATATTTGTAGGGATCCTACCAGAGGTTTTGTCTTTTTTGGATTCTATATATCTTCAATAGTTTGTTCTTCTAGGAAAACAACATCTCTGCTCCTAAAAATCTTCTTCTCAACTGGATCCCACAACCTATGTCCATATTCATCATGTGCATAACCCAGAAAAATGCACTGCTTTGAGTTTGCATCAAGTTTAGCTCTTTCATCCTTGGGAATATGCACAAAAGCCTTGCAACAAAATACTCGTAAATGATAATAAGAAATTTCTGTACCTATCAGAATTTTTTAAGGATATCTCTATCTAGAGCATAAGAGAGAGACAAATTTATCAAGTCCATAGCTATCCTTATAGCTTCACCCTAGAACGATTTAGGCAACTTAGCATGAGATAACATATACTTTACTCTCTCTGTGATAGTGCGATTCATTCTCTCTACAACAACATTCAACTGTGGGGTCTTTAGAACTGTCTTTTCCAGTTTAATTCCCTGATCTTTACAATACTCTTCAAATGGTCCTCTATACTCACCACCATTGTCTGCTCTAACACATATCAATTTCCTTCATGTTTCTCTTTCTACTCTAGTGTGTAATTGCTTAAACACATCTAGCAAATGATCCTTGGACTTCAAAGCAAAGGTCAACAATTTCCTAGAGTGATCAGTAATGAAATTGACAAAATAAAGAGCACCACCTACTACAAGAAAAATTGTCTTTAGTTACGTTTAATAGAGGTCGCTGCATATAACATTAACGTTGCCAAATACATTCTACCACATTTAATAAAAGTGGCCAATAAACGTCACGAAAGATGTGTTGCAGATTAATTTAGCAACGTTTAAAAACTAAACATCACTAGAAAAATTAGGCACACCAATTTGAATTTAATAAGCATATTTAAACATGGCTAACAATAATATGATAGGCGACTTTAATTACGTGACTAGAAGTCATTGGATGTTTTGTCTTCTTTTTTTAAATGTTGCTAATCCTGTTCCCTCCATTTTTCCAAATTCAATAGTTTACCACCTTTGAGATGTCAAACGTGGCTATATGATTAATATCAGTGAGGTTTAATAGTGACTATTTTACTAAATGTGGCAAATTATTAAGTTTGGCCAATTTTAAATATGACTGAATGTGCTTACTAAACCAATTTAGCGATGTTTACACGTGATGATGTAATTGATTTTGCATTATTTAAATATGTCTATTTGACTTTGTTAGCTGTGTTTATAAATACCTATTCTTCAAAAATATATTTGTGTGATGACCATACATTTGTCGAGGTAATATGGCAAATATAAATTTATTTGCCTATATATCACTGAATTTGCATAGGCAAACTAGAAGCAATAACTTGTATAACATAATTAGAAATCAAATAAGACAAAAAAAAAAACACCTAGTGATTAAAATTCGTGCAATTTGATAAAGTATTGCACGTTAATAATCTCCATATAAACATAAACATAAGCTAAGGTAAATTAGTTTGAACATAAGAAAAAAAAAAGTCATGTTATTTGATTGGATGAATTTTTAGATATGGCTTCAAAATCCCTATCCACCTCCTCAAGTTTCATCTTCACTTCCTTTATTATCCTCGTTATCAGATGGTATAGGAGAACAAACTTGTTCACTTAGATTACCTATAATACGATATATGATGTAATAAGGTACATATAGAATATACTTATTGAAAAAACAAACATTAAAGAAAGATAGTATTATGAAAGCTTAATGACAAAACTTACTTGAAGTACTAGAAAAATCATAACAAAGTTATTGTACCATCTATATTAGCCTAGCTAGTTGTAAAATAGATATACTAATATGCAGATGACATTACTTTTTCTTTAGCTTTGAGCAATGACATATACAAATTTATCACCCAATAAGCTCTTATAAACATGGAAGTCATATTCAGCTTTGATAAGAAGGCATATCAATTTATCATCAAAGAACGTTATATACAAAAATACAATTTATAGCATTTACTTAGATATTTATGGACCACCAAGATATGCATGTACTCACAATAGCATGTATCAACTTTTAATTGGTCTTTATGTGTGCATTTGAAAGAAAAAAAAAAAAAAAACAAAGAACCATTTCCACAACAGCATCTATCTGCTCCTTGTGCACCAGAACACATAGCAGTGACAATTATAACCCACTATAGAACGGCAAAACCAAACATGACTCCAACAAGTTACAACAAGAGTACATTTTTATCCAATATCAAGCAAAACGTCAATGGCCAGTAGACTTAACATGAAATATCTCAATACAAACAAGCATTTCGTTTATTTTGGTTTTATTCATCTATGGCCACTAATTGGCAAGTTGTCAATCATGAGAGGACAATCCTCTAGCAAATTAAACATATAAGTGGAAAAGAAAAATCACTTGTTTAGATTGTTGCTACTGTAGGATTCTTTCCTCTTGAAGTTGTGATTAACGTATCTTTTAAGGCTTCTTTCAACTCTTCCATTTGTATTTGTCTTCGTGAAGACCTCCCAATAGGTAGTGGTCCATACCCTTTTCTAAGATGACAGTTAGACCTTAAACTCACATTCATAAATTTTTCAACAATATGCTCTAGAGTCAATGGATTGTAAAAAGTGTGAGAGTCTTCATACATTTTCACCATCCTCTCTTGAATTACAAACAACAAAGACACATATTACGTAAAAGACTTTTTCTTCAAATGTTTTTAAAATGTAATATAACCTATAAACTTACATAATCTTCTATATCTTGTTGAGAGACCCAACCTCTTGCAGCATCTGCCCATGAGTCAGTGTATCGAGTTTGCTTAAAGAATTCATTGTGGTTGGCATTATTTTTTTTTCCTATTTTTTGCTTTTATTTATTTTTATTCTCTTGTATGGGATTATCCTATTCATTTTATGAGATTTAGTATACTTAACTATTGAGTTAGTTCCAATTCTTTTAAGAAAACTAATGATTCCTTATTAAATATATTACTCTTAAGTATAATCTCATTTATTTAAGGAATAATATTATAAATTGTACCTTAAATTTGGCAAATATATTCAATTAGGAACCTAAACTTTAAAATATGAAATTGATCAATTTAGCAACAAAAAAACTTTTAAATTGATCAATTTAACAACAAAAAAACTTTTAAATTGATCAATTTAACACTTAAAAGAACTTGACAGACGTACTGTTAGCTTGCCCAAAATTTTTTTATAGGTACTTAATTGATCAATTTCAAAGTTCAAATAATTAATTGTGTATATATATATATATATTTAATTTTAAGTACCATTCGTGGTATTAACCTTTTGTGTAATTGAGTTTCTATATTATGAACTCTTCATTCGTGAGTCTTTTGTACAGATTAGTTTGGAGAACATTTATAGTTCTGTCAATAGAATTATTTAGTCAATTATCCGATCTTTAAAATAAATATAATAATTGATATTTTTTAAGTTTTCAATGATATAATTATATTTATGTATCTGAGCCATTAATTAACATATGGAACCCTCTATTAAAACAAATTTGATGAGATAGGTCCTATGAATACATTCTAAATACCATGAAATTTTCTTTTAGTTTGATTAATATAACCTTTTCGTTTTATAAATTTATCTTATTAGGAAAAAAGAAGTAAACATAAAAGAAGGAGAGAAGTATTGTATTAAGTCAGAGTGGTGGAGTCCCATTTAAGTATTACCATCTTAACCACAAGATGGAAACCTTTCACTAACTGAAATCAGTGGTTAAATACTTAAACTAGAACCTTGCAACCGATACATGATATTGCTTTTTTTAAGAAACATAACACCTTTTATCTAAAAATTGCAATAGCATTGGGTTAACAATATTTTTCCAAGGATATAATTAACTGTAAAAATTTGAAAAAAAATAAAGACAATAATATTCCAAGTTTCTAAACCACACTGAGGATAAGAAGGAGATGTTATTGATTTGTACATTGTAGAAGATTTTGACAATTTTGTGAGATAAAGAAGAAAGAATCTCTTACAATGTTTGTACAAAAACCACTGTCCAAAGATAACTGTCACGACCCGAGGATACCCTAGTTGTAGTAAACAAGTTACACTTGAATACTATCACTAAATTACCTTCAGGGAATGTCAGGTTTTCAAAACAATAGGATCTTTTTAGTTGCTTGATAAGAAATAACAAATATATGAAAGAAATAACTTAGTGAATAAACATTACAAAACTATTACAAACCATATAGTTCCTTTTGAGTACACAACTAAATAATCTAATATAATAATACATAACCATCAAACTACAATATATCTGTAGACTTCTAGCTTCAAAGCTCTTACCGGAGCCATATTCCTGGATGTAACTAACCAAGGTCGTAACGTAAACCTGAAAAGACTGTAGGAGTTTGAGCAAAACCACAGCTCAGTGAATAACAAGATATATCATATATCACACAAGTTATTAACAAATCATATGCAATGCAAGCACTCAACCATATGCACAGATATAAATTTGGATGATCTAGAATCCAAACAGGAAAAAGATTTACACCCTCTTTTTAATGGGTTGAAGAACCAGTACTCAATGACCCACCTGCCCAGGAGAGATTAAGTACATAGGAGAATCAACGATTTCTCGTTTTAAGGTTATCACTTTGAATATAGTCGATTGAACAAACCATCTCCTGCAATCCCCTTAGAAACTCCCTAAGTATTAATCATTTCAAAGCGATTCTACAGGCGACATTCTTCAGTGCCTTTTAGAACCTCATAGGACCGCCAAACCAAAGAGAACCTTGGAAGAACTTACATATTAGATCAACCAAGCGAAAACAGAGATCCGAAATATTAATACGTAGCAGGTTGTCACAACCATATATGCAATAATGCAATTTGTGCAATGCATGTTCATATTATTTTGTTAAGTCAAAAAGTCTCAATCAATTTCGAAGTGACCATGCGTTACACACAATCATCATTATACTACTGCACAACATCAATCATTGCATTATCGCTTTTATAAAGATATTTTAACAATCATACACTCAAATCAAATCATGCTTTCAGAAGACATTCATTTAATTATCTTGCATTATATATTTGACTATTTACAATCACAACCAGCACAATATGACTGAATTACTCACCTACTCATACTGCCTCAATCGTAGTAATCTGCTGGTAGATCCTCTAGTGAGTCAAAGTCACCTATTTAAGACCAAATATTCATTAATACAAATTAATTAAATCACTATTTGTGACTAGTGCCCTAGACTCGATATTTTGGTAAATATTATTACTTAGTGTTGTCGTGTTTCTCTTATTTTATCTCGCATAATGTTTTGTTATTTTTAGAAGTCACATTACTCAAGAAATTAGTTTATTTCAATATCCATTCTTATCTATTTTATCTGTTTAGAACAAATATTTAACTAATACTAACTTTGATTAACAATAAATATTTGTCTTAAATTCTAGGGTTTTAAAAGTATGTTATATTTTAATCTAATTCTTTCTAATCATTTGTGATAAATCTTATATTTTTGCATATTTATATATATATATAAATATAATACACTAAGTAAGCTTAAGATATATATATATATATATGTTCTGTTTACTTTTGAAAATATGCTTTCGTTAAGAGAATTTGGGCGTACGCCGCTTAAAGCCATCGGCCTTCATCCCCAGGTGCCGGTGTAAAATTGTTTTTGAAGAAATTTTCATATTGAGTACACCGGTGTTGAAAGCTGTCGACTTTCAACGTACGTCGGCCCAACGCCGTGGTAGATTTCCAGTATTCGGTTTTCATTGATCCTTTACGTGAAAAATTATTTTACGTACCTTCGGATCAGTGTAAGCCGCCTTATACGCCGCCGGCCTATCCAAGTAAGCCACCGGCGTTGAGCGTTTACACTGCCGGCCTTGAGGCAGTGTTGTACTGTTCATCATCTTCTTCCTCGGTTCAATTCTTTTTCTTTGATTTACACGTTAAAAACATACTCAAACTATTTTTAAGTGTTCATACATCATATATAAAGACATAAAACACGTTTGAACACGTTTAAAAACATAAATATATAGATCTCGATTCTTAGAACATAAAGCTAGGGTTTTGGAGTATTACCTCGTTAGAGCTTGTTTGATGTAATCCGAGGCTCGTGTTTGTGTTTATTAAGTTCCTAAGATTATTATAAGTCAATTACAAAGCTTAGATTTGAACGAAAATAACTCGACCTACCTCAACTTACCTTTGAGTTCGTATTCAAGGGTTTTTGGCTTTGTTTTTCCTTTGATCTGAACTTGGATATTTTGATCTATTTGTTCTTTGTTTCCAGTTCGTTTTGGTTGATGTTTGGGAGTCTATTTCGTGCTGTGGGACTTGGGAATGAATGGGTTTTGTTTGTTCTTCATTAAGGTCCTTTAATACACATATATAGAAGAAGAAAAAGGAAGAAGTTACGGCTGCTTCTCCTCCGATTCTTCCTCCAAATTTGATGTCTCTTAGCTGTTGTTTTCACTTCATTAAATGCTGGGGTGAGTTGTCCTCATTTGATAGGTTGTTGGGATTGAATTTGTTGACTTAGAATTGCATTATTGAAACATATTTCGGCTCCTCTTCTTCACAATTTCCACCGAATCAGCAGCCAAAATATATATAAATATTTATTTTATTATTTAGTTAAGTTTGAGTTAATTAAACGAGTTATACAGGTATAAATTAGCTAATATTTGGAAGTTTTTGTACAAAAATATGTGTATAAAGTTATACAAAACACTTAGATTTTCAAATAATACAAATTTAGGTTATATATATACGTAGTTATTTATTCGTATAATTTTATCTCCGCGATTTGGATTTCTTAAGCTCGTTAGGTCAATTTTTGTTTCAGGCTCCGATAGCTTAAGAAAACTCGGTTTAGAACAATAGCGTGATCCGATTATTTGTTTGGAGTTTAGATTTTGAGTTATTCAACAGTTTGTATTTTCGTTGTGTATTTAAAATCTTAACGGTTCATTTTTGGATCATCGTTTTCTGTTTAAGCGTAAATAATCATTTATGCAGTATTGGACTT
Source organism: Combretum micranthum (assembly GCA_024138025.1). Taxonomy (NCBI): domain Eukaryota; kingdom Viridiplantae; phylum Streptophyta; class Magnoliopsida; order Myrtales; family Combretaceae; genus Combretum; species Combretum micranthum. The sequence continues at coordinate 23,586 of JAMXBD010001066.1, read as the reverse complement.
AATACAGAAATAAACTATATATATATCTTTAGTTTTGATACTGAACATGAAATTCTTATTAGTAGCTTTTAATTTTAACTAGGAATCTTGAATTTAGGTTTAAGTCTAAATATAAACTCATCACTACTCGTTATTCTAATCTCGAATCATTATCGGATAAAAACAATCATTTAATCCTATATTCATATTTTCTATTTAAATCTATTTGTATATCAGGTTTCGGGTCTAAATTTTAGATCATATCTTGAATTATTTATTCAAGATACAACTCTTTTTTGGTATTAACTAGGGTTAAAGAATTTCTTTATTCGGTTCCTAAATTCTTCATCTATCCAAAATCTAAATATTAATCTATTATTAGACTTCGATTAGAATCTAAATCTATTATCTAGTTTATACAATCTATTAAGGTCGGTACTAATGTGAAAAATTCCCGGGGTTTACATTCTCCCCCCCTTAAAATAAGCTTTGTCCTCAAAGCTTGAGTGCGTACCTGAGTTTCAAACAAATGGGATAGCTTTTCTTGATCTCCTCTTCTAATTCCCAGTAATCTCTTCTGTTGTGGATCCCATAATACTTTGACATAGTGGATTTCTTTATTCCTGAGAACTTGCACTTTCCGGTCCAATATCTTAACTGGATGCTTTTCATAAGTCAAATTTCCTTCAAATCAATTGGTTCTAATTCCACTATCTTATCTGGATCCGGTACATACTTTCTTAGAACCGATACATGGAAAACATTATGTATACCAGACAAATTAGGTGGCAATGCAAGACGATATGCCAGATTCCCAACTCGTTCTAATATCTCAAATGGTCCAATATATCTAGGACTCAATTGCCTTTTGTTTGTCTACCATGAAGACTTTTGATTGGACTTATCTTTAAGTATACATGTTCTCCTTCATTAAATTCCAATTCTCTTCTTTTCAAGTCCGCCCAGCTCTTTTGTCTATCTTGTGCTTTCATTCTTTGCTTTATCACTGAAACTTTTCAATAGTTTCCTGAACCAATTCAGGTCCAACCAATACTTTCTCCAAGTTATCCCAGAACAATGGTGACCGACACTTCTACCATATAAAGCTTCATAAGGTGGCATTCCTATGCTTGAATGGTAGCTGTTATTGTATGCAAATTCCACTAATGGTAAATGTTGGTCCCAATTTCCTTTGAATTCCATAATACATGCTCTCAACATATCCTCCAATGTCTGAATAGTCCTTTCGTTTGTCCATCAGTTTGAGGATGATAAGCTGTACTAAATTCAACCGGGTTCCCAAAGCTTTTTGTAATCCTTGCCAAAATCTGGATACAAACCGTGGATCTCTCTGATACTATACCAGCAGGTACACCATGCAATCTCACAATCTCCTTCAAATATATTCGTGCCAATTTCTCCAATGGATATGTCATGTTAATTGGCAAGAAATGAGCTGATTTTGTGAGTCTATCCACAATAACCCAAACAGCATCATGACCTGCATTTGTCTTAGGTAATGAGCACACAAAGTCCATGGAAATTTGATCCCATTTCCATTCAGGTATTGGCAATGGTTTCAACAATCCTCCTGGTTTTTGATGTTCAGCTTTGATCCTTTGACATACGTCACATTAGCAACAAATTCTGCAATATCCTTTTCATTCCATTCCACCAATACGCCATTTTCAACTCTTGATATGTCTTTGTTTCTCCTGGGTGTATAGAATATCCAGAATAATGTGCTTCATGCATTAATTCCTTCCTCAAGCTTTCATCATGTGGACACACAATCTTTTATTCATTCTTAATACTCTTCTTCATCCACATGAAAATCTTGTACTTTCCTGGGATATTCCTTGTTTAATCTCTTGAATTTCAACATCTTCTTTCTGGGCTTCTTTAATTCTTGAAGCAAAGTAGGTTCCAAAATTAGATTTCCTAACTCAGCTTCCAACCTTGTATTGAAATTCCAAGTTTAATCTCTCAAATTCTTTGATGAGTTCTTTTTGTTCCGTTAGTATTGAAGCCACTTCTCCATAACTTTTCCGGCTCAATGCATCCGCCACAGCATTCACTTTACCCGGATGGTAATTAATGGTAAGATCATAATCTTTAATTAATTCCAACCATCGCCTTTGTCTCATGTTCAACTCTTTTTGTGTAAATATATACTTCAAACTCTTGTGATCCGTATATATTTCACATTTCTGCCCATATAAATAGTGACGCCAAATCTTGAGTGCAAAAACAATAGCAGCTAATTCTAGATCATGAGTGGGGTAATTCATCTCATGTGGTTTCAATTGTCTAGAAGCATATGCTATTACTTTTCCATTCTGCATTAACACACATCCCAATCCATTTCTAGATGCATCACTATAGACAGTATATAAATCCTTGTCATTGGGCAAACCAAGATTGGTGCTGATATTAACCTTTTCTTCAACTCTTGGAAACTTTGTTCACGTTGATCATTCCACTCGAATTTCTCATTCTTCCAGTCAATTGAGTCAAAGGTCGTGCAATCTTTGAGAAATCCTTCACAAATTTCCGATAATATCCTGCCAATCCCAAGAAACTCCTAACTTCAGTAACAGTTTCAGGTCTTTTCCATTCCACAATAGCTTTAACTTTTGCAGGATCAACTGATATTCCTTCTCCAGAAACAATATGTCCAAGGAATGATATACTTAAGCCAAAATTCACACTTAGACAATTTGGCATACAACTTATTGTCTCTCAATATCTGTAATACACTTCTCAAGTTCTCATCATGTTGTTCTTCATTAGACGAATATACAAGTATATCATCTATGAAAACAATCACACAATATCCAGCAAAGGTCTAAAGATACGATTCATCAATCCATAAAAACTGCAGGTGCATTGGTTAATCCAAATGGCATGACCAAAAATTCATAATGACCATACTAGTTCGGAATGCAGTCTTTGGTACATCTTCTGCTTTGATTCGGATTTGATGATATCCTGACTTTAAATCAATTCGGAAAATACCTTTGCTCCTCTCAATTGATCAAAAAGATCATCAATCTGGGTAAAGGATATTTGTTCTTGATAGTTACTCTGTTTAATTCCCTATAATCAATACAGAGTCTCATTGATCCATCTTTCTTTTTCACAAACAGCACTGGTGCTCCCCAAGGTGAAACACTAGGTCTGATAAATCCTTTATCCAACAATTCTTGTAGTGCACCTTTAATTCTTTCAATTCCACAGGTGCCATACGATACGGAGCTTTTGATACTGGTTCGGTTCCAGGTATCAAATCAATTGAGAATTCCACTTCTCTATGTGGGGGTAATCCCGGTAATTCATCTGGAAATACATCTGAGTATTCACATACGTTCGAATGGTATGAATATCCAATTCCTTGGATTCACCTTCAGTTGCTCCAAGAATACAACCGTTCATCTCCATATCTTCTTCATTTTCCACTTCAATTGCTGTTATCCTATTTCTGACTCCTTTGAGTCTCACCTCTATACTCTTTTCTTTCTCCTTGATTATTGACAAAAGATACTATTTTGAGATGGCAATTAACTTTTGCTTTTACAGCAGTTAACCAAACCATACCCAAAATAATATCATATTTTTGCATCTCTATCAGAATTAAATCAGAATTGATTCTTGATCTCCAATCTTTAGTGGACAACTCTTGATCATCTCCCGTGTCACCACTAAATCTCCAGTTGGCGTAGTAACTCTCAATTCTTATCATGCTTTCAATTGATAATCTTATACGCCTTGCTAATCCAGTATTTATGAAAGAATGCGTTGCTCCCGTGTCAAACAAAGCATACGCAGTCTGATCCCCTACTTGAATTGATCCTAAGTATCAATTATTAAGTTCATGTTATTTTCAATTATAAAGACTTCTATTGCTCATCTACTTGTGATTGTGTCTAATAACTTTAATAAACAAAATATAATTACATACCTGCAATGAGTCCATATTCTTCAGGATCAACTTCCTCCCAAATATTTTCTTCATCTCCTTCCTCTATCTCCACATTCTCTACAGGACTTCCATACATGGCAAAAACTCTGGCCGTCACATGGCTTTGTTGGCATTCCATTTTTCGATCCTGAGGCTCCAATCACTCCTTTAGATTGTGAAGATCCAGCTACTGCACTCTTTCTGTGGACAGTTGGTTGCTATGTGCCCAACTTTATTACATACGAACAAGTTGCAGTTTTTCTTTTTGGACAATCGTTTATCATATGCCCACTTTCCCCACAATAATAACATTTGTTCTGTAATTGTGGACAATGCCTTGGGTAATGAGAACCTTTACATTTCCAACAAGTAACATTATTCTTCCCATTACTCCTCCTTTGTTCACATTGAAAGGTTTGAAGAATTTAACCTTCTTAGGCACAGAACTTGCCATAGAACCATCATACATTCTCTTCCCGAACATAGTTCCCTTCTTCTTATACCTCTCAAGTTCATACTTCCTTGCGCGTTCAATGATTCGAGCTTTTTCCAACATAGCTGCAAAGTTATCAACCTCAAATTCAGCAAGTCTTCTTTGGAAATGAGGTTCTAATCCAGCCATGAAAGTCTGTCTCTTAAGCTCATCACTGTCCCGATAAGCATCTGGAGCAAACTGTAACAACCGATTAAACTCATGTTCATATTCATCAATGGTCTTAGCTCCTTGGGTCAAATTCATCAGGTCAGTGCTATATTTGCTTTTAGACTGCTTGGAAAATATTCCTTCAAAAATTCTCGTCTGAATATTCCCAAGTAATTGGTTGTGACAAACTTCTTTGTTTCGAATTCCACCATATCCTTGCTCTTAACCTTAATAAATAAGTCCATAGGATACTTTCAGAGCTTCAGGTACTTGGAAAACATCAAGGGATCGCTCAATCTGAGCTAGCCAGTCTTCAGCTTCTTCTGGCTTTCCCGGTATTCCCTCAAAATATCTGTTGCACTTAATGAATTCCGGCAACAAATTCCTCTGAGGACGTAAAGGTGGTGGTGGTGGCAATTCCTGTTCATATCGAGGGGGTCCTTGTACCTCAGCAGACTCATTTGGGTTCACTGGTCCATTTTCCTGAAATTGAACCGGTGGAGTATGCCTTTCATTCCTCTAGGATTTGGTGGAGTCATTGCTGGTGCTCCAACAGGTGGTGCTACATTTGTGGCTTGCATATTTTGCAAAGCTTGCAAAATCAAGACATTTTGTTGTTGAAGACTTTGTAAAACATCCTCAATTCGGTTTTGGGGTGTTGCAGGAGCATCTATTGGTGGATCTCCAGAAATTCTGGCATTTCTACTTTTATTTCTTCCTCTTGGCATTCTATTAACATTAAACATATTACTTAAGTCAGATCATAACTCATCTTTATCAAAGTCATCAAGTCATTCATATATATATGCAACACATATATATACATAACCAAAATACATCAGAGCTTTTCATGGTTAGTGCATTATGTACATATCAAAAATTGCACTACCCTAACTTAGCTTTCTATCATAGTCATCAAAAGATACATATATTCATCAAAAGTCTAATATCGTCCTGTCATGTCATCATAAGAATAATACACATCATCATATAATACTAGAATCAGACTCAGGGACTGGGGTGAAGACCCTTGCCCTTCTCCTGAGGGCCTAATCGAGGGTAATCATCATCTCCCTCAGAACTACTGTCATCAATCTCTATCATCACCCTCGTCTCCTGGAGGTGCTAGAGTCAGGCTTGTCCATCACCCTAATGCCTCGGGTGCGGCCTCATCTCACTCTCAGCACTAGGTGGTATATCACTCTCAATCCATCCTCCATGTGCTGATCCAATCCATCTGGCGTAATTAAAATCTGAGACATATTCTCTGCCTCAATTTTCTTCTCTTACCTTCTCTCTCATCCAACAGCTCTGTGGTGATACTCCTCATGTGGACAGTAGTCTGAACTGTCTCCTGTACTACTCGATCCTGTACAGAAGGGACGCTGGAACTCACCTGCTATCTCAGGGATAATAGGCGGTTTCCTCATCAACATGCGTCTGAGTGACTGCATCTACTGACTCGGCAAGCATCAAGTCATCATCATAGGCTGCATCGCCTCTCACCCGATGATCCTGTCTAATATCATGAGCATAACTGCTCCTCTGCCAATATCTACCCAGACTCTAAAATCTGGGGGATCTGGTCTCTCTGATCTGGATGAGACTATAAATGCTATGTTGTCAATCTCCAGACCACCTCCTTTCTGGACACTAGTCTCAAATCTGTAGAGCGTCTCTATAGCTGATCCATTATCTGGAAAAGCCCGCTCCATCAAGAATAACCAGCCTTTAAACAAAGGCAGTAATCCTCGCTTCCAAGTGCTGAGGATCTCATCCAAGGTCTTGGTAATCCCGCACAAATACAAGTCCTCTACCAGAACTCGTAGTCTGCGCCTATAATCTGTCAAAGTCTCCTCTTCCTGCATACTAAAGATCTCCCATCTAATGTGACACGTAGCAGGATTAGTCTGCACACAATAAAATTTGCATGATTAATAATAATCACACATACTTTATTCCTAATTGTGCAGTATAATTCTACCCATAACTACCCAACTACTACTAAAGAGTGCTAATAAATCTAATTTACTACATTCACTAAATGCAATTCTTTCACATATTTATCTTTCTTATTCTAGCAACCATGCTCTGATACCAACTAAATTCTGTCACTCCTCTAGGGTACCCTAGTAGTAGTAAACAAGTTACACTTGAATATTATCAATAGATTACCTTCAGAGAATGACAGGTTTTCAAAACAACAGGATCTTTTTAGTTGCTTGATAAGAAATAGCACATATATGAAAGAAATAATTTAGTGAATAAACATTACAAAACTATTACAAACCATATAGTTCCTTTGAGTACACAACTAAATAATCTAACCTAATAATACATAACCATCAAACTAAGATATGTAGACTTCTAGCTTCAAAGCTCTTATCGAAGCCATATTCCTGGATGTAACTAACTAGGGTCGTAAAGTGAACCTGAAAAGATTGTAAGAGTATGAGCGAAACCACAGCTTAGTGAATAACCAGACATACCATACATCACACAAGTCATTAACAAATCATATGCAATGCAAGCACTCAACCATATGCACAGATACAAGTTTGGATGATCTAGAATCCAAACAGGAAAAAGATTTACGCCCTCTTTTTAATGGGTTGAAGAACCAGTACTCAATGACCCACCTGCCCAGGAGAGACTAAGTACATAGGAGAATCAACGATTTCTCGTTTTAAGTTATCACTTTGAATATAGTTGATTGAACAAACCATCTCCTGCAATCCCCTTAGAAACTCCCTAAGTATTAATCATTTCAAAGCGATTCTACGGGCGACGTTCTTCGGTGCCTTTTAGTTCCTCATAGGACCGCCAGACCAAAGAGAACCTTGGAAGAACTTACACATTAGATCAACCAAGCGAAAACAGAGATCCGAAATATTAATACGTAGCAGGCTGTCACAACCATATATGCAATAATGCAATTTGTGCAATGCATGTTCATATTATTTTGTTAAGTCAATAAGTCTTAATCAATTTCAAAGTGACCATACATTACACACAATCATCATTATACTACTGCACAACATCAATCATTGCATTATCGCTTTTATAAAGATATTTTAACAATCATACACTCAAATCAAATCATACTTTCAGCAAACATTCATTTGATTATCTTGCATTATATATTTGACTATTTACAATCACAACCAGTACAATATGACTGAATTACTCACCTGCTCATACTGCCTCAATCGTAGTAATCTGTGGTAGATCCTCTAGTGAGTCAAAGTCACCTATTTAAGACAAATATTCATTAATACAAATTAATAAATTCCTATATGTGATTAGTGTCCTAGACTCGATATTTTGGTAATTATTATTACTTAGTGTTGTCGTGTTTCTCTTTTTTATCTCGCATAATTGTTTTGTTATTTTTAGAAGTCACATTACTCAAGAAATTAGTTTATTTCAATTTCCATTCTTATCTATTTTATCTGTTTAGAACAAATATTTAACTAATACTAACTTTGATTAACAAAAATATTTTTCTTAAATTCTAGGGTTTTAAAAGTTTATTAATTTTAATCTAATTCTTTCTAATCATTTGTGATAAATCTTATATTGTTGTTATATATATATATATAATACACTAAGTAAGCTTAAGATATATATATATATATGTTCTGTTTACTTTTGAAAATATGCTTTCGTTAAGAGAATTTGGGCGTACGCCGGCTTAAAGTTGCCGACCTTCATCCCCAGGTGCCGGTGTAAAATTGTTTTTGAAGAAATTTTCATATTGAGTGCACTGGTGTTGAAAGCTGTTGGCTTTCAACGTATGCCGGCCCAACGCCGTCGGCGTAGATTTCCAGTAGCCGGCTTTCATTCATCCTTTACGTGAAAAATTATTTTACGTAGCCTCTGATCAGTGTAAGCCGCCTATACGCCGTCGGCCTATCCAAGTAAGCCGCCGGCGTTGAGCGTTTACACTGCCGGCCTTGAGGCAGTGTTGTACTGTTCATCATCTTCTTCCTCGGTTCAATTCTTTTTCTTTGATTTTTATACGTTAAAAACATACTCAAACTATTTTAAGTGTTCATACATCATATATAAAGACATAAAACACGTTTGAACACGTTTAAAACATAAATATATAGATCTCGATTCTTAGAAAATAAAGCTAGGGTTTTGGAGTATTACCTCGTTAGAGCTTGTTTGATGTAATCCGAGCTCGTGTTTGTGTTTATTAAGTTCCTAAGATTATTATAAGTCAATTACAAAGCTTAGATTTGAATGAAAATAACTCGACCTACCTCAACTTACCTTTGAGTTGTATTCAAGGGTTTTTGGCTTTGTTTTTCCTTTGATCTGAACTTGGATATTTTGGCTGTTTGTTCTTTGTTTCCAGTTCGTTTTGTTGATGTTGGGAGTCTATTTCGTGCTGTGGGACTTGGGAATGAATGAGTTTTGTTTATTCTTCATTAAGGTCCTTTAATACACATATATATAGAAGAAGAAAAAGGAAGAAGTTACAGCTGCTTCTCCTTCGATTCTTCCTCTAAATTTGATGTCTCTTAGCTGTTGTTTTCACTTCATTAAATGCTGGGGTGAGTTGTCCTCATTTGATAGGTTGTTGGGATTGAATTTGTTGACTTAGAATTGCATTATTGAACCATATTTCGGCTCCTCTTCTTCACCGAATTTCCACCGAAATCAGCAGCCAAAATATATATAAATATATTAGTTTATTATTTTAGTTAAGTTTTGAGTTAATTAAACGAGTTATACGGGTATAAATTAGCTAATATTTGGAAGTTTTTGTACAAAAATATGTGTATAAAGTTATACAAACCACTCAGATTTTCAAATAATACAAATTTAGGTTATATATATACGTAGTTATTTATTTCGTATAATTTTATCTCCCGATTTGGATTTCTTAAGCTCGTTGGGTCAATTTTTGTTTCAGGCTCCGATAGCTTAAGAAAACTCGGTTTAGAACAATAGCGTGATTCCGATTATTTGTTTGGAGTTTAGATTTTGAGTTATTCAACAGTTCGTATTTTCGTTGTGTATTTAAAATCTTAACGTTCATTTTTGGATCATCGTTTTTTGTTTATAAGTGTAAATAGTCATTTATGCAGTATTGGACTTAATACAGAAATCAAACTATATATATATTTTTTTAGTTTTGATAACAAACATGAAATCTTATTAGTAGCTTTTAATTTTAACTAGGGATCTTGAATTTAGGGTTTAAGTCTAAATATAAACTCATCACTGCTCGTTTTCTAATCTTGAATCATTATCGGGATAAAAAACAATCATTTAATCCCTACATTCATATTTTCGATTTAAATCTATTTGTAATCAGGTTTCGGGTCTAAATTTTAGATCATAGTATTATTTATTCAAGATACAAGATCTCGTTTTTGGCATTAACTAGGTTAAGGTATTCTTCATTCGGTTCCTAAGTTCTTCATCTATCTAAAATCTAAATATTAATCTTATTAGACTTCGATTAGAATCTAAATCTATTATCTAGTTTATACAATCTATTGTAAGTCGTGTACTAATGTGGAAAATTCCGGGTTTACATAAGCTAGGTGATTTGTTGTTTCCAAATATCATGTATTGTGATTTAAAAATCATAATACTTTTTTCTTTTATTAGATTGTGTTTTGTTCTCATCAGACACGGAAGCACATAATTGATGGAAGAAATGTTATAAATAACTAGTAGCCTAGGGATATTTATACGGCACTAAGACAAAAGTGAAGCTCAGCATGATGGATGCCGTGTAAGGATTCCAATGGATTGAGCATACGACTCATTACAACATCTGTCTATAAATAGATATATTTTTAGGAATGTGTTTTATAATAGGAACAAATCTAGTATGACCACTACCTGCAGGGGACTAGGGGTTTTCTCAGTGTTCCATCTCCTAGCAAAATAAAAGTAGCAAAACAGTTATACACCTGAGAATGAATCAAATATCTAAAGAATCTAATATGAACTAAATAAAAAAATCACAATTTGTCAAATGATATTATGAGCTATGGTAATCCATTCAAATAGAAAGAAAATGGGGGAAAAAAAAAAACTCCACCACCACAAGCAACAACAAAACCAATTATAACTCCATAAATCAGAAAAAAAAAAAGTATTTAAGATACCTACACCAATAAATTTAACAACTCTATGATAGAATGCATAACATGAATGTGCTAAGAACTAGAGGCCAGAGAAAATATGCTTGTGCCATCATAGTAATCAACAACTTCAAAACTAAATAAAGACATAATTAACAGCGAAAATTATATATAACCAGGATAAAGAAGAGGGATCATAGATAATGGCATAACAGATGCAAAGATTACATAGAATTAATGCTTCTTTTTGCCTTGTCACCGACATAAGGAACTTTTGCTGCTTCCTCAGCAAGGAGATCGTTATGTTGCTTCATGATGTCATCATCTAAGTAACAGTTTGACCAACTATCTCATACAGATGCTGCAATTGCAACATCAGCTTTAACTGCCTCCTCCTCAACTTGCTTTGTTATCCATCGTCTTAAAAATCTAGAAACAACATAGAACAACAAGGTCTCACCTCCGTAGAACCACCGACTAAATGAAAACATTGATACATAATGTGAAATATCACGTTTTCATAACTTTTCAAACTTGATTCCAATGATGAAGGTTCAGACATTCTCCATAATGGGAGGAAGTTGGTGCAAATATATATATATATATATATAATATAATACAATGGATCAAAACCTAAAAATTAATCATTAAGGGAAACCGCAAAAAGTTGTATCTGGTAGTCTTTTATTAGTTAATGATGAAGCAAAAACAGAACACCCACAAAAGTGGATTATTAAAGAAGAAGGAAATAACACTTTCAGCAAACATGATTTCATAATTTGTTTATGAACTAAATTATGTTTGTAAATTGATAACAGAAAGATAATAAGCAAGCTCTCGACCTCCATGTCATTAAGATTAACTATCTTTCAACTGTATTTTCCAACATCAGACCCTACTTCTAGCAAACCATAATAGCTCATTTGCTTCTAAAAGTGAATACTCCACTTTGCATAGTAACAACACAATCTACAAATATAGCAAGCATGGTATAATGAAAAAGTTCAAAGAACTAGCAGAAGAAGCAAGCATTGCATGCTAGTTTACATTAAACAACTAGGACGCCAACTAGCATATTCATAGGAGTGTAATTAGCAAACCTTAGAGGATGTTGCAACGATGACCAGGTTGCCATTTCTTATTTCCTCATCCCCAGCCCAATGCCTTCTCCAACAAACATAACCGTCTGGATGCAAGTCCCAAATTTCTTATGATACAAGTCCAACTTCCTATCGTTTATAGCGAAACAACATAAGAAGATATTTCTGCTGTAGAATTAGGCCTATTTCAGAACACCAAACTCCCAACCACTAGCTGATCGAAGCGATCAACTATACACCCACATTACAACCAACAATAAAACCTTCCACTTCTTCCGTAATAATTTAAGCTATGGAGAACAGGACTCATCTGGCAATGAAAAAATTACACTACTCTATCCAGTAAACTAGAAAACAGACTATACCCGCTATCAGTACAAAAAATGATGGAATCGTCAAGCCAAACCATTAACCTAACACCATCAATACAAACAAACTTTTTTAATATAAAATGAGCCACTTGCATTATTAAACTCCACCAAAATCAATCTTTTACTGATCAAAACTGCGAATGTGCACCCAGTCATTTCATTCTTCAATCCCAATTGCTCTGATTCTCTAGTTCTGTTTTCACACCATTAGCCCTTATCCCACCCCCCTAGTTTTTGCAAAAGCCGTGAACTAACTTTCGAACTGTCAATAATATTCGTAGAATTAGAATTAACCAACATATTAGAACTCTCACTACCTGAATCACCCACAGACCTCCTCATAATCATAGTAACTCCTTTAAACAAAATAATTTTCTTCATAGACTGCTCTAAAAAACTATCAACAAAGAACAAGAATCATCAGCAAGCAAGAAAACCCTATCAATCTCCAAGACAACATGTATCCAACTTGAGAGAAAAGGGAGACAGAGCAAGAGAGATAAAGATAGGTAGATAGTTTTAAAGAGAGAGAAAGAGAGATGAAAGCCAACTTGAGAAGCGTCTCGTGTTGTAACCGATTAACAATGCTCTGAGAAGAAGATGATTTGCTTGAATACATGGATAGGTGTAAGGAGTGCGCAGAGCATTTTTTTGATGAAGTAAACCAACAGCCAGCGTGTGTGTGCTTTTTTTTTTTTTTTTTTTTCCCCTTTTTGAATTTAAATGATATTCTTTTTATGTTTTTGGTTTTTTTATTAATATTGTAGTAATTTTATCATTTCTAGTAAGGTGTTTTTATTTTTATTTTTTAAGTAGAAGCTTAATGTATGGTAGGTTTTATGAATATTTTAGGGCTTTTCAATTTAATTTTTAATTTTTTTTAAACAATCTAATATGAAAAAGGAAAAGAAAGCTTATTTTATTTATTTTTGACAGTATTTTAGTTGTGTTTACATTATGAAAAAGTTACAAATTAGATTGGAGATCTACCTTACCTAAAAATTGCTTACAAACGTTACGAATTATATATTTTATTTAACGTCTAATAGACATGGCTAACCCATAATGAAAAGGTGATGTTTGCATAATATGCAAACATTGCCCTAGGTTAAAATTTATGTAGTGACCTACTGTCCTTTCTTTCATATAACACATATTTATGTAAACCAAATCCAGTATATGAGATGTCTCAGCAGGTGGATTTTCTAAAATGCAACCCTATGTTGCTTACCAACAAGACAATCAATGCAAGTTTTTAGATAAGTACCTTTACATCTAGTAGAAGCTATTTCTTAACAAGCATCCGAAGCCCTTTCTCATTCTGTGACCAAGCTACTTGTGTACGACTCCATTGAAGCTTCATTTATCATATTCACATCTCCTTTACTTTTTTTCCTAATTAAGTAAAGGATATTTTTCTTCCCTTTTGCCACAATGAGAGAACCATTAGTGAGCTTCCATCTACCTTCACCAAAATGACGATGATAACCTTCGTCATCTAGTTTCCTTGTAGATATAAGGTTTAAGCAATATCTAGAACATGTCTTACATCTCTGAGAATGAGCCTGCAACCAGTGTTAGTCTCTAAAATAACATTTCCAATGCCAAACTATTTTGGATGTTTCATTGTTTCTCATCTAACATTGCCATAATCACCAGCAATATAAGATGAGAAAAAATCACCATGTGCTGTGGCATAAAAGGAGGCATTACAATCTATAACCTAGTTACTATCATGACTTACAACACTAACACAATCCTCATCCTAGGTAAACATTTTTACCATTTGCTACTATACAGTAGCGTCTTCATCTTTTCTTCATCCTTACCTTTACTACTCTCTCTTCTACAATCTGCATTCTCTCTTGAAATGACCTAGCTTGTCACAATAACAGCATTTGACATTTTTCCTTCTTCTTGATTTAGATTTTCCCTAGATTTATTAGATCTATCAAATTTATCATTAAAGCCTCTATTCTTACTTCTACCATGCCTTTCATGCTTGTCAATAACAAGTACCCATGTCTCTGAATTGAACCTTGATCTTTCCTTCTAGCTTCTTCATTCATCAAGCCGTCTTTCACCATTGCAAAGGTAAGCTTTCCATCTATAGTTAAATTATTAACAGACTCTATAAGTGTTTCCCAACTTTCAGGTAGTGAACTCAATAACAAAAGTGCCTGAATCTCATCATCAAGCACAAGCTTCATAGTAATCAATTGATTTACAAGCCCTTGAAAATCATTTAAATGCTCAGTCATATTGGATCCATCCTTGTATTTCAGATTCACTAATTTCTTAATCAATGAGGTTTTATTCAAGGTAGTCTACCTCTCATATATGGACTCTAACTTCTCCATAGAACATAAGCTCTGGTTTCCTACGCAGCATGATGATATACGCTTTGTTCAACCTTCTAGCGGATATATCTTATAGTCTTTTTATGCATGATTGCCCAATCTGAATCAGATTTATCTATTGGCTTCATAGAATCATTGCCTAAAGGCAAATATAAATCTTTACAATATAACAAATCTTCCATCATAGACTTCCAGATAGAGTAATTTGATGAATTCAATTTAGTCATTGTACTTGATGATTCAGCCATGTCTACAATTAAGATGACAAAACTTAAATTTTTTTCTTTTCAAAGCTGGGCGCTGATACCACTTTGTTAGGAAAAATCCTTCAACAACCTATAATAAAAAAAAAATTTCCTCTTGACTATGGGATAACAACAATCAAACGACAAAATAACAGAATAAAAAATAATAACACCAGGATTTACATGAAAAACCCCAATTTAAGGAAAAACCACAGGATCGCCACACAGATTTTCTCCACTATAAAAAATAATGAGATGTACAAATTGTTCTTCACTAGATAACACTAATGGATCTCACAAATCTTCACCACAAATGGTGGATTTCAATCAACAATAAGCCTCTCTCTCTTTGAAATCTCTCTCTAGTATTTATGATAGCTCCACACTCATAAGAAACCATAGGAACAAAAACAAAGAGTATTTATACCAGACAACAAAGGTTGGCACGAGATAAATTTAAGGCTATGGCTCAAAATCAGGCACTAAAGATCGGTATTCCTACGTCAACCCAATGTTGGTGACCTATTCGCCTTACGTCGGTAGCATAGACTCCAAGGCGGAGGCTTTGATGCCGAAGTAGCCACAATTGAGCTCTCGACAAAAATTTGCAAATTTGAAGGCCACAGCATTAGTTCCCTCTAGTGCCAGCTGACATATTTCAAGCCTTCTTTGATACACAAATCTCTTTATTTCCATGTATATACCATATATTAGGATATCATTATTATAAACCAATATAAGTTTATCCTATATTTTTTTTTTCTCTCTATGAAAAAACTCTACATTGATGCAAACGTCTTTATACAAAAAGGTATTGATCACTTTCCTATACAAGAACACCCGCTTCTTAGAACCTCTCTATTCTACTTCAAGATTGTTAAAATCTCAAATATCTCAAGAAACTTTACGCTTATATCATCACTTTAAGGTTTAAAGATAACACCTACGCACTAACCTCGCAAATTATTATCGAAAATTTGGTTTCTCAACTAAATCTAAATGGGTAACCGATAAAACAATTCATTATGATGATTCTCTTGTTGGATACTTTAAGAAAGGCTAATATCAAGAAGCTTTAGAGAGATATAGAGATTTGAGAGAGAAAGCCAGTATTTTTTTTTTTTGGATGGTTTAGTTATTACTTTGTGTTCAAAGAGTTGTATTGAACTAGGATGTCTAGGTTTTAGAAAATTAGTTCATGCTAATGCAATTATGTTTGGTTTAATTATTATTTGCTTTATTAGTTCGATACTCGTTAATATTTGTTCGCAATGTAGGGATATTAGTGATACATGGAAGGTTTTTGTGGAAATTACTCAAAAGGATGTTTTTTTTTTTTTCCTTTTTTGATTTGGGTTCTTTTTTTTTAGAGAAGAAGAGCAGTAGTGTCCGAAGAGAGGAGAGAGAGAGAAAATAAATAAAAAAGAAATGCCAAGGTGGACGAAAAAATAATATCTTAATTGGATCTGTTTGTGAAACTTTTAAAAAGTTCGGGTATCATCATTGTAATTTTTTTTTAGATATTAAAATGTTACAAATAAAAAAGTTCAAGGATTGTCAATGAAACTTATCCTTAGAAATATTAAGTTGATACAAAAGGCCATTTTTTTGTAGTCACTATAGCAAGAAGATACAAACCATGCCAAGTTTAGAAACTAGACAAAAAAGTATCATGATAATCCATACCTTCAATTTGAGTATAGCATTTAGTTACAAGACATGCTTTTAAGCGCTCAACTGAACCATTAGGCTTATATTTGATTTTATAAACACATTTAGATCTAATAGCATGCTTGTTAGGAGACAAATCAATCATTCCCAAGTATTATTAACTTCTAAGGCATCTAACTCTTTTTGCATAGTAAGAACCCATTCACGACTTTTAGAAGCTTACGAATTAGAATGCGGTTCTTGATTTCTTAAACTTATGCAAAAGATGAAACATAGTTAATAGGATATGAGGCATAGAATGAGAAGGAAGTAAAGGATATAAAGAAGATTTAGGCATAGAAATAGGTTGTGTATCAATAATAGCAAACGTAGAAACAAAGGGCATATCAACATGCAAATCAATACATATATGTGTTACATAATCAATAAGCCATTGTGGAGAATGCTTGATTCGAGTTGACCTATACAAGGAAGACTTTGGAACATCAAAAGAAGACTTAGAAAGGATACATAAACTCTAAACAAGTGTTTGTTAACACTAACATAGTGTTTGGACAATGATGAGAAGTGTGTAATGACTCTAAACATTGTTTAGACAGTCATGAGAAGTGTGGAAAGACTTTGGAGCATGTACCTTCATCTAAAGTATATGATACAGGAGAAACAGTGGTTGTAGGATCAAGTTTTGAAGTTCATCAATAGAAGTACTTGAAGGACCCTTGTAAATGAAAACATATTCTCATGAAAAGCTACATCCCTGTTGGTCAAAATACATAGATAATAAAAATCAAACAATTTGTAACCCTTTTGATCAAGTGCATAGCCAAGAGAACACATTTAATTCCCTTATAAGCAAATTTATCAAAATTTGGATGAGCCTTAGCATAGCACAAACAACCAACAATTAGCAAGTGATCAAGGCAAGCTTTAACTCCAAAAAATAATTCATAAGGAGACTTCCAATCTAAGCAAGAAAGGACATTTCATTAATAAGATAGGTAGCTACTAAGACGTATTTACCCCAAAATGATATAAGTGAATTAGCATGAATTCTTAAAGCCCTTGTCATATAAAGCAAATATCTATATTCCCTCTCAGCTCTACCAAGTTGTTGAGGTGTATAGACAATTGTGCTAATAACCAAGAGTGTAAAAAAAAAAATAGATTATATTGTATACTAAAGAAATTCAACACATATAAGAAAGAAATTCAACACCATTGTCTACGTGAACAATCTTGGGAACACATAAAAAATGATTTGCCACATAGTGGAAAAACTTCAAAAGGACAATAGGTACTTGAGATTTGTTATTCAACAAGAAAGTCCAAGTGGTACAAGTATAGTCATCATCAATTCTGAGAAAGAAACGTACTCCACTAATGGATTCTATTCTATAAGGAGCTAAATATCGATTTTTCAACAGCACGATGTGAACTTCGACTAAAAGGCAATCTTGGAGAATTTTTTTTAGGCAATTGTAAGCTTGTCGTTCCAAACCTCTTCCATGAGTGCACGTGTTGGAGGTTGACTGTGTTAACTTTAAAGAGCGGACGACATTCTTCGATTTGCACCATGGTCATGCCGGAATTCGCTTTTAGGAAAGTGGCTTGTCCACGACATAGTCTACTTGATAAGTGTTTTCTACATTTCTTTTGTTTTTATTCCTAGAAGAAAATCATGTTGAGTATTTGTGGTGTGATCTGAAGCCATGTTCATACCTGAGGATAAGACCTGCTAGAATAAAAGAATAAAAATAAAAATAATTTAAAATATCTATGGGTTTGTGGATAAATGATAAATTGGCATTTGTAGTGAATGATAGCAGTGGCTAACTATTATCTTCATACATTATGCACCATATTATTAAGGGAAAAAGTTGAAGAAAAAAATGTTTATGCCAAAAGTGCTTAAAATAGAGACGGAATGGCTGCTAAAAGGGAAAAATGAGTGTAAAGAAAAACCGCACCGTACTTTGTTGCTACCAATCATCCATTCGAGTTATCAGCAATGAATACGGAGAGAGACTCAGGGAGGCTTGTTAGTTAGATTTATATATAGTAGTAGTGTCAAAATTACTTTTCTTGTTTTCTTTTTAAGATACAAATACATGATTTGTATTTTCTTTTCATTGTTTACATAAACAATATTTAGTTTTTGGTTATTACTTATTAGTGGCACGTTTATCTTATTGAGATATTTTAAATCAAGTTTTCCTAATAGATCCCCTTATTTTAATCTCGAGTCCTCCATATATAATGTCAAAGTTAGCAAATTTAGTATGAGATTACAGATCTTCAAAACGTACATTCAAAAGCATAATTACCTCATTACTCAGTGTCCTAATATAGAGGTGGGTAAAAAAACCAGCCCAACCAAACTAAACAAAAAATACCGTTTTCTTAAACAGTTTGGTTAAAAAAATTCTCAATTTGAATCAATCGTAAATTTATGATTGGTTTGAATGAGTAAACTGAATCATTCCGCAAAACCAAATCAAATTATTTTAGACAAACATCAAAATATTTTACTTGTAATTACAAATTTTGTTATGATGATTGATAAAAGGTCATATATGTTTTTATAATTTTATTATAATATTTATTATACGATGAATATTTGTTAATAATAACTGGATTCAAGATATATCCCTTTATCGATAACTTTTGTGGTTTTTATTAATCATTTGAACTAATGGAGTTTGGGTTGTGTTATTTAGTTATAGATATTATTATGTATTAATTTTTTATTGTATATTTTGTTAGTAGATCATTTTTATTCATAAATGGCTTTTAGTGGTAGATGATTCTTTTTTTTTTTTTTTTGCCAAATTTATTAGTAAATGGTTGACTAATGATTTTTTAGAGGATTACGGATTATATTTTACTATGTATTAGTTAATAAGTGTACTGTGTTAGTAACTAAATGATTTTTGAGGGATTATGGATTATGAATGTGATGGATTTATAAAGTATTGTTAGATTTACACTATAAATTTGTAGAGTGATTTCCATATATGAATATTCGTGCGAATGTAAAATATAAAACTAAGTTTTCATATTAGAATTTTGATTTAATTCATAATCCGAGCCGAGCCAAACTATGATTTAATGGTCTAAAAATTTTTTAATTCAAACCAAACTGTTATTTAATAGTTTGGTTTAGAAAGGAAAAAAAAAATACAAAATGTAAATTATTGTTTGCTTTGGTTTTAGTAAAATATCAAACTAATCCTGCTCACCTGGACCTAATATAAAATTGCAGGGTCTAGCATACTAAAAGCACTTACCAATGACCATAAAGGGGAAAAAAGAATATACTAAAAGCAAACGTAGACAACAGCATCGGATCTTTTTCATATTACCATGAGATCATTCGTTAGCTGATGTGGCATAATTGATATTAAAAAAAAAAAAAAGAAAGAAACACCAAACCCGGTTCTGTTAAGCTAAGCATAATCCGGACCATGATATACCCAACCCGACACGTTTAAAACAAACATGTAAGATCTTTCTGCTCAATGAATGCAGAGCAACAGAACAAGAAGGCAAGGTGTACACTAAGTTTATCTTCATATTACGGTCCGTATTGACGAAAATTCCGAATGAAAATTGAAGGAAAAGACGTTGTTGCCAGGACCATTTAGGGAAAAGTGATTTTTAGAAAAAAAGGATAGAAAACGGAAGCAATTGAGCTTGTAGAAATGGGGAAATAGCTAATGACTAACGTTGCTTGAGTGGTGGCTGTGGTTGTGGTTGTAGTGTCCATTTGACTCATCATCCGCGGTTTAGGTATCTAAAAATGAAAAAAAAAAGTGTGGAAAAAGAAAAGGATGGTCGAGAAGGGATATTCTGAAAATTGAAAACAAAGCGTTAATGAAGTTCGTAGAACATGCCTTTTGCTGTTTAACCACACACCCGAGATGAGCAAAAACAGTGTAAAGAAGGACAAATATATATATACATATATATACCTTATCTATATTATGAGGAAGGGTTTGGTGTGTTTAATTTTTTTAAGTTTTAAATTTTTATCTTATATTATACAAATTTGAATATTCTACAATTGTCCACGTACAAGTTGTGGTAGTGGATGGTCACTTGAGAAACATCCTTTTATGCAGTTGTCCAAAGGCAAGTCTATCCACTTCCTTCGCTTTACCCATGTTGCTGTTAGGAAAATTCTACAAATCTCTCTTTAAACTTATTTAAAACAGAACTACCCCTGCTTATCTTCCTGTCATGCATGTATGAATTTAAAATTGAAACTACTTTCGCTTATTATCCCTCATGAACGTCTAATTTAAAAATTCATATGGAAGCCATGGAACTCATTCGAGGCTTTATGAGGGAGTGCTCCTCGATAACGACAAAAGGCAAGTCTCTTTTTTAAATAAATCGGTAAATAAATTGGTAGATATGGCTACTTGCATGAGAATTGTATCATGGTGCCTGCCACGAGCTTTGAGTATAACATGGGGCAAAATCAGTCTATATTGGCAATTGACTCCTTAGGATGAAGACCGGTACAAATAAAAAGTTTTTATTTACTTGCATTAACTACAAGTTGGCCCAAATACAATTACGAAGGATGGCTTCGATCACTTGTAAAAAAGACTGCTAATTTTTAATAATTTTTATTTATTTTAGCACCCATAATAATAATTTTTATTTATTTTAGTACACGCATTACAGGTGCATTATATACTAATATATATATATATATATATGAGAATAAGAGATGGGCATATAAGCCTGATAGGTTGGGCTATGCTGGGCTAGGCTACGTAGGCCAAAATGAATTTATCTTTTTTTATTTTTTGAATTTTTATTTTTATGTTAATTTGTATGAAAATTGGAATATTTAAGTACTAGCGGATGATGCACTTGTGTTGCATGTGCAAAAATAAAACAAAATTATACAGTAAAATTTATGATATGTAAAGTGGTTAAATAAATCAACACTTTTACTATTTACATATGTGATAGAAAAAATTATATGACATCTACAAAAAAAAAAAAAAGAGTAAAAATTGTATGATTAATCAAGAAAGTATATAAACAATTTAAAAACAAAGAATGAACAGATAAAAAACTCCTCCAAGAAGATGCTAATATGAAATGACTTGTTTCATTGAAGTAGTGGACATGTGCCTACAAGATGGATGGAAAATGTTAATAAATTATAGAGTTGTTTTGAAAAGCAGTTAAAAAGATATTTATGAAAACTCATATTACCTAGTAATTATATTGTTGAGCTCCTTGTACAACAATTTATGAGAGGACTCTTTATGCTTGTAAAACTAAAAGAAATAAAATAAAATGTTTTAAACCAAATTTAGAGTGCATGATAATATGTGGAATAACATATGTTTGAAATTTCACAAACCTTGATAAGGCAAAAGTATAGGGAGGTATAATTTTTCACTCGAGAAAAAAAATTATATATATGCGTGTGATAATTAAACCATTGATTATGGAGCAAAAGAAGAAATTGTAATTGAGATACATGTCTTACTCCAATAGTATTTTTTTTTTATGAACATGTTTGGATTTCTTTCCCTTGTAAGATGTAAAGGAGTGGGCATTTTTACTTTGATGTTCGCTGAAACTAAAAACAAATCATGATAAACATTGAGAAAAATAATAGAATTAATATAGTTAAACTCTTATCTATTTAGTAAAAATTGCCTGTCGTATGAATGTTTCTTATCCTTCGCTCAATGGTCTTATTGAAAGTTCGCTTGTCAAGCTTGATGGAACATCTCCAGCCAAAGCTATAGAAATTCAGGCAATTTCTCTGTGTATGAAAAAACAACTTAGTTTGTTTAAATTATTTTATTTACATATAATGTCTATAACGGATACTTTGTTTATACATAAGTTTGATTTAGGATTTTGAAAGATAAATAGTTACTGTAGTGGGTGATCGTTGTGGATGAACTATAGAAATATTTAGATCGAACAACCAAGCATCGAAAGGGCTCCTACCGTTGCAAGAATCCTAAATCAAAGAAATGTATGTTAAATTGTAGATGTGTTTGTAAATTTTGTAATTTGACCTATAATGCAAGCAAAGATATTGGAATTGTAAGATTAAATCATATCTAAAAGAGACTGAGTTGCCACATCTTAAATTTAGTTGACAAAATTTAAGGACCTCACCACCTATGGTTAAAAGTTTGTGTGAAGATGTTATAGGAAAAAGTCATCTGAAGTAGACAAAAAACAAATGTATTAAAAATTTATGTATAATCTATGGAGTTCTTGTACTTTTATGATAGTAATACGTCTTTACAGATAACATCTCGTGTATATACCCATAAAGGCCGATATTTTACCCTTTCTAACTAATATCTTTGTTGAAGCCATTGAAACCCCACAGGACAGAGCTACATAAAGTTGCCCATGGCTAAATACATGGTCAAAAAGATAGATTCCGACATTTTAAATTGTTTGACCTTTTGTTTTATTAATTGTTAAAGCAAAACTTAAGCACACAAGAAATTGTTTTCTGTCACCTCAAAAGGTAGGCGCATGTTATCAGAAGTTTTTCAAAGAGACCCTTGGAATGAAAACTCTTAACCCTCAATTGATTTGTCAAGACCTCTATATAGATGAGATGTCTTAAGGAGTAGACACAAATAAACCTAATGCCATTACAATGACCAGCTTAGGTCTATGATCCTTAGAAGCATGATAGGCATTCCATTTTTAAGTGTCAATGTGTGGGGAGCATCCCACTAAGTGAGATGAGTTTAAATATTCTTGTTGATACAAATGTGTGACATCATCAGTGGCAGAGTCAAATGAATAGTATATATAGGTCTCACTTGGAAAATATTCCATTATTTTTTCATTTAATCTTTCAATTTTGACATTAGTAGGTGCTAGAATTGCATGATTGAAAAACAAATCTCTATCATCTTAGATGTTTGAAAGTTTGGGAAAGTTTCATCTATTAGAATGTCAACCAAATGCTCACCTTCCCATGGAATGGCTATTGATGTTGGCACACATATGAAATCTTCATTAATGGTACGCTCTGCTTCATCCCTAACTCATATTAAAAAGTCAAAAAAATCCTTATCATTGATAGATCTCATATTCTAAATCAACTGAAGATTCAAACACTTCTCTAAAGGT